>QAOC01027133.1:38222-83657 GCA_003255005.1 Begonia fuchsioides | reverse complement strand
TCAGATTTAAATAGGAATATTTATTAGAATTTTTGGACGATATACATAGTTTGACTAAATTACTTCATTTTTTGCAATAAAAAAATTATAACAAATCGTTTAATTGTTAAAAATTCACACAACTTTCATAATATCTTTTTATAATAGTGAAAAAATTAACAAATTTTTTAGTCATTGTAGAAGTAGATAGTGAGGCAAATCGATAAATTAAAAAAGTAAAAAATAAAAATATTTGCTTGCCGACTGTGTGGCTGAGTTGCGGCTATCCGGCTCAAAAAGGAGTGGGGGCATTTGTATCGACATGCAGCCGTCTGAAGGGTGGGTCATATTTATGTTTTCCAAAGTTCAAGGTTATTTTGCCATTTTTCTACTAAATTGGGGGGTTTGATTTGATTTTTGCCTCTTTCGTATTTGCTCTACTTGTTTAACTTGTTAGAACTAATGAGCTACTCTTTTTAGACTTAACTCAACTCGGGTAAGTTGTTCTCTTACAACTTACATTAATGTTAACCTTATGATTAATCTCTAATGATGAAACTGTCATATATTTATGATGGTATCTAGTAATACTTTTTCGGTAAATGATTTTTAATAAAAATATTTTCCAAATGCACGAGAAAAAATAATTTTATTAACTAAAAGACACACTATTATATTTAGATAGCAATAAATAAAAATATTTTTGATAAATAAACTATTTTTCCTAAAATTATGGTACATTTATGTACATATAGAATATTTAATGTATGTATGATTCATTAACCTTGATTAGCTAATAAGACTATCAAACCATTATATGAAATTAGGTTAAACGAAATTTACTAAAAAAATATTATGGAAAAAACCCTAACATACATAAGAGGAAAATTGTCAGAAAAATTTCAAGTAAATTTAACGAAAAAACTTTGATACTGAATAATTTCTGATCTTAAAGTAGTAAAAAAATCGTCAATAATTTCTTTTCGTAGTTAGGGTTTTCCACTTGGATGAATGATCTTACGTAGCCATTAAAGTTGCAAAAAAATCGTCAATAATTTATTTTACTTTCGTAGTTAGGGTTTTCACCATTAATACTGAATAATTAATGATAACTAGACCGTGTTAGAGATAATATAAATTATGAAATGATCTTTTATCTATTTAGGATATTTGGTAATTATCAAAATGTCTTACCTAAGTAGAGAAGTGGTGGCGAATGAAGTCCAACCCAAAGAACGCCCTTCCCACTTGAAAATTCTGCCAAAGGAGACACCAGCGTAAGGACCTTTGCCATGGCAGTTAAACGCAATGCTTTTCGGGGCCAACTACGCCGGGAAGCTCCATTTCAAAGAGTTTCTTTAGAGGACCGCCATGAGAGCTCGAGCTCAAAAGAGCAAAGAACAGTAATGGAAGGTAATGGCGAGGGAGAAACGCCGTTAAAGTTGAGGAAGATGTCCAAAGAAAGAATGAAAGTGCTGTAGAGAACTGTTGGGGAAATGACTAACTCTCACTCGAGATTTATAGGAAAAAATGGCTACTTTCTAACCACTCCAGTTACTTTATTTTGTTAGCCATAATCCTTGTCTTAATTCCTGCTAGGGTTTGTCCAAAGTGGTTGTGAGGGAGAAAGATGATCGGTGAGAAGAGACTGTGATAGATGCGAACAGCCAAGATGCAGGTAGGAATCCAATAGCCTGACTCCAACAAAACAAAATAAATGAATAAATAAATAATAATAAATATTTTGTTTACGAAGATTCTCTTATGCCACCCTCCAAACCATAGAGCGATAAACTACTAAAGTTAATGAACAAAGAGACTTGGATAATGTCCATAAAGAACTCTATCTCTTTCAAGTTACCGACTATGGTGTTGGCGCGAGGGCTTATTTCAAGCGAAGATCCATTCGACGCTCAAAAGGAATTTTTCCATAAATAAGAAATTTTCATCTTTGATACATGAATGGCTATATTATTATAATTGGATTTATGGTTCCAACTTGGTTGGCTTATCAAACATGGCCCCTCATGCAAGCTCTCCGCGTGTCTATTCTTACTTATCCAAGATTTTGGCATGCCTCAATTATAAAATATAGTCTGAAATTGATTATTCAAGAGGGGTGATTTAAGTCCAACTATCGTGTAACCTAGATTGCTGCAAAAGCCGAGAAAAAGATGGGTTTTCTTTTTAAAGTAGAGAAAAATCAGCTCCACAAGTGTAACCCCAAACAAGAATACTTCGGATTTTTTCGGTTCGGCAGCCCAGTTGCTCATGCCGTCACTGTAGCAAGCTGAGTCTGAGCCTATTAGGCAAGGAGACTCAACGAGCCCAAACTCGACGCCCACCAGGCCCGATAGCATAAGCCCAAATATACATCTTTTTCAAAATAATTCTAGTGACGAGGGGCGTCGGATCCGAACACTCCGTCGAACTTGAAAGGCTAAGCCCTACAACACTCCAACCAAATCGTTGGGGTAACAATTGTATTATATTTAGATAACATCTATGTAAACTAAAACTAACTTCTTTATTATTTTATATCTAACATTGTTACCAAAAGGTATATATATATTTCGAAAGTCTATATATCCTCGTATTATAATACTAAATTATTATGTAGTATTGAAAATAAAACAATAAATTAATATATAATTTGACTTAGTTAGGCTTGGTACGTTATGACTCGGTTGGCTTGCTAGGCTCGACTTGTGTTGCTCATGGCTCACAAGCCGACTTGAACAAATTTTTTTTTTATAAAAAACCTAGTTAGATTCGGCTCGTTAAGTTCGACAAGCTAGCCAAATAGAGTTTTTCGAGGCTCGGCGTGTTTGGCATCTCTACTCCCTGCCCACTTCTAGCTTTCAGCTGCTTTACCGCCACTTCCTTTTCATTCTTAAGCACTCCATCGGAGAAACCATCGGTTGCCATTGCTAGGTCTTCGTAAGTGAAGCTACTTTATAGTCACTCTTATTGAAAACCCTTCCTTCGTGAATGTGAAGAGAAATAATGGAAATCCCTTATCTTTATAGTGTTGTATACATATTCACATAATGTCAAATAATTGACAATGATTGATAGAATTAAGGAAATAAATTAAATACCTATATATATTTTTATTAATATAAGAATATAAATCTAAAAATACAAGGGAATAATACTTGATGGCATAATTATGTATAGTTATTCAAGGGAAAAGAATCATACGTTGCTCAGGTGTCCAAGACAAGAAATAAGGTAAGAACAAAACAGTAGAAATCAAATTAATCTTCCACCTAATTTTTTTATTAACTAATTTTTTGACGGTCAACCATCTATCGTATTGTGGTTGAGTAGTTCATAGAGATAGAGCCAAGTGATAAATTATTTTAACTTGTGCTAATATAACCACTAAATAGATGTAATTAAGGATTCAACTAATAAATAAGATTGAACAATTGATTTTTTAGAATACTCAGCCAAGCCACTAGTATTTCAGATGACCTCTTGACAAAACTTTGTCCGGAGTGTTCCCCGAGATACTTGACGTGAGCCGAGCTCGATGAGTTGACTTGTCGAGACCAATTATAAGCTGAGCGAAAAAATAAAGAATAGAATAATCAAATTATAGACTATGCGACACTATGTGAGATGCTTGGTCAAGTGATGTTACTTACAAAGGGTTGTATTTGTTTCTATAATGAACCGAAATTAAAATGGCTTTATGATCATATTTGTTCCTTGCTCATCGAGCAAAGTGGCAATGCAAAACTCGATCTAATTATTTGTCGGAAAAGGTAGAAAGAAGAGGTGTTCCGAGTTGTTCGATAGTTTGTTTAGTCCATCTATAATTAATATTATAATAATGCAAAATTTATTTTCCAAAGTTATGCTATAAACTTCACCTGTTAATAGAACGATATTTAATGATTTAATCAGTGACATAATTAAGATAAATGTACTTAGTTATGAAAATATATTAGCTGCTCAAGTAAATGAATGTTGAATCTAATATAAAATTATAATATAAAAATAGAAATTAAATTTAAATATTACTCTTGATTTAAAGTTTCATTTCATTATATATCACCTGGTTCAAAGGGAAGGATCTCATTCTCACTCCTCTTCAAACACACATTGATGTGTAAAAAAATAATAAATATACTTAATTTTGTAAATTATTAATAATTATTTATTATTTTTAAATGGCACAATCATTATTTGATTATCCATAAAAGATATAATAATATGAATTGTTTTTTTAAATGTTTTATTACATGGTTAAACAATATGGTAATTAATTGATTATGCTATTTAAAGTATTGTTGATGTTTTTTTAGGGTCGATGAATGCTGCGATCATTTAAGCAAAATGTGTGGTTACTTTTATTGTATGAGATTGGTAATAATACATTCTAATTTTATCTCTTTTACGGATATAATAGAATTAAAATGAATCATATATAGTAAAATTAAAAATTTAATTGATATAAAAATATTAGCAAATTCAGCTTGCAATTTCTCTCTATATTAAACCAAAGTTTCCGGTCCAAGTAACAGTTTAAGAAGGAAAAAACCGTTGACCGTGAGTCTTAGCCCCTAAATCTCACCCTCGATCTATATCTCAATCATTATCGAATGATTTATTAATCATTGTGCTTTTCAATTCTCATTCTTTTATAATCTGCCTTCCACAGAGTATCTTGATTGATCAATTTTGTTTTCAATTTTATTCTCCTTTTAGGACATGAAAATGTATTAGTGGCTTGCTTGAAATAACACGGTTAGGCATGAGTAGCATAAATCGACTCACGACTCCTGACTAAATCTGCATCATTTGGATCGGGTTGGGTCGATTAATTTTTTTGTATGTTTAGGGTCAGTTTCAATCAATGATGAACGAGTTTGGGTCGGTTTTGGATTTTTGACAAACTCAATAAAACAAATTCAACCCAATAATTAAAGCATAAAAATAAAATATATACTAAAAATATTTTTTATTTGTTTTTTTCAATGTTTTTGATCGAATATAATAGAAATGCTAGTTTTTATTTATCTTTTAAAATTTTACTAAGAAAAAACTAAAAAAATTGAATTAAAACTCATATTATTTTAATAATTAAAAATAAAATATTTTTACTCAAGAAATTAGAAAAAAACCTCAACGGACTCTAATCAAACCAAAGTCTTTTGTGTTGGGTTAGAAAATTAATTTTGGGGTTTAGGTCATTTTCGGTTCCAAACCCTAAACGAAAAACTAAATAGGTTGGTTTTGATTAGTTAAAAACTAACCTATGTTTATTTGTGGGCATAGTTGTTGAATATTCTGTATAGGATAGTATCTGCCAAAATGAGATTTCTTTTATGAGGTAGAACTATTCGGTATCCCATGCTATTGCAATCGTATTGAGATTTACATCTGGATGTGGTCCATGAATTATCGCCCTCAAGACGAATGACGATGACATTTACACATGTTGCGGTTTTTTCCTTACATTTTATTAATGTTTTATCATATTATGATTGGTTTCTTTGAGCAAGAAATGTCCTATGAATGCCGAATCCAAATACATTATCTTCTCATTATAATCTTATTATTTTGGAGATAATGTTAGGTTCACTTTCTCAGCATACCTTCTTAACTTATCTTCTGACGTGTCAAATTTTGATTAGTGTAATATACATTATAAATAATTATTTTAATTTATAATACATTAAAAATACTTTAACTAGATAAATAAAAGGATAAGTTAAGAATGTACGATAAAGATATAAACTTAGCATTACTCTTAATTTGGAATTATGTCAGTTTTGTGCTGGCGTTGGCTTGAATTTAAAGTTTCACCAAAGTATCGCAAAGAAGGCACCACATTGCGCACAAACTATTCAACTCATGTTCAATAGTTTCTTTAATTTAATCAATCGGTAATGAAAAATTTATATTCTAGTTACATACTACAACCTTCAACGAGATATAAATAGCTAAAAAATATATTAATTGCTGAAATTAAATTAGTTTCATCTCAAAAGCTATATTTATTATTTAAAATTAGTACGACAACATAATTTCACTTCTTAATTTCAAGTGGTTGATATTTTTCAAAGAGTAGCTTTTTTTTTATTTGATCGATTTCATTCTTTCTCACCTACTTCAATAGTAAATTAATGATTTGATCTTCCATCATCTCTTATCTTCAACGAGATATAGTAAAGTTCTTTTTTTTCTGTCTTTTTGTGGAATATGTGATTTTTTTTATTACTTTGTGTGTTTCAAACATGGCTAAACAATAGGGTGATTGATCAATTGCGCTGTATCGAAATGGATTTCACGATTAATTTCGATCAATACCTTGACATTGCATGATGAGGGTGAAAGAGACCCAAGTTCATCCATGCAAGTGATGGCATTTACTAAGCCAACAAACTCGTACCTAAATTTAAGATAAGGGTTTCTTCTCATCTTCTCCGAAAAGTAAAATATTAAGTTTATCATGCAATTGAATGCTTGAAATTTTATCTTTTGATGTGTCCAACTTATTAGAATTCCTCGGTAAACATTGTTGTTTTTTAGTGTCGATGAATGTTGCCGATTTTTTTAACAAAAGATTTGGTAAAAATATTGGCAAATAACACATTCTAATGTTGTCTTTTTGAGTGATATAATATAATTACAATAAACAATAAATAGTAAAATTAAATAAAACGTAAATTAATATATAAGATTAGAGGTTATACCTAGGCATAACATGATTTAAACTACGGTAACTACCATGTATTATAATCAAATGAAGACAAATAAGATGATTAAGACGTCTTAATCGTAGAGACCTTTTTCTGAGAAATTGTGAATTTGTTTCTTTAAAAGCACTTCCTCATTTCCTTTCTCATGCATTCAATCTCTCAAGTTCTCTCTACCAAGCCTCATCTCCCATGGAAAGTCAGTTCAAGCTAAGGCTCATCCACTTTCTTAGTGTCTCTTTCGGCACTGTCTGCTCTATGAAATTGTCTAATTTCTTACAAAAAGCTGTCTGCGTTCCTCGGAGAAACCGAAAATTTCACGTCATTGGTCCGATTCGTCGTAAAGTGAGACTTTTTCCGTCCTTCTGCCGCCCAGGTTCCTCCAAAATGTTGCCGACCTTGGTTTCGTATAAGAATGATAAGTTTGAATTTCCAATATGTGACTCGTCTCCGTTTCTCGCCGGGATCATGGACGGCCGGACCTGCCCTCCGGGCACTCCTTTTTCTCCAGCAAACTTTATTGAATTGAAAGATCAGAGGAGGAAGGAGAAAAGGGTTCGCCGGAGAATGTCTGCTAATCGGAGCTCCGATCACATGGGGCTGCTTACTTTGCATGGAAAAACGAGAGACAGCTTAGCAATTGTGAAAGAATCCAGCGATCCTTACTACGATTTCAGAACATCAATGGTCGAGATGATAATGGAAAAACAGATGTTTTCTGCCAACGATCTTGAACAGCTTTTGGAGTGTTTCCTTTCCCTGAATTCTCACCAACACCATGGAATTATTGTTCAAGTTTTTTCAGAAATATGGGAGGCTTTGTTTCAGACAACAAATCTTGATCACAAAACAACAAACAAATCCAGCCTCTTTCTTCGTCTGCTGTAAAAATTATTGAAATACAGTTCATGTTTTATGTGACTGGTAATGAACATGTCATTATCGAATTTCCAGAAAAAATGATCCTTGTGCGTATATCTTATCTTTTCTTAAATATATTTTTTTTATTTTTCTTACGTGAAACTTCACTTATTGTTACATGAATCAAGGGAGCATAGAATAAAAGATAAACCAGCCTATGCTCGTTGAAAAATAAAATAGTTGTTATATATAAAATAAGAAAATATTTATTAATTATGATAGAAGCTTGAGTGAGACAAAGAACTGCTCCGTCATGTGAATTTGTTATTTTATTCGGAAGGTGGCGTTGAAAAGAAGTGAAAAATAGTGTCGGTTGTGGCAAATGATTGGCTCAAAAAAGGGACAAAACTTTACGAAAGCATGGATTAGGTAAATCTATATTTGTCGATTTGTTAACCTAATCAATTTCACTAATTTAAACATGGAAATGGAAACCCTAAAAAAGAAAACTCAGATCAAATCTCTTGGCATCACAATTTTTCAAATAAGAAGATTATTCCCTATCGTTCTTAGATCAGAATTGTTGCTCTATCTCCAAGGTTGACGATCGTGTTTTAATGTGCCGATTTCTCAAGTTCTGTGGATTCATTAGTCGATGTCAGACATGATGTTTACGTCAGCTATTCCTAACGCTCGGATAACTATTTATAAATGAGATCTATTATACATCATTTAATTAGTGACGCATAAAGTTATTTCATACCTTAGTACTAATATGTAGAATTAAAAGAGAAATTTATGATCGTACTTGATCAAACTATATGCAAATGGTTTCGAGAATCGACAGCTATAAATCTAAACAAAATACCTTGAGGCTGTTTAAAAAATGCAAATCTATGGAATAAGGCTGTTTAATAGCATTACTGTGGATATAGGGAGGCAGTTCATTTTTAATTATATGTCAATCAGGTGATTTCATGACAATTCCTATTATTTTATTTATTGGCCTTTTTGAAAAGTGTCATATGCCGGTGAGGATAAGTTAAAGTAATGCTATGTATTAGCGTATACTATAATAATGAAGCATGTGGAGAAGAATCTGTTCATAGAGTCAGGCATGAAAACATCCTAATGATAATTAGAGACACTTCAAATTTATAACTACTAGTTTCTGTCTTCAAATATTAGTAATGTGTCAAATAATTGATGATATCATAAATATAAGGTACTTGTTACACTAGTAATTATTGATTGGTGGGCAAATGCTAGTTCCATTCCGGTTTGAAATCCACCTGTGAACCTACTACAGGTCTAATTTGTTTGGAACTAGAACCGTGGAAAGTGGGCAGGCATCGACATGGACCATATTCGGTTTTACCATTTGGTTCCAAAATTATTTTATTTAGTTTGGTTTTTTTGGATTTTAGGCTTGCTTTTTGTGTCACTTTTGAATTTGGCGCAGCTTTAACAAGTTTTGGATCAAGATTTAATCATGTTTGGGTCGATTTTGTAATTTTTGATGCTTTGAACTCTTATCGAACCTTGAACTGTAGTTTTGGTAAGAACTATGAGTTGAGACATTTCTACCCTTCCCTAACATGTACGGCATTGCGACTACGCTTCCCCAACCACAAATCCATGACCCCTATAGCTCAAAGCAAAACAAGAAGACATTATAAATGGTATCAAAGCTTTGTCCTAGCTAGAAATTTTTTTACTGTGCAAGGTGGACGTCAAGACTTCTTTAAACAATGTGGATTGTGTCGACCTGTCGTGGAAAGACCAGAACGACCCGATAAGTTTTTGATTGGTCTCATTCCATACCAGTGGCGCGTACAAATACATGCTTGAAATAGAAAATTTATATTATATATAAGTAGAGACTTCTCTACCTAACCAAGTATAGCGCACTTAAGGCAGTGAACAAATCTGTAATACTAGCAGCATAGAATGACATTATAAATAATATAAGAGTTTCGTGCCAATTGGAAGTGTGTCAACCGTCCGACATAAACCGTAGACCCTCTTTTAAGTGTAGTGGATTGTGACGACCTGTCATGTGAAGGCAAAAACGATTTTATTTGTTGTTAATAAGGAGGGCCAAACTCTTCAAAGATCGATTGAAAAGGTGATCATAATGGAGAAATTAGAAGAGCCATGTTAAGTGCACTTCAAGCCCGAAACAATTTAAAGACCAGAACTTATTATTAGAAATGCTGAAAAGTGCAGACACAAATTCAACGAGTTCTAATAATTTTCATATAACAAGATTTGTATGGATTATTTAATCAACTCTTATAGTGTTTTTTTCGATTACTTATTAGCCACGTATTATACAACAAACAATAACCACACTTTCAATCAACTATGCAAAATTAATAATCGGGTTTGAAAAAACATTTAGTTCACATAGTTCAAGATGTTTCCTAACTCTAGTGATGGTAACATACACTAAAAAATGTTAAAAGGGACACATCAAGCAAATGGTGGATCATGAGTTTAGTATCCGAAAAGAATTTTCCCTTAGAAAAACATGTATCATGAAGAATGAAAAAACAACAAAACATTCTAGTTTATAAAACAATGCTAGCTCGATTCTAGTTTCATTAGTCGTTTGACCTACAAAATTGGAAGCGGAATCATGAACTACGAGTTTTTAGAATCAGATTCAAAATCAAAACCACGAGGGATGCAAGAGCCAAGCCTACCCACACGCTCTAGTTTATAAAACCCCACAAAACATTAGTGTTGCAACGCTACACTATCAGATTATTTCTAAACATGATCCAAACACTCAAAACTTGACTTAAATGTAATAAAAAATATATTTTATTTTTTAAAATATTGGATTAGAATCGGGACAAACTAGGACTATATCGTATTTTATGATTCTTATTCTAATTCATCTCAGATGTGGATGAGTCTGCAATGTGTCCTCCCCTGTTAGAATCTAATGGTTAGATTTCCATTTTTTTTAAAGCAAATATTTGCATATGTGCCAAGGTTAGTCTAGGCCGTAGTAGAGTGATTTTCAACATCCTTTAGGCCAACACTTTAAAATTTTGTATACTTAAGGTCTTTCTTTGATATCTAGCTCATGGCATAAATACAGATCTAGGTTCTTTTCCGATCTATTACGGACCTCAACCACAATGATTTCCTAAAACCATTTCATGAAACAAACACTGTGTTCTTCCTATCTATTCGACCATCGTGTTCTATCAATTCAAAGTTGGCTTCTTTCCCTACAACAAGATGTCTTTCTTTTCTTTATCCCCTCCTATTTCTACTACTCTCCCCACTTAGAAGTCATGTGGGCAAAGCCACTTTCCGTGCCGCATGAATTGGATAATGAAGCCCATTCCTATCCTAGGATATTATATAGAACAAGCCTAATCTCGATGTTTTGGTGCTTTGTTTGAACAAGCTTATCCTTCTACCTTTTGCAACATGCGCCATTGAAATGTCACGTCGTGCATAATCCTTTGGAAGCTACTTTATCCGAATGTATGGACCATGCCCGTTGGGAACTTAAACGCAGTCGTTTCTTTGACTTGGAAATGGCCCACGAGATAAAATCCAACATCACCACTTAGATTCTATTTCCACTTCTCACCTCACGGTCTTCACTTCATCAAAAATAGTTTTGATGGGTCGGGTTTTATAAAATTAGATCCGAACTCATCCGAACTCATCCGATCCGATCCAAATCTGACTGAAAAATTTTAAGTTGATTTTTGTTGAAGTCACATTCAATTTCGTAAATTCAAACTCTCACTTTATCAATATAAATTAACTAAAATTCAATTTTTTCTTTACAAATTTTGGGTTGATCGGTTAACTGATTTCTTTCAAATCAAATTCAGACTGAATCCAATTGTATATTCGATCTAATTAGAATCTAACTCAAATAGTCGGTTCTGATCAGTTTGACAGATCAATCAGATCTGATTGTCACTCTTGATTGCTTGTGAGACATTAATTTCTAAAAACAATATTAGAAATAGACATTCTTTTATCAATAGAGTTTTTCACATTAAATAATACTATATTTTGACATCAAATCATATAACAAAATAGAGAGAGTTTTTAACCTAGAAGAAGATACTATCCTAGAGAGAACGAGAAACTTTCTCATATTCAAGGCTCCTACTTGTCCTCTAATGATTGAGAGTGACTCCCGAATATTGCTTGTATACACAAAGAGGGCAAATCATTTGCACACAACTTTATTTTTAAAAGCTTAGTAAAAAAAATATAAGACTTGGCCCAATTTATTCTCCATTTAATCATGAAAATTCCATCTTCCTCTACGAAAGAAAAGGTGAAAATTACATGTCTATATATATGTGAGGAGATTGCCTATTTCTTGGAGAAATGGGAAGCAAAGAGAGTATGAGCATAAGGGTCTTAACCTCGGCCAAAAATGGCGGAGTTGGAGCATCAAGGGAGCCTCCTAGCTCACCGAAAGGGCAGTGCCTGTGCTCGCCCACCACGCACGAGGGCTCGTTCAGGTGCAGGTTTCATCGCCCTAACTCAGCGGCCTGGATGAAGAGGTCTAACTCGATGCCAGCCAAGAACTCCGTGCCTTCTCACTCGCCCAAGTCTGTTGAATCTTCTCATTGACACAGAAGAATTTTGCCGTAATTTACATGAATTGTGTTTGATATTTCTCTTGCTGTTTGTATATATTGATGAATAATTCATCTGAAACAGGCGTTTGGTCGGATTATATGTTTTTTTTCTTAATCTTTGATCGTTTGACATGCTTATTTTAATATCTCAACACTGTTTTCTCCAAGTTAAAACCACTTCTCCTTGGATTACTGATACTCCAATGGATCTTGATTCTGCTCTCTCTCAATAATTGCTTTTTTATAATCTCTAAAATATACTCGTATTTAGGTTTAAAATCTCAGATTTCTATGAATCTCTATGTTTCTTTTATGAAGTCTTTCGGGGGAAAAATCAAGGGATTCTTTGTTCTTTTAAAAGTTGTGAATCCGTCTTGTTCTCTTTTTTGTTGAATTCTTTTTGAATAATTTATGTTATGAATTTAGGATAATTATCCGGTATTCTTTTTCATCGTTGAAGGTGGTAGAGATGGGCTTTGAATGGCCTGAATAATTTCAGATAAAGTATGTGGAAATTCGACAAGTCAAGAGTGGTTCGATTTTAGTGAAGAATCTTACATCATAACTTTCAATAATGTTTTTTACTTGCTACCCCACTATGGGAAGCTGACTTGGCCGTGATATCGAAAGCCGGTATATAATTTCTCATCGTTTGAAAATTGTGGATGAAATCAATGCATTGGTAGAGCTTTCTTGTTAAGCAAAATAAAGTGACTCGACCAATTTTTGTGCGAGCTAAATCTGAGCATAGCTTGGTTCGGGTCGGTTTTAGAGCCGACCTATATCAAATTGATTGGTTTTGAATAAAAAAATCGACCCACAACCAATTTTTATTTGTCAAAAAAAATTTCAGGACGTGTCGATTTGGGTTTCATTTTTTTAAAATCATTTAAAAAAATTATTTTAAATTGAAAAATTAAAGTTTTACATGAAAAATTATTTATCATCTTTAATATTTGTATTCTAATATTTAACAATTGGGTTATTGGTTGAAGTTTCGACTTGCCATAAAAAGCCAAAAATCAAACTAAAACCTAAATTTAAAAACACAAACCGAAACAGAAATGGTTTTTTTTCTAAAAATCACATTTTTCGGCTACAATACAGTAATTTTGGAATAAAATCAAAGACTAAAGTCACATCATTTAAAACATATAATACTAGGTTCAGAGATGATAGATTTAGTATAAAGAGCTTAAGTTCGACGTCTGTACTGTTTTAGTGTGGGAGTTGTTACCCCCAATGTTGGGGTAGCTCCTTGAGACATCAGGTTAAGGCCTCTTATCTCTAGGCCGCTGAGTCACCGTGATTAACTCTCTCACATGTTGTCGGGCCGGGGTGTAGGGACCCTGAGGGCGAGGAATTTCACCTTTTTCAGTATAAAAAAATAATACTTTATTGATTATTACACGTCATCACATTGCAGTCTTGTTAGTGGGACCGATTGATCAGTCACCGTCTCTCCATATTTGTATATTCACTTTGCTTTTACCCTCTTTGGATTCTCCTGCATTATTGCAGGACGGAAGAAAAATGAAACTTTATCTTTCCAACCATTATTTCTTTGCTTGGTCAATGCTTTCGTTCATGCTCATCGTGACTGCATTGAAAAGTGGCAATCATCCAAAAAAAGTTGTAAATTAAAGCGAACCTCATTTTGACAATTGAAAAATCAGGAGAAACTAAATGAAATTCATAATTGATGAGATAATTATGTTAGTTTCTAAGATTGTGATGTTATTTGTGGTCTAATTCATTGAACAATCATAAACTATACTTACAATTTTACACGTTGAACTTGTATTCTATTTTCCAACATGACAATTACGTATTACTCATGAATTAGTAAAACAATAAAGATTGATTATAAGTTACTAAATAAATAACTAATTGCATCAATCGGATTTTTTGCTTTAATGTCTACTTCGTGTCACGGCCGGCCTGGATGGAGTGTATAAGGGTGTGCAATTTCATATCGTGTAGGAATGAAGACAGAGTATATTGTATTAATGATTTCCCCACCTCTAACTAGCACAATGTGCTTTGGGCATAGCCCAAGAAAAAAAATGCGCAAGCTTCGACTCACAGCAAACAATATTGTGTTAACGGACTCGAAAGCTCCAAAAATACTATTAGAGCCAATCTCCCTGGTGTGCAGTGGTGGCCGGTGAGGACGTCGGGCCCATTAAAGGAGTCAATTGTGCCGACCCGCTAGAAAGAATGATGCGAGAGTGTACAATCTCATATCGCCTAGGAATGAAAATTGAAAATAGTTTATTAATGAGTTCTTTGTCACTAAAAAGCACAACATATTTTGGGCATAGCCCATGAACAAAACTGTGTGGGCTACGGTCTAAAGCAGTTATATTGTGCTGACGAGCTCGGGAGCTCCACAAATAATTATGTTGACCCGCCCAAACGGAGGGTGTGAGGGTGTACAATCCCACATCGCATATGGATGGAGACTATAGATAGTTTATTAATGATTTTTCACTCCGCTAACTAACATAATGCGTTTTGAACATAATCCGAGAACAAAACAGTGCAAACTCTGACCCAAAACGGACAATATTGTGGTGACGAGCTCGAAGACTCCACAAATGGTATAAAAACCAGTCCCTCTGGTTTGCGATGGTGGCCGACAGAGACGGCGGACCCTTTAACGGTGGTGGACCATGAAAACCAGACAAGGACAACCCAAATGTTGCTGGTTGTGAGGACTCAATCCATACCAATAAAGGGTTGTGAGGACCCAATCCATACCAATAAAGGTGCTAATCTCACATCGACCATGGGTGGAAACTAGGGATGATATACAAATGATTTTTTGGGCTTAGTCAAGGAACAAAATCACACGAGTTTTAACTTAAAATAGACAATATTGTGCTAATAAGTTCGAAGGTTTCACAGTTAGCCTCACACTATAATTAATAACTTACCTTTGTTTCATCTATGAAGTTTTAGCAACTTATTGGAGAGTTGATTTTCAATTTGATGTGTATAAATCTACCTATATATATATATTTGTAAAAGCTAGAAAGCATAAGTTGTAGATGTTGGTGGGAGAGAGAACTAGGTTTAAGTCTAAAACAACTGAAACTGATGCATTGCCGATTGAGATGAGGTAACTAATGGATATCTGAGCTGATTGACAGTCAGTCATCACACTCGAGCACAAAAAGATCATCTTAACTCTCTATGGCGTTGGCTTAAATCATTTAAACGTATTATTTTGTGTCAAGAGACAAGAATAATTTTTCACATTCTTATTTTATTAGAGAATAAATAATAATGCATGCACATTCGAAAGACTTAGATTTTACAAGTTATATATGTAATTTAGAAATTACCCTCATATGATATGCCGATAAATTACTTGTTTGGTGATACGTGCATCGTCGCTTTGTGGTGAAAAGAATCTTGGACGAGTTCTCGGCATTGTTGCCAAAATCAGAATTTTCTTACTATGATTTGGCGAATTTGTATCCAAAAACTACAACAAAGTATAAAAACATAATTTCCAAATTAAATTATGGTCCTTGAAGCAATGGATTATCATAATATGTTTCTAATATCAAATTTGGTGATCATTTTCAATTCTTTTCCTAGTACCCGATCCTTGATCAAATTAATTTCATAACGCGAAAATCTTAACCTAGATAATTTTACAGAAGCCCTATTGGTTCGAAAAACCCAATGCCCCAAACTTGACATTGTTCTTCTTTTCTGAGAGTCGAATCAAAGATGGCTCTTTCGATTTTACTCAACGGAGATAAAGGAATTGTTCGAGAGACGAAGCATGCATTTATGCAGGGAATCGCGGTCCACACGCTCCATACGCCTAAGATTTGCAACATGTTGTGCTGATAAAAGTAGAGGAAGGAAGAAAAGATGATGAAAAGAAAGGAATTTCGTGGGGAGAGGAGTTGGGAAATAATAATAAATTAATGGAAAATAATAATAAATTAATCAATCAGCCAATTTATTTATTTATTTTCATTTTATTGCTAGGTTTTACAAGGGTAGTACAACTATATCTTTTCAATTATAATCATAATATTTAAAAAATTAAATATTATGATATGTAAACTACAAGTGAAAAATATATTATAATATTTGGTCAAATATAATGCTGATATATGGATTTCTTGGTTGATTTAGGGAGGTGGAGAGAATTGTGTAGGTGATATAGACATGGCTAAGATTGACTTTTTCCCCTAATTTTAGTAAAATATTTCAAGGTTGGTGCAATAGGATCTTCCAATATCATAGTATATCCAAACAACATTAGTGGAACACCCATCATCTTTTACATGAGAAATGTTGGAGTAGTTACAATTATATTTAACCCTTTTAAACCACGTTCAAATCGGAATTGACATCTATCTCGCTTATCCCACGAAGAAGAATTCAAGAATTTTTATCCCATGCGTTGCAGTGCGACATCTGTCTCAACTTTGTTCGGCCTCTCACATATTTTCTTTGGCGTTGTTGTGCCGATGAGATTTTTACCCATAAATTCGTTACTCTCTAGTATTTTTCTATTACTCGCTATCTTAAATCAAGCAAAAGTAGAATTATATAATTTTCTCTTAAAGATTCTAGTTTTCGTCCGAAAAATTTATCAGCTCGAAATTGCCTTTTCACTTATCTAGCAACTTAGGGTAAACATCAAGAAGGTAGTATAAACTCTACTTACCCTAATAGAACATCGAGGGATCGATAAACTGTGCCTTCGATAGATCCATCAAGGGTAGAATGTTCTCATCGAATATCAATGAGAGTTCTACTTAGTTATGATTTTTACACCATTTATTACATCTTCCTAGATAAAATTTAATATATCATAGATATAAATTGTAAAATACCATTCACTTAGGCTCTAAGCTCAGAGGACTTGACCTAGTATATGCTTGGACATCTAATTTCCATATGATAACATATCTAAACTTGCAAGTGAATGCAGGTAAATTTTTTAACAGCAATTTATCGGTCACTAACTCTCTTCATTTTATATTCTTTAAAATAAAATATTTTGAGTCAAATTTGATATGCACACTTGAAAATTGTGTTAGAATTTTAAAATTTAATTGATAAAGTTGAAAATTAAAGTTACGTTTATTGAGAGACAACTCTGAACTGATCGAACAAGATTAGAGCTAAGAAGGCCATGCGATAAAGAGCGATAAACTAGCATTGAAAATATTTAAAGTTGAAGGTGTTGTATCAAAAGTCAAAAAGACTTATGGGTTGTTGATTATTAGAAAAATTTATTCGAAATACTCACTAAAAAATACCACAAATGTTGAGAGTGTTCACTGAAGTTAACCCTGTAAAGAATAATGTTACGTTTACTTTCTTAAAATACACGCTAACATATAAAACAATTATTGATGCAATTAAAGTATAATGTAATAAATTATAAATAATTATTAATTATATTTAGTGTACCAGATCATTGTTTGACAGCGTGTATCTTTCCGAAAATAAAATAAGAAGTTAAACGTAGAATATCATATCATAAATTATCCAACTAAACACTTCTAAGAAGTTAATTTATGAAACATCTTCCGTATTTTCTCTTCCACAGTCGATAGTTTCAAAGCACATCAAACGGTAATTAATAAAAACAGAAGCTTTACCACTACCATCTTTCTCTCGATAGCGAAAAATTAGAACAAATTTATATACAAAAGTATATTCTAAAATTAGTGGCACGGTCATACATCAAATGTTACACTTGTTGAATAATTTAAAAATGTCACAGTAAAATACTCAGCATTTTTACTTTCATATGGACTCTATTAGGTGTCACACCACTCCAACAAAAATACTCCTCACGTACACCGTTGATTATGCATTTTTCGGGACCGTGGGTAAATTATTCGTTACAGGACGATTCCCGGTTTTAAGGAGAAACCGTAAAACAACCAAGCCCATAAGTCAAGAGCTTCACAAACATCAGCCCAAAAACGGTTAAAAATTGGCGAAACCTGAAAATCCAGCTCGAACCTTGCCAAAAAAGGTTAAAAATGGGCCCAAACCCAAAAATCTGGCCCACAGTCCAAATACAGTAAAAGCATATATTTTTCAATTTTAAAATACATATTTTTTAATATTTAATTAAATTGAAATCTAAACGGACCGTGGTTTTTTACCCGTGGTTCCCAGTTTAAAAAAAAGGGTTACGAAACCTTGTCCTAAAAACCATAACTACATTGACCGGTTCTAAAATAGATCAAAACTAGCCCAATCCAGCCATGGCTGGATGCATGGCTCCAACGACCTTCTTTCCCCCACACCCACGGGGCTATGTCAGACCAGCCTTCGAGTGAAAGAAGACAGATTTGAGTGAGCATGAAGGGTAGAGTGACAGAGACTATGAAAAACAGATAAATAAAAAATGAATATGATTTTGCTTAACAAATATATAAAAATATATTCAGAAGAACACACATAACATTAAGACACAAAACAAGACACGAAATTCAACAATTTAACAGACATTTGAAGGGTTGTCATCGCTTCCCAGTAAAAATTTGATGGTCGGTTATCTTCTTAATTGCTCTTGAAAATCCTTTTGAGAGAATATTAATAACTCTCTCTCGTCTATTATTTACATGCAAATTAAAAATTATCTTAGAAACTATCTTTACTACCGTCTCGTGTGATTTTTCATGAAATGGAAACAAAGCATCTTTACAATCTTGCAGTGTCCATAAATCGAACAAAACCAAATGTAATAGGCTCTGAAAAAAAGAAAATATTTATTTATTTGCAAATATATAATATGAAATGCATGAGTTGATTTAATTGTAGAAAATAAACTCCACTCCGTCAAGAAGAAAAGGTAAAGCATATGAAGGTGAGGAATTATTTTGCAAAAAATTGGGTCGAGTTACGATTTATAGTTTGGATTGCGGGTCGATTTATGTTATCTCAGAATATATCATTCAATAAATTCACTATAAATTATCTTAGAATATTAATCCTACGGCTTAAGAAACTCGCCTTTTCTTCAAGCTCCGTACATATGTGACTCCATATCCCAGCTGTTGAAGGTCTCTGTAAATCCAACACAGTCCCTCGAATTAAAGTTTGTAAATATGAAAATAAAGGGATAGAAGTGACCCAGAAAATTACAAGAAAATATCAGGAGGACTCCGAAATCGAACTGACTCGATGAGGGAGCTCCAGAGAGCTGAAAAACAAATCTAAGCGACGAAATTGTGCGAATGCGAATTGCGAACGGAGCGGCGACGGAGACTGCGACCGCGACTGCAGTGCGACTTAGGGCTGCGAAAAGGTGACGAATAATCGGTTTTTTTGGGGCTGCCTGCGAGACTCCGACGGCGAGAGAGAGAGAGAGAGAGACAAGGGCTCGCCGACCAGGTTTAACAGGGGAGAAAATACGATAGTCCTCGCGTGTTCTTGGGGGTTGAAATCATTCACTTCAATCAGTGCGGTTTGCTTTCAATTTCATTTGAGTTAAAAATCAAAATTTGTATCCGATCAAATAAAACCGAAATATTCGGTTTGATTTTTACTTTAAAAATTAACCGAGAACACCGAGTCGAACCCAAATTACTTTAAAAATATAATTTAAACCAACATTAAAAATCTGAAAGTAAATGTAAAAAATAAAAGTTAAAACATTACATACGCAAAATAAACTTTAAAAACCTTTATTTCACATCATTTATCAGGTAAATAACTTTAATAGTGAATAAAATATAAGAAAATCGAACCCAAATGAACAATTATCGACTCAACACCAAAAACTAAAACGTCCAATGCCAAAAAATAAAACGTCCAACGCCGAAGAACTGAAAGCTGAATTGCTAGTTTGTTGAGTTTTGGTTTTTTTAAATCGAACAACAAACTACTTCTATCCAACATCAATTCAAACCGAATATAAACCCATACTAATTGCCTCAAGTTTTTACATTTAATGTATTATAATTTATAATGTTGAATTATATGCCTTTCAAAATATTTAATTCACTATGATCTTATCAAGGACTAGATAATATCATGATCATCTTTATTTAAAATTGACGACTAATAATTACTAAATAATTTCATCAATGTGAAACTTAAAATTTTATTACATTAATATTCATAATTATTGTAATATTATGATTATTTTTAATTTCGTATTACATATTTTATATTAATGGCTATGTATTTCATATGATTTAACTTGATTTGAAAAATATTATATATAATTAATTTTGATATTAATTTATTTAATTTTATTGGGAAAACCCAAAACTGGACCATACAAAGTCCTAATTTTTTGTCCGATTCTAGTATGGTCATCGTAATATTTGGTCATAGTTTTAGTCCTAAAATTTTAAAATCAAAATATATTGATTCGATCTAATTTTTTTAAAAAAACGGAAAGAGACCACTTTCACTCCTACCACGATGACTATTTAACCATAACAATATCTTGAATCCTGATTCAAAATGTAAAAGATTTACTTCTAAAATCTTATCACTTCAAAAATCTATTTCGTAATATCCAATAAAACTAAATCAAATCGTTCAAAATATTGCACTATTACGAATTTAAAATCCATTTGAATTTCAAACGGTAAAAATATATACTTTCAAGATACCCATGTGATTTTAAATATGATCAAAATCATTAAATCTCTCAAAAATCTTTAAAAAATGTCAATGATTTTTTTCGTCTAGAATTTTCATCTTTGTCAAAAATTATATCTGTGTGGACCTTTAACTAAGCGAGAATAAAGAATCATGATGCAATTATTTGGTAATTGACGATTGACTAGACCATCCTCCTTCAACGAGCCTGTTGAGGCATCTAGACTTCGGAAAAACTCAACACAAGAAAGAGAGCATCAAACTCCTCACCCTTGTACTAAAAAGGTGAAATTTCTTGCCTCAAGGGCCCCCACCACCCCGGCCCAATAGTTTGTGAGAGGTTAAATCACGGTGACTCAGCGGCCCAGAGATAGGAGGTCTTTACCTGATATCCCAATGAGCTACCCCAACATTGGGGGTAACAACTCTCACACTAGGACAGCGCAAGCGTCGAACCTACACTCTTGTACCCAATCTACCATTTCTGAGTCAACTGAGCTATGCCCATGCGGGCATCAAACTCTCCACCCTGCTCTTATGCCATGTGTTGAGAATCGAACGAGCAAGGAAAAAAAATAATGTGTGAGACACAAGATTAACGTGAAAAAACCCTTTCGAGAAAACCACAATCAGATGAATAATATATGATATGAAGATCGCGATACAATTGTCAAATTTCGCGATTCTAGTTTATATTAATTTATAAAAAACAAAATCCTAACGAGATTCTAACATGAGTTCATTAGCTTGACCCAAATAGAATTAGAATCATATCGAACTTGAACATGCATTTTTTCACTTGTCAATATTTGTCACAATGTAAATGAATAGTCTATTAAAATTAGAAAATAAATCTAACGTTATTAAAACAAAAAAAAAAACTTAATTGCCCCTCCTTTCTAGGGTATTCTCTCCTCTTTACCCGTCCCCGCCATCTAGAGTCAGTTGCGGTTTGGTTGATTTTCCATTGTTTGATTTGCGGGTTGGTTTTCGATCAACCCGAAAATAAAAAATTAATATAAAAATTATTTTCAGAATTTGTTAATTAAACATGATTTTTTTTTTCAAATAAAAAATGATTTCTTTCTAGTTTTTAATTAAAATTTTTAATTTAAAAAAAAATTGAACCGACCCGATCTGAAAATTTTTGAGTTGGTTAAAAATGATGGATTGCAATTTTGGGTCGGTTTGGAGCCTCGTGAAAAGAAGGAAGCTAAAAAAACTGGTGAGATCTGGCTGAAAACCCAACTCGAGGTGACCCGTACCCGTACCCGGCCCTAAGTATCAACTCTAAAATCGTAGCGTGTTTCTTAGTTAAATTAGGACCCTAAAATAGTTTTTTAATCTTATGATCAAACAGCAATCCAACGGTGGTTACAAAGTCAAGCGTGATGCGCCAAATCGTCGTAACTCGAATAAAAACCAATCCCTGCGCATCGAACATACAATAAGCGCACGTTAGTACCGATATCAAAAAAAAAAAAACCAAACCTTCAAAGGCCAATATCCCGAACGTTAAAACCGCCCCCTCTCTCTCTCTAGAATATATAAATTACGATCCTGCAGTTCTCGGCGATATAGAGAGAGAAAGCGAGAGAGGATCGAATAAGCAACGGAAAGAATTCTTCTCAAGTTTTTCTCTTGATTTTTGGCTGATATAGTACGAAGAATTTTGAAAAATAGAGTTTGAGGGGGATTTTGTAGAGAGGTGTGATCTGAGAGTGGGGTTGTTGGCTCTCAGGGTTCGCCTGCGAAGCTCCGATTCGATGGTGTTTTCGCCGGAATCTGAGAAAGAGAGATTACCCGAGTTTATGGCCATGGGGACTGAGAGATCGAAGGCTCTTCACAATTTTACGCTCCCGCTTTTGAGGTGGGGGGGCCATAAACACCCGAGGTGTATGAAGGAGAATTCTTCCGGCGGCGTCGTTTCCGGCCCCGATCGTCTCCCTTTAGCTTCAAAATTTGAGAGCTCTTTTAAGAGCGAGAGGCGGAAATCGGAGCCGGAGAGACGGGAGATCTTTCAGGATTCCGAGAATAGCCTGCGTGTTTCGAAATCGGGAATCGGGAGGAGCGGAGATGACGACGGCGAGTTTGGGATTGCGGCGATCGGAAGGAAGTTACTGCTTGATCTTAAAACCACAGCCGACAATCTGAAGAATACGATGTTGGGGGAAGAGATGGTCAAGGAGGTGGCGAACGAGAATGATAACGATAACGCGGCGGAAACGCCGACGCCGGCGCCGG
Organism: Begonia fuchsioides; assembly: GCA_003255005.1. Taxonomy (NCBI): domain Eukaryota; kingdom Viridiplantae; phylum Streptophyta; class Magnoliopsida; order Cucurbitales; family Begoniaceae; genus Begonia; species Begonia fuchsioides. Next base: position 60,613 of record QAOC01027133.1, on the reverse strand, counting down.
CGATGGTCGAGGAAAAACCTTGGAATTTGAGGACTAGAAGAGGAGCGTCCAAGGCTTCGATCACTAATGTAAGAGGAATTGAGACTGCATTGAAGACCGACGACCGGAAATCCATTCAGAATTCGCCGGCAAGTGATGAAGGTGACCGGAAATGGACGCCAAGAGCCGGAATCGAGAAACGGGAGACGCTGAAATTTTCCGTCTCACTTTCAAAGAAAGAGATCGAGGAGGATTTCATGGCGATGACGAACCGCCGTCCACGTCGGAGGTCGCGGCGGAGGCCGAGAACTGTTCAGAAGCAGATGGATGTAATTTCTTCTTCCCTTTCTCTCTCTCATTAGAAATTTGGAAACTCACCTCTGGTCATTGTTCCGTCGCCGGCAGGTGCTTTTTCCAGGGTTATGGCTGTCGGAGATTACCGCCGATTCATACAAAGTCTCCGAGAATGAAGAAAATCCCTAAGTAAATGTCTCTCTTCTCCTCTGAATCTTGGATTGTTTGCTGAAAACATTTCTGAATTTGGTCGGAGATACCTAGAATCATGAGTAAACGATTCAGTTTCTTTCATCCCCATCAATCCCAATTTCCCCTTTATCTAGAACTCCAGAAATTCATAAAAGGTGTAATTGTTCTTAAACTTCTATGAATGCATCGTCCATTTGTTTCAGTAGATCTGGTTCCTCATCGTCCATTTATAGAAAATTTTTTGAGCTTTAACATCTGCAGATTTTCTGCATCTTCATCTTCATCTTCATCTTGTTTAAATCAGCATAATACTATCAGGAGAAATTTTCTAGGAATGGGTAACAGAAACTTTTTGGATTCCTTCACCGGATTCCTAGGAACCCGGCGACTTGACGGTGATGACGGTGGTGAGACTCTCCGGCGCGGCGGCGCCGAATGGACTTTGGTTCGGAGTGACAGCATGCTGGGGCCTTAGAAATGAAAATGGGCCGACATTGAGACACTGGAGTAGTTTTTGGGCCTGGGTCATTCCATGGATGTTGCAAGGCCCATCATTTCATTCCATGAAATTTTAGAAATATTTCAAATGAATATGTCAAACAAATGATAAATATAATTAATATTTAGAATATGATTACGAAGAATACTTCAAACATGTGTCATCGCTCTCATTTTAATATGAGGTCGCTTGAATTTGAGATAACATTTACCTAGGAGTGGGCAACCCGAACTGATCTGTTGGACTCGATCTGATCCGATCCGATCCGATCAACATATTAGGTCAAATAAAATAAAAAGCTTCTGCCTCTCTTTGTTCTCAGCTCTCCGCTCTCCCGTCTCCGCCTCTCCCGTCTCAGCCTCTCCCGTCGCCGCCTCTCCCGTCTCCGCCTCTCCCGTTCTTTCTTTGATACAGAGTCTGTATCATTATGTTTTCCCGCCTAAATCGCTTGCTCCAATATCGGTCTCGTTCACAACTTCGACGACCTCTTCCGGTGAGGATGAACTCTACCAAAATTTAATTGGCGAAGATGAGGTGACTGAGAACCGTCTTGAGCATGCTCGTCTTGCTCTGGAATGCCGAGAACTCCGAAATCACTTCGAACTGTGCCTGGCTCAGCTATATGATCTCCGGAAAGAGGCAGATTTTATTCGCAGGGAAAATGCTGAACTCCAACTGGCAAACATGGATCTCATCCAGATAATCTCCGCAGATGCAACGATTCAAAATCTTCTTGTTTCTCAGACTTGTGGAAGATCGTCGTCCAATGATTACCGTTTTCTGAATTTTGGAGGTTGCGGTCAGGACGCTGGTCAAATCGGAGAAAGAGTACTTACTGATGCGAGACAAATTAGTGTGATCGAGAATAATAAGCTTCAGCTCCAGAGTCATGATCGGATCTCACTTCCGAAGAGCATTTCCGTCAGGTCCAGCGGTTATCTTAAGGCGAACCAGCCTTACAACAAATTAGACTCCGGAGGGCCAAGTCAATCTTTAATTCAGGGCAGAATCCAGAGTGAACTCCTCGCTGGATCTGTAAGTTTTAATAATGCTCTTGAATCCGATTTAAAATCGTCTCCTGTTCGTTTATAAACTTTGATATCTGCAAAGGCTGGATCACTGGCTCCGAGCTCTGTCTTTCTTCCTTATCTGCAGCAACGAGTCTATGTGCCGAAAAGCGGAGGCGGTGCGAACGCTGAGGAAGAAGCCATTGAGTTCGATGTCTACAACCAGGGGATGCTGAAGACGGAGCTGTGCAACAAATGGCAGGAGACTGGCGCTTGTCCTTATGGCCCCTATTGCCGCTTCGCTCACGGAATCAACGAGCCTATTTCCACTGTTTGTGAATCTGTTTGAGAATTGAAAATTATGAATCTGTTTGTGAATTTTTTAGAATTTTTTTCTTAATCTGATCCGATCTGATCCGTTTCGATCTGATCCAATCGGATTAGGGTTGCTTTTTTCATCAACGGATCGGATCGGGTCAGCTTTCATATTTTCGAATCCGATCCGAACAAGTCGAATCGATTGAGTCAGAATCCGATCAGTTTCGACCCGTTGCCCACCCCTACATTTACCCAAGGCTGCGAATGCCTAATTTATTCGGACTCGTAATCTCTTGCACTTAAATTACACATGATTGCGAAAACATTTAACGACAAAGTTTGACTTGTTTGTCTTCACTTGTGCTTAATTTTGTTATGCGATTAAAATTGAAATAAAACATTCAACGTAGTTAATTATACAAAGATGTAACACATGAAAATGTCTAATAAATGATTAAAATAGTAATTAACGAAAGAAAAAAAAATAAAACATTTAAAAGAAATTAAAAGAAAATGTAAGAAAATAAAAGAAAATGAAAGTTATCTATATTTTTATAAGTAGATAGAAATAATTTAATATTTTAATTCTATAAGTCATTGTTTCTCATCTAGAATGAAATAGTTACGTTTTTATATAATTTAATAATTAAATATCAAATTTCTTCTCCTTTTTCATCATACCTAGTTTTTCATTCCTTTCGTCTTAATTTATTAGACTCCATTTATGGACTTTGGTCCAAGTAGAAGAGATATCACAAGTGTTTCGATAAGTCGTTACGTTAGCTCAATTTTAAGGTCCTAAATTAATTATTCTAATAGATCACATTAATTACACTTTCGTCATAAAATAAAATAATAAATCATATTAGCATTTTTTGTTTTAAAATTTTAAATGATCAATTAAAAATAATTTTTATTTAATTTATTGTCTAATATTTATTTTAGTTTGGTTTTTGGTTTGACATAAACCGGCAAACAAGCTGAAAACCAAACCGTGGAACGCCCCACTCTCAGCATGTAAACAAGCAAAAAACTAGTAAAAATCGATATAACTTGACTAAACCAATTCTTTGTCGGGTCGAATAGGTTTTGCCCGGCCTTGGCTTGTGTAAAGGGTCTTAAGCGCTACCAATTTTCTTCGTATCAGAAATATTTGATACAAATACAATTACATATGTCGATTCCAAAAGTCATTCGCTAGTTTTAGCCCAAGATTATTACAACACGAAGTTGAGGTGCACCCCAACATGATATCCGAAGAGTGTTATTTTTAAAACTTTTTGAAGATAGTAGTCAATCTATTTGAATTAATGTTGTAATGTATCTCATAAACTTAATTATTCATGTGAAATACCATCGTCTAAGGGTATAATAAATGTCTAACAAGTTGGTCGAGTGTTGCAAAATTCAGTCAATTTTTCACAGGATATGTCGACCGATGATCACTTGTGTCGATCGCTAAAATTCTAGGACGGATCGTGTGTCGACTACTTACACCTTATGTCGACCGCTATATGGTCAGACGTGTGTTTAATGTCGACCGATGATCACTTGTGGCGACCGCTGAAAATCCAGAGACTGTGGTTATGTCGACCGCTCAAGACTTGTGTCGACCGATGCAAAGCTCCAGAGACAGACCTTATGTCGACCGCAGCACCTTCAAAGGTAGGGGTGGACGTGGTCAAGTTCGGTCAGGTTTTTGGAGGAAAAATGATCGGACCATTAAAATTTGGTTTTTAAAATTTAAGACCAGGACCAAAATTATAGAGAAACAAGACCGGACCAAGGCCGGACCATAAATTCGATCTTGGTCCGATCCAGTCTTGGTTTTTCTTTAACAAAAATAAATCGGGGACTTCCAACCCCGATTCGGGGTTCCCATTCTAATTCCAAGGGTCCCGAATCGGGGTTCGAAGTCCCCGAATCGGGGTCTCTCTCTCGCTCCCTTTGCATTTTCATTGCTACTTTCGGTTTCCATCCTATGAATATAACAACTTATTAAACCAAAGATCGACTAATGGTCAAATAAAAAATATTATAGTAAAAAATAATGCATCACAACACAGACAAATTCAAAGCATTAACAAAATCAAAGCAGTAACAATCCAGTAATGAGGAAGGAAAATGAAAGCAACAACGACAGTTTACGAAACCTATCCGAGCCAAAACTTTATTGACTACTTAACAAGTAATTGTTCTCACGGCCACACTCTTCAAAATCAGATTGCATATTAACTACTAGAAATCATGTAATCAGATTATCCATTTAAATCATTTGAAATTAAAATACATAGTGCATACCTAAGCTTTACTACTTTAGCGGGTCGACGAGAGCGAGACGACGAAGGCAGAGACGACGATGGCAGGGTAGGGGGAACAACGTTGGCAAGACTGCAATGGCAGGAACGACGAACGACAAGAGACACGACCGCACGAGGGATTTTTTTGGTTCGAAGGAGGATGAGACTGTGGAGCTGTGGAGGAGGCTGAACTTCTGGAGGAGGAGGGCTGCGTAGTTAGGTTAGTTTAGGGTTTGAGGTTTTAGTTTTTTAATTTTATGGGTCGGTCCGGTTTTCATGGTTTTTTTTCTAAAAAACCGAAAACCAGACCAACAAATATGGTCCTTTGATTTTTAACCCAGTTTTAATTTTTTTTTGAGAAAAATGGACCAGAACCGGACCAAAGATGTCGGTTCTGGTCCGGTTCTTTGGTCCGGGCCGGTTTTGTCCACTCATATTCAAAGGCTAATCAACAAAACTTATGTCGACCACTCCACGAATATGTCGACTGCTCACGGACAACTTCAGAGACAAACTTCCAATGACTAGTTCCTGATGAGTCTAAACGGCTATATTGATGTCGACCGCTATCGTACATGTATCGACTGCCCGAGTCTGAGCAAAAGCAAAAATTATAAACAGTTGATGAGAAGTCAATTGAAGTGACAATTTTTGCAGAGAGAAAAACAGGCTGAAACGCTGCCAAAATTATTCTTGAGCGATTTTACTCTCTCATGTCTTGTATCTACTTTCGATTATTCATTTTGTGATTGAGAGAGTCAGTTTAGAAACTGTAAATTCTTATAACGATAGATTTGAGTGAACTTGTAAAGGGGTGACGCCTCTGAGAAAGAAGAGTAAAAAATGGGTGACGTCTCTGAGACAGAAGAGTCAAGTTGTAAATGTTGGATTGACACTCGTAAGCTCAATCAAGTGAAAGATTTTAAAGGAGGTACCTTGAAGTGCAGACGTTAGCAGCTGTTAGCCGAACCGCGATAACATATCAGTGTCAAAATCTCTCTCTCAATTCTTTATGTTTGTTGATTGTGCTTGTTTTTTGAATCGATAACTAATTCACATAGTTATTGTAGTTAAATCATTTAACTTACGAAAAATTGTAATTAACCTAATTCAACCCCCACTTAGGTTAAAACCGGTCTTACAGAAACTTCTCTTGCCTCCGTTGGCATAAAATTAACAGTGATTCGTAATCAAGTTTGTATATAGCTAGTTTGCATTCACGCAATAATCAATCCAAAATCGAACATAAATACATAAAATTTTATGAAAACTTCATTAAAGAAAATTATGACAAGTAGAGACAAAATTCTCGATAACTAAATCAAAATTCAACGTGGGACTGAATTCGAATCATCATTGTATGCAAAAATCATAAAACTTTGTTTGGGTGGGGCGTGGGGCCAAAACCCTTGACACTTTCAATAATAAACGGCAAAGAACACTACAACCCTCTAAACAAAAATTTTAAGGGTTAATATCAATTTACCTACTAAATTATATTCATAATTGCAACGAATACAATAATCTTTAAAAATCACATAAATACTTTAAAATTTTTGTATAATTTTAACAAATATTCAACCATTACATCATTCGTTAATTTTAATGATGTTCGTACATTTAGTGAACACATTTAATTAATTAGTATTAATAAAATAATACAAGATTATAAATTTGTGAAATTTCTTATTTTTTATGAGATTAAATGAGTAAATAAAAATAAAAATTTATTTTTACATTTTTTTGAGTTATCGACAAGTCGTTTAAATTAATTAAATTTAAAAAAAAATAAATTACCAAAATAATCAACATTTTAAATTTTTCAAAAAAAAACATGATGACTTTGTTGCAATATTGATAAACTTCAAAGTATTCATTAATGACTTTTAAAATCACGTTATCGTGCAATTAATCCATAGTTCATGAGATAAATCAATATTTATCTAAAATTTAAAAATAAAATTACACAAAAATGATAGTTAAAAGGGGCAAATACAAATTAAACACCAGATACTATCCTATCAACGACATCGAAAATGAGAGCCAATAAATTCTCATTAGGAGTACTAATAACTATGCTCGTTTCTCGGATTTTCAATCACACCTTTATGCAGATCAAGAAGACGAAGAACCGAAACTTTTTCCATCTCAAAACTAACCACTTCATGTCCTACAGTTGCTTCAATACCCTTCTCAAGCAACAAATTAAGAAGCTTATCCACATCAGGATGGCCCCAATGAAGCAAAGACTTTTGGGTTAAGCCTTTGTTCTTATTATTAGAAAGCAGGACATGTTTCCCTCTATCTAACAAAAGTGAGCCACTCAGTGTTGTAATATTTAAATTTTTCCCCGACTCTCTCCATTTGAATTTCGAAGCTAGGTCGGTTGAAATGTCGAGCCTTGAGTAATTATCGGTGCTCGGAATTCGTATAGTCTTGGTTTGTGAGTAAGGAATAATGGAAAATGAGTTTGAATCTGAAATAATTGCCCGCTTTAGTTCTTCTGGGACCTTGAATGAACAAGAATGAAGAGAATCGGATTTAGTAGATGAATATAACAGACTATACTAGCTTTAGATAGATAAAATATGAATTAGAAAGATGAAAGTACCAAAACAATTTTTGGCTGCAAAATCTTCCGTAATGGTTCAACTTTTTGCAACCTGCAAAGCAATTATATAAATCATAAGAGTAATGTCAAATTTACATTCTCAATATTCTTTTTATCGTACCCACCGACGTATCAAGCTGTTATTGATTTATTTAAAGTGTATTTAATGTATTATAATTAAAATAATTATTTATCATATTTATTGTATTAAACACCGCTCGTCACATCATCGTGTACAATGAGAAGATATGCTAAAAACATAAATCTAGCATTAGTCAAATAATAAAAACACTTCACAAATAAATTCTTACAATCATATAAGATACTAAAATGATGGTTTATACAAGGTCTTTACTTGACTTTATGCAGAAATAAAGTGATTTCAGACAAAGAACAAATGATTATCACTTTATAATTATGTTTCCACAAGAATATTCTTTTTTAGTTAATATTTAGCATAATAACCTTTTATTGACTTGATCAAGTATGAAACTTGTCTTCTCAGAGATGTGTGTTTACCCAGCTGACCTGGACAAATGAGAATGTCATTGTGATTCGTCCAAATTCTTCTATGTTCTTTAATCGAATCATCGACAACAAAGTTATCACATTGTATGAATTAGTAAAAAAATACTATGTTGTTGTTTCATTTAGGAATTAAGATTCAATTCCAATTTAATATAGACATGAAATGATATGATGGTGCCAACATTTGTCAACTAAAACATTAAGAAATACATTTCATGGTGTTGATGATAACTAAAAGTATTCTTAAAAATAATTTTGGGAAATTTTCTTTCACCATTTTGTTTTAGTTGTACTTCAATGTTATGCTGTGTACCAAAAAAGGCTAATCCCACAACGAAACATGAACAGCGTAGGAAAGATAAGATTTAATATAAAAAAATGTACATCTTTGTATGAACTACTACGTGATCATTAATTTTAAGTGCAGAATGTAAATGCCCCAAAAAAAGGAACCTTACTTTATCCCAGAGAGAAATGTGCATTGAAGAACCTTCATTGCCATTGGCCTAAAAGGTAAGAGGCAAGCTCAGTATCCAGTCTCTTCTACATGTTTTATATTATATTATAATCAATTGTAAGAATTCTATTAAAGTTATTTTTCACTAGAGGAAAATGATATAATTACAAAAGGATGATACAAATTAATTGAAATGCAAACACAGCCTGTGTGCATTAACTTTGCAGCTGTTCCGAAGAATGTTGTGTTCATTAACTTTGCAGCTGTTTCGAAGAATGTTAGATGCTGTTACAGACTCTTTCATATGAAAGCAATATGCTAGACGTGGCTAATGATTAGATTATTATCTTGTTATTTCATTTAATTGTCTTTTATTAATCAGAAGGATATTTAGGTAATTTATAATTAGTTATGTAGTTAATCTTATCTTAGTTAGTCTTATCCTAATTTACGGATAAGTCTTATCTTAGTTAGTCTTATCTTAATCTACGGATAAGTCTTATCTTAGTTAATCTTATCCTAGTCTAAGGATATTTTGGTAATTAATCAGGTAGGTCATCGAGTCTATTTAGAGGGCCTTAGCCCTTAGAGTTTGATCATCAATAAGCAATTCAGTTTTCAATTGTTTTCTTTTCTTTCTCTCCCTGCCATAGTTCTCAATGGCCTCTCGAGGGATGGTTACCCGATCTCAGGGTAAACAACCCGAGAACGATCCTAACAACTTGGTATCAGAGCCAGATCCCTCGTCAGAACCAGAATCTCATTCTCCGGCAACGGGAGAGGGTTCTTCAGTAATGATTACGATGATGCAACAAATGTTTCAGATGATGAAACAATCACAAAGAAATCCGAAGCCCTGATGAGCCGATTTGAGAACAACATCATCCTGCCGCCGCCAGCGAATTCCAGTTTACCAGCGACCAGAACAGCGCCGGCCACGCATTCTGAGGGCGCGCATCAGACGCGGTCCTTTCCGGGGCAGCAGGCTGCGCCGACGATCACCCTGACTGGACAGACGTCAGAAGGCGCGCCGACCGCGCACCGGGCTCCCTGCTTTCCACCGCCGCCGCAGAGTTTTGGCTCCCCGACGCCCGGTACCCTATCACGCGCACCCCCACCGGCGTATTACTCTGTCGCACGCGCACCAACAGTGCCCCTGATTGAACGCTCCCAAGCAGCGGTGCGTTTCGCGGAAATTCCCGGCCAACTGGCCGGAACTCACGCTATCTCTAGCCGGACGCCATTTTCCGAGCAGACTCCTTTCGCGCCGACGCCGGAAGCGCCCCAGGCAGCTTTGAATAGGGTCAACCTACCTGGTCCCCTGGCCGCCGCTCACGGAACGACGACTTCTAATTTTTTCGGCCCGCTGCCCACCGCGCACAGAACTTCAAATTCGGACTTTTCTGTACCACCAAGTCTCGAACCATCCAGAACAAATTTTTGGCCACAAACGGAGGGTGTGCCACCGGTTTTTGGAGGTGTTTTTGCCGGTCCAAACGGTACTTACACGGCAACTCAACCTACGAGCGCGCCTTTCGGTATGCATCATCAGTATTATAATTCTGGTATTCCTACCCAGCCGGCACCTCGCTTTGATCACCCTATTGCTTACCCGAAGGTCATAGGGTCGTATATCACATACCCAAGTGAAGGATCACGACCAATTATTCGCACGCGCCTGGATTTCCCTTCTTATGATTGGTTGACAGACCCCCACCGATGGCTGAATCAGTGTGAACATTACTTTCAGAACCAATGCGTTCCTTTACACGGACGGGTTGAGGTTGCAACCTTCCACTTACAGGGCGAAGCCGATGACTGGTTTGAGCGATTCCGAGTTAGTAATTCTGAGCTCTCATGGGATCACTTCAGGTACTCGTGTATCGTCCGTTTTGGAGCCGCTGCCGGGGCAAATACTCTGGGGGAATTAATTGATTTAAAGCACACTGGAACGGTAGCGCAGTACCAAGCACAGTTCCAACGACTGTTTCCCAGGGCACTCTCAGTCACCCCAGAGCAGGCTATTCAGATATTTACTGCCGGTCGGTAGTATTCCCTTCGTCTGGAAGTGGAGTTACATCATTCACCTACGTTGGAGAGCGCTATGTCTTTAGCTCGGGCCCTTGAGCACAGGACCACACCTGCAGCTACACCAGCGGCTGTGACGGGGTCTCGTCGTCCATTTCGGCATTCGGCGCCTCCCACTGGGCCTTTAAGTGCACCCCCTGCGACACCTCCGACCTAGGTACAGTCAGGCACACCCCCGTCTGGAAGACGACCGTTTACGCGAATATCTCGCGCCGAAATGGCTGATCGGCGATCGTGTGGACTTTGCTTTAATTGTGATGAGCAATTTTCACGTGGCCATAAATGCAAACTATTATTCTATCTCCATTGTGAGGGCGATATGGATTCAGATGATGAGCAAGAGGAGGAACCAGCCGACATGGAGGGCTCAACGCCTACTATTTCGGTCAATGCTCTATCCGGCTCCACGGAGACATCGACATTGACCCTCGCAGCGACATTTGACTCTCAGACTCTCCGCAGCTTGGCCGACACGGGCAGCACACATAATTTCTTGAGTATATGTGCCGCTTCACGTCTGGGCCTTTAGCCATCCTCGGCAAGTTCAATGTCCGTTTCCGTGGCCAATGGCGAGCGCGTCCGTTGTTTAGGAGCATGTCGCGCCGTCCCATTCTCTATTTCCAGGGTATGCTTCTCGGCCGATTTCTTTGTGATTCCTCTCCCGTGTTTGGATGCCGTGCTGGGCGTCCAATGGATGCGAACTTTGGGTCCCATTACGTATGATTTTGAGGCTTTCACCCTAAAGTTCACTAGTCAGGGACGGCCTGAGACACTATTCGCCCTAACCGCGAGTCTTTCCCTAACACTCACCGCTGTGTCAGCCACTACGACTCCAGGGGACTTGTCTGAGATACTTCGAGAGTTTGGAGACCTATTTATTGAATCGAGTGGCCTGCCGCCCATTCGATCTTGTGATCACCGCATTTGCCTCACCCAAGGCTCTGATCCCGTAGTCGTCCGGCCATATCGTTATCCTCACCAACAGAAGGACGAGATTGAGAGGCAGTGCTCGCTGATGCTTCGACAGGGCATTATTCGTCCCAGCAGGTCGCCATATTCATCACCGGTACTCTTGGTTCGTAAACAGGACCAATCATGGCGTTTCTGTGTGGATTATCGAGAGCTGAATGCACAGACAGTCAAGGATAAATTTCCGATACCTGTGATAGACGAGCTATTGGATGAGATGCACGGCGCAACTCTATTTACGAAACTGGACCTTCGTTCCGGTTATCATCAGATTCGCATGGACCCGGCCGATATCGAAAAGACCGCCTTCCGCACTCATCATGGGCACTTTGAATTCCTCGTTATGCCGTTCGGGCTTGCTAACGCCCCGTCCACATTTCAGGCACTTATGAACGAGATCTTCGCAGACCATCTCCGACGTTTTATTTTGGTCTTTTTCGATGATATTCTGATCTATAGCAAAACCCCGGAGGATCATCAGCGCCATTTGCGCAGTACACTAGGCCATCTGCGCCAGCATCGACTGATTCTTAAAAAGTCCAAGTGTACGTTTGCCGTGACCCAGGTTGCTTATTTGGGCCATCTCGTTACAGCCTCCGGAGTGTCAGTGGACCCGGAAAAAAATTTCAGTATCTCGTCGTGGCCAACGCCGAATTCAGTCACCGCACTCAGGGGATTTCTCGGTCTGGCCGGTTATAGTCGGAAGTTTATTCGCAACTTCAGCATTATGGCTTCTCCCTTGACTGCGCTGCTCAGGCGAAACAGTTTTCAGTGGACCGCAGAGTCTCAATCAGCATTCGACTCTCTTAAAGTCGCACTCTCCAAGGCACCAGTTCTTTCTCATGCCGGATTTCTGCGCCGAATTTGTTGTCGAGTGTGATGCGTCAGACTCGGGCATCGGGGCCGTTCTCCAACAATCCAGGCACCCGATCGCGTATTTCAGCCGTCAGCTGGCATCCCGACATGACTCCTTGGCAGCATATGAGCGCGAGCTTATCGGTTTAGCCGAGGCCATCCGCCATTGGCGACCGTATCTTTGGGGTCAGAAGTTTATTGTTGGCACTGATCATTAAAGCCTGAAATTCCTTCTCGAGCAAAAGATTTCGACCTCCCCTCAACAACACTGGATCAGCAAGCTTCTAGGCTACGATTTTTCAGTTGAGTATAAGCCTGGCAAGCTTAACACTGCAGCCGATGCTCTCTCTCGCCGCGCAGAGTTTCCAGCACAGCTTTCAGCCCTTTCGCGGCCCTTGCCCTCTCTTTTGGATGAGATTCGTCGAGACACGACCTTGTTTACGGATACCGCTCTCTTGATCCAGCGGGTTTCTAACGGCGAACTATCTTTGTCTTGGACCATTTCTGATGGGTTGCCTTTTATAAGCGACGTCTTTACATTCGGCGTGACTCGCCACTTATTCAATCTATCTTGGCTAACATACATAATTCGTGTCATGAGGGCGTTCAAAAGACTCTCGTTCGCATCAGGACGGACTTTTATTGGCCAGGTTTGCGCGACTCGGTTACTGCCTATGTTTCGGCTTGCGTAGTTTGTCAACGACACAAGTCTGAACACCTACAGCCGACAGGCTTCCTTCAGCCCCTGAGCCTTCCTGATATTGTATGGGCTGACATATCTATGGATTTCGTGGATGCCTTACCCTGCGTGGACGGCAAGTCAGTTATTTTGGTGGTAGTTGACCAATTCTCCAAGTACGCCCACTTTATTGCTATGGCACATCCGTATTCAGCTCCATCCGTGGCTCGTGTTTTCTTTGATACTATTGTCCGTCTCCACGGTATTCCAAAATCCATTGTGAGCAATCGCGATCCAGTATTTACGAGTCGTTTTTGGACCGAGCTCTTCAGCCTTGTCGGCTCAAAACTGGCCCTATCATCCGCTTTTCACCCACAGAGCGATGGTCAGACAGAAGTGGTTAACCGCACCATGGAAATGTACCTACGTTGTCTGGTCGGAGAACAACCCAAGTCGTGGCTCCGATGGTTTCCATGAGCAGAATATTGCTATAATACATCCTTCCACATAGCCATTCAGTCGTCGCCTTTTCAGGTAGTTTATGGGCGCCCCCGCCGTCTATGCTCACTTACGAACATGGTTTGGCTCGCGTAGCTACGGTTGATGAAGCTTTACAAGATCGTGATCACGCTTTATTGAACATTAAGGAGAAGCTTACCCAGGCTCAAAATCGAATGAAGACTCATTATGATAAGACTCACCGCGAGGTGGTCTTTCAGACCGACACTTGAGTTTGGCTCCGCTTACACTTTTTTCGTCGGCGCACTTTAGCAAAGTCTTCACTCCACAAGCTTCTCCCAAAATATTATGGCCCATTTCAAATCATTGAGCGTATTGGTGGGGTTGCCTACCGCCTCCAGCTGCCAGACGATTGTCGCCTTCATAATGTGTTTCATGTCAGCCTTTTGAAACCATTTAAAGGTGCGCCTCCTACAGTTCCCACTGCCTTACCACCAATGCGTGAGGGTCGCTCTGTGCTTGAGCCTGCTAGTATTCTGCGCACCCGCCTCAACTGTGGTCACTGAGAATTATTGGTTCAGTGGGCAGGTATTCCTCCGGAGGAAGCTTCTTGGGAGGATATGCTTACGTTTCGAGACACGTTTCCCTCCTTTGCGCTTGAGGACAAGCTGTTTTCGGAGGAGCGGAGTGATGTTACAGACTCTTTCATAGGAAAACAATATGCTAGACGTGGCTAATGATTAGATTATTATCTTGTTATTTCATTTAATTGTCTTTTATTAGTCGGAAGGATAAAAGTGCTGAACAACAGTGCTGAACAAAGTTTCAAAACACTTTAAAGGGTTTTCAAGCAAATATCCATATGAGATGTCAAGTTTTTGAACTAAGAGTAAATGTGGGAGTTCATTTCATCTTCAACTATCACAAATGCTTATTGACCAAATCGATCATTAGCTTTACTTTCCAGATAAGAAAACATCTAGAGTAGAATAAATTTGATGGAATAAATGTTTAAAAGTATTGCCACATCGCCAAGGATTAGGACCACTTTATACAGGTTAGTGCACTATGCTCAAAACCAGAATCAATGGATCATTTATTTGGTACAAGTTGTGTATATAAAAGCAAATGCTAATAATTAATCGATGTACGAGTTTCCTCGTAATAACAGGAAATGCAAGAGAGTGATGAGTAAGAGTACAAAGGAAAATCTTACAGTAACTGGGGTGCATGAATATCCGAAAAAACATGAAGCTTTTTCTGTTTCAGGAGTTCAACGTGAGAGAATATTGCCTCACCAGCAAACAACTGCATTATTAAAAAAATATAAATAAATAAATTCAGTCAATGTAGAATCTTATTTGTCTCAATGTTTTAGCCCATTTCTATACCTTTGCTTGTCTTTGTTTTCTAAGCCATTCCGGTATTACATTTGTTAACGCCAACAGCTCTTCAGCTAAAGAAGAAATAAAATAAATGGGAACCTACAACAGCGGATCAGACAAATAGAATGCTATCAAATAACTTAAAGGATAGCTTCGAAATTAACTATTTAATTTTCTTCTATCCTATGGGTTCAACCCTTCGATTGATATACATGGCACAAAACAAAAACCACTACTGACCGATCCAAGTTTAACTACTGGATATCCTCATTTGTGGTTCCATTTTTTACCATTAACCAAGGGGTGAAAGAAATGCCTCCCGATTATTTTTTATTCTGTCTCTAAATCATATTTTTTTCACAAATTGAATCGAGTTTAAATACCACGAGATATAGATGAAATTGAAATCATTTTTTATCTAGGTAAAAGATGCGAACATAGATGAAAAAAAAGACTTTTTTAATGAAAAAATAAGTAGGACCGGTTTTCATCATATGTCCATATCTTTCATATTCATATTTGAAATTCGTTATACATAAAATAAACTCTCATGTTTTCCATGATATCATTTAAATTTAAAAATCAAAATGTGAAAGTCTCTCTTATCCTCTATCCCTTAAATGGTGTGTGCAACTTGATTATTTTATTACTGTGGATTTACGTGGAATTATAAATACGAGGGCTTGCGTTTTTTATACTAATTGAATGAAAGGGTTTAAGTTGTGTGTAGCGTAACGGCAAGATTAAGTGATTTGGTAAAGCAAAGAAAAAGGAAATAGCAGTTGACCATACTCTCGAACGAAAGTTACAAACCGAAGAGTTATTTTTACCTTCTCATTTGAAGCTTCTAATAATGTTGACATCTCTACTATTAGCAAGAGAGTGATTCCAATATTTATAGGAACAAGGATAGAACCGCCAGATTTAACAGACTCGATAGCACAGCAGCTAATAAATGCTATTTTCTCTTTTTCCTCCATGCTCTCATCCATTTCCCATAATGAGTAGCTCAATTCTTCCAAATTGCTAAATTATATTTAAAAAAAAAAGAATCAATACCACCAATATGATAAGAATAAGAAAATAAATAAGAGGCACAAAAGTGAACATAACCGCCATGGTAGGGGTGGACACTACCAGTTTTGGTCCAGTTTCAATCTCAATTTTCAAAAAATTGTGATCATAACCCAGTTCTTATTTTTTAGAGTAAAAACCCAAAAAATCAGAACCCGGACCCAAAACTTAATAAAAAACGATATAATTCCAAAAATTAATTCTAACCCACAAATTACTTAAAACTCAACTTAAAAATAATGAAAATTATTATTTTATTTGCATTTAATTTTTAAAATATGAAATAGAACAGAGATAAAATTGGAACCGTACCAAAACTGCAGGTGCCTTCTGTTTTTAAAAATCTAGAATCATGAGTTCCAATTTCATTTTGGAATAAAATTTGGCAGGACCCAATTGTACCCACCACTATGCCACGGGAATAATGGACAAACAATCAGCATATAAAAGTTTGTGTATAAACAAATAACAAAAATACCTTTGAGATAACAATGAAGAAGTCAAGTTCTCCATGTTATTCTCAACCACATTCTTAAACTCCAAGCCTGGGAAATCTGAATATACTATTGTATCGTTCCCTTGAAGAGAAGAGTAGTCGAAACTCATTGCATGTGCAGAAAAAAAGATGGAACTTGAAATAATTGCCATATTTCTCTTGAGAGACTGTATACTCCAATTGCAAGTGCCAATTTCAAGACCGGAGCTGAATGCTTTGATACTCATTGCACCATTATAGCACACTTCTTCAGTATCTAAGTGTTTGAACCTTTCTCAAACAATTTTGGACGTCAACAATTGTTTTCTGGTGCCTAAGTAGGAAATAATATTTTTTTCAAAATAACAATAAAGTTTTGATAAACTATGCAAAATGATAGCAATTTCATTTAAGAATTATACTACGAGGAATCAACGAAAGATGGAGGATGCCGTCACTTCAATGTAGCATTTCATTAAATATTGAAATAAATATGGCCAACGCTAAAAAATTCTGCACTTGAATTAGTAATCCAATCTGTAGAGAGAAGGGGTGGAAACAAGTCAATTCCAACCTCAGAAACCGAACTGAGAAATTGGTGCAGTTCAGTTTAGGTTTCATTAGAGTTAAAAATGAAATTTGCACCGAACCAAGAAAAAGCCGAAATATCATTTAATCATGACTACTCCAAAATAATCACCCAGTTTCGACTTAGTTCAAAATGTATACCCTCACCCCCTAGCGAGAATGATACAAAAGCACTGGATCCTATGTTCACAAAAAACAAAACAAAAAAAAACATACAAAGATCATTGAAAGAAAAAAAAATTCTGCATCTACAATTTATACGAATCATTACAATTGCAAATATTCACTTCACTTAAAAGAATAAGATAAACACAACTGCCAAGGAGAATATACTATACCTATACAAGGTAATCCAACCACCAAGCTCGGAACCGTCTTTCCCTAAAACTAGCTCTTTAAGAACAGAAGGAAGCAAATTTAGCTTTTCTTCTTTCATCCAAAGTGTTAAATCTCCATATTCAGATCCATAAAACTGTCTGAATTCCAAGTGCATCGAAATAAGCTCCTCCATCATTATCTTTCCGAGTTTCATTGTTCCTTCAGTGACATAGATCTGAAATAATGAAAAATCAAAACTAAACTCCTCTGGTATCCACAAAGTGATAAATTGATTAACTGGCATTACTCTGTTCCTTACAACGTGAAATATCACCCACCTTTGCAGAAAATTCCTTCATTTGGGTAAAAAAAGGCAATCCCAACATACCCATCGGACTGGAAATCAATAGGTGCAGATTCGTGACAGTTTTGTACCATGGCTCGGCATTTATTAGCATACTAGCATCAAGCGCCTTCTCACCTTTCTGCACATTGTTAGCTGCATATTCTCCAGTTAAAAAACTACGCTCATTACAAGCTGAAGAATCATCATCTATCGAAGGATTAAGGCCATTGGAGAGAGGAGCAAAGATTGTTTGAGCTGAGAAATCCATCGGGCAATCTAATAAGATCCTAAAACCACATATGTCAATGATATGACACGGTGGAAGATGGAAACCTCCACCCTTGCTTAAACATGTCTACAAAAGATACAAACAATGTATCACAACCAAATGATTAAATCAATCATGAGAAAATACGGATGTTGTATAAGTTTGAGAAGAGCTACTTACAAATTTCATGAGAAAAGAGAGTGAATTTATCAGATGGGCTCTTTCAAACAACTTAGCCTGCATAGTTTCATGCGAAGAATCAAATTTCATCATTCTTCATGAGAAAATATAAGGCTAGATGCAAAAAAAGCCGTACAGGTGGGATCGAAAGGAAAACAAAATGCGGTAGAAGTAAAACATTAATACTTAAAACAGAGAGAAGATAAATTGGAATCGCAAACAAATTGATTTCCACCTCTACGTAAAAAATGAGAGCTCTCAATCATCAAGCTAGGAACGCTGTGTTCTTGCGACTCTGTAGATGGGAAACGACAACCATATAACAGTGGAGGAATCGGAGCTCTCGAGTCTTAATTCGTCAAGTGAGGAAGCATATTGCAAAGAAAGCACATCGAATGAGAATCGAAATCAAAGCAAAAACAGAAGTACTATTTACAATCAGGGTTTAAGAATGGTTTGCTTCAGTTTTACTTGAATTTTTTTGGAGTAAAACCATTCAAAAATTAGCTTTAGTCCTTGTAAAAACCCAACTCAAAACCGTAGCCTCAACATTTGTCATTTGTAAATATATCAAGTTATTAGACTTTCGCAAAACATCCTAGAATTCGCCAAAATATAAAACAGCCGCATTATCTCAGCTAGGGCTTGAAAATTTGATTGCAGTAGAGAGGGGAAGAGAGAGGGAGAGAGAACATATGATCAAAGACGAAGCCATTTAGAGAGGAGATAATGGAGCTATCTAGGGCTGCGAGCTTGACGATTGAATGAAGGGAAACTACAGCTTCCTATCTCGTTCGTTACATGGTCATTGTTTCATGGCTAAAATGTTGTCATCGGCGTTTATCCCTGTCGCCGGACGCTTTTGGTAGCCCTGGCCCGTAGGTCCGGTGGTGGTCGGCGATATTAAGTTGAAATTTTAGGGCTTTATATACTATTTCTTTTATGTTGTTTCAATTCTTGGCCCACATCATTGACGTCTTTTATGTTGTTTTAATTCTTTCGTGTTACTAAAATCAAATCTTTGAGACTCGTAAAAATGTCATCCATCAATATTTGTCGTGACAACATATGCATAGTTTTATCGAAAATTTCATTTTTTTTTCTTCTAACTTTTCTTTTGAAATGTTCTTCTAAATTGTTTGATTGTTTGATTGTTTTACTACTTAACTGGCATCGCAATCATCATCTGCCTAAAATTTTCAAGAATTTTCCGTGTTTCATGCTACCCTTGTTCGTGCGAATTGAGTCATTGTACGAGGTATTCAAATTGTCATTCATCATCGATTATCTATTTTTCACTAGATCCTTCATCGGTCTAAGTTGGTAGAATTTGATTTATTATTTTAAATCAAAGTTTAACTCTAAGAATATGGAAATTATAATAATTGTCAAGTCTTTTTCAATTTTCACCAACACCAAGTTGGTAGAGTTTGATTTATTTCACAAATATTTTAAATAAATATCTCCAATCAATCTTCGGTTTGTGGTTTGGAATCGAAAACTGATTCAAAGCACGAAATCAATTTTCAAATCAAAAACCTAAAATCAAATTTCCTCTTACCCGTGCAGCCTCAAGTCACATTGTCGTAGCTTGAAATCAATCGCAAAACACGACTTGTGGTACGTGGAAAATATTGTTAGGGAATGAAGAGAAAACAAATGTCCTCCCGTATTAAGATTATCAGCTAACGTTGGATTCAAGCTTAGATATTGAATTAAGGGTGAATTATTTGTTGGATTCGGTGAGGATTTGTTTGCATTTAATCGTATCTTATACTATATTATAAAGTAATTAATTTATTGATATGATTCTACAATCTAAGAAGATTATATATGTTCATCATTAATTATGCATTAATCTCATAATTATTTGAGACATGCAACAACTTTCTTTTGACATTAAGTATCATCATATGACATAAATCGTCCCATAGCATGAAGTATATGTGACATAAAATCATTAGGAGAGAGTTTTACATAATAAATTTTTTGTTTGAATTGTATTACAAAATCGAATTGTGTCTCGTAAAAGTGATCGAATAGAACAAGTACGACTCAATCTAATTCTAATCATTAATTGTTTTGTTCTTGCTTTTTCAATTTTCTTGATAATATAACCGAAAGCAATTAATTCGCTCATTTTTTTTTTTAACTGTTACAAGTCATGTCACTGTTTTAAATCAAATCAAATTTCAGTTAGTTTAGTTCAATCTTATTCAAATCCGACTAAAAATTTTGAATTGGTTTTAGTTCATGTTTACCCTCGGTTTAGTAAAATTTAAACTTGCGGGTTATCGACTTAAACGAACTTAAATTCAAGTATTTCTTCACAAATTTTAGATTTCATCAGTTAACTGGCCCGATCTGATGGGTCAATTCCTATAAAATTAAATTTAAACTTAATCTGATCGTATATTCGATCATATCTGGATCTTACCTAAAATTTTGAGTTTGTTTCAGTTTGGGTCTACATCAATTTTTTTTAGATTGAAAACCGATCTAATCCAATCCAAGTAGTCAATTTTAGTTAAGTTAGCAGGTCAACATAATCTGATTATGACCCCTAATCTCTACACGTGCAAGGTAAATTTCCTTCAATTGCACAACAATGCGTCACTCACGTGTCAAATTTAATGGATGTTTCACGCTAAGATTTGTTTAAGATCTAGATAAAAAAAAATTGAATTATCCATATTTCGCACTCTAAGTTTTGTGTTGAATTTACACTTTGAATTTTTAGCCATGACGTATAAAGAAGTATGAATTTTTAGCCCTAAGCGAATGGGTTAGGTTCCTCGACGGGTTCCATCATCATTATTAAATCCTTTTAGAAGACGTGGTTGTAAATATTTAATTTCTTCTTCAAATGAATATATAATTTTTCTATTCACATGCTTATCATACTTATAATATTTTAAAAGCAATTCAAATAATATAACTTAAAAACAAAAAAGAGGTTCTAAGATCGATTAAGACCCTAATCATATTGACATCTTGGGTGTCAAACAATTAAGGAACTGAATTTTCTTATTTTTTTATTCAAAAAGAAAATAATTGTCCTTTAGTTTACTATAATAATATAAAATAAAAAATACAAACCATGGTAAGGTCAATTATGATGAGTTTAGTGAAGGATACTAAATCAATCCAATTAACATCATAAAAAAATTCTTTATAATATTGTGAGATATAAAAATATTTAAGAAACTTGGTATATAAATAAACCCTCGATTTTTAACTAAAAATAATTATTTTGATCCCCTACTTGCGCGTATATATGTATGCTAGAGTTTCACTAGAATTCTTTTTACATTATGATATACGATCTCGTTTTAGAATTTAGTTGTGAGTTTTACTATATTTTTATGTTCATAGCTAATAATCGTATTCATAGTTTTTTCTTAATTAAAAGAGATATCTATCCAATTGTTAACACTTAATTAAAAGGGACAAATGACCTGAACCGAGCCAAGCCGAGCTATCATTGAAAAACCCTAACTCATCGAGGGAAAAAAGTTAAGCATGTCGAGTATCATTTCATTTGATTACTTAAAGACATAAAGTGATACATGTCAAATACTAATGGGATATTTTTTAATATGGTGTCGACTTGGCAAAATTGTGTCGTTGAGACTAGTAAGATAAATAATACCATAGATTTTAGTCTAATATTTCTATGACTGTTTTTCAAAATTAGGCCCATAATTTAGTTGATATTTTTTTAGTCTTGAAAATAATCTCAAGTAGTATAAAATTGAAGAATAGATAAGTAAATGGACGAAGCACGTAGGTCACATAATACTGTGTTCTAATGAAAAATGAAAATTTAATCTTCATTTTAATTGTTTTTCGAATAACAAAACAAGTAGGTGGCAAGCCAACAACAATCAAAAGGCAAAAAGTCTTTAACGCGTGAGATGAAGATTGATAAACTACGTGGAAAAAGGTGTAGAAATGGAAAAATACAAAAATATTGTGATTTTCAACGTCTAAATTTTAATATTTTTCGAATATTAAAATAAGACGACGCTTTCAAGTCCGAACTGAATGGAGACATTGATTAAAAAAGTGAAAATGATACGAATATTATAGTCATTTATTATGGAAGTTCTCAAAACGAAGAGCATAAAATCTATTTATATATTGCGACGTTCAAATCTATACGAAATCTATTACAGCTCGATGCAATAATAGCTTGTTTGTGAAACACAGATCAAAAAGGGTGTCGAAGATCCCTGGTTTCTCTGCAATTCATAGTCAGAATTTGTAGTTTTTTTAGTGAGAGAAAGGAAAGATTCTCTCTCTCGGAAGATGGGAAGCAATTATCATGGAGAAGTGAATTTAGGGAGTGGATCTTCTTCGAGGAAAGGGAAGAAGAACAATTCTGCTAAGCCTAAGCAACCGCAGAGAGGGTTTGGAGTTGCTCAATTAGAGAAGATCAGATTGCATGGTCAACTGGGTTACTCACACAATCCACCCTTTCGATCTCATTTCTCATCTAATTATAACACTGTAACTCTTC
>QAOC01027133.1:3360-38136 GCA_003255005.1 Begonia fuchsioides | reverse complement strand
CCCTCTCTCCCTCTCTCCCTCTAATCACATAAGATAGGGTGTTTTTCGAACCTTAGAGTTGAATACTTAGAGGGTTTGAAATTAGGTCAAATGTTGCTCATGGTCTTCATATTCTTCAATTGCAGCTGTTTCAGGTCAAGTAGAACTTAGTTGCTTTGAAATCTCATGGTTTCTAATAATTTCAGGAGGATATGGGAATGCAATCAGCATATTCATCTCTATCTTCCTCATCCTTTCCTTACTCCAACATCATGGTACTTTTCTAGAACTCCTTTCTCTCACTTTCCAAACATCATACATGATTTTGTTCTTGTTCTTGTTCTTTTTGTTTTTGGATTCTACTAAAACTCGAATCCAGTTAAAAGTAGTTTTGATTTTACTTCGAATCATTGCACAGTTGTTTTTCACGTATTATTACCCTTGACTTTCGCCATTATTTTAAGATGCTTTTCATTTTATTAATTTACGCCGATCCCTACCTCGATACACTATTAGGTTGTTAGAATGATCCTTTGAATCAACAATCATGGTATGGTACAGATGGGTCACGGTGAATACGATCAAAGAGCAAATAACATATACGTGGATTCCCAACCCACTACAGCAGGAAGGTACATGATTTTTTTCCTACAATTGTTCGACATTATTAACCTAATTTTCTCCAAAAAAAGATAATTAAGTTTTCGTAAATGTTAATGATTTGATAGATGGAGCCCCGGCAGTGGCGTTGTCGAAAGCCAACATTCTGTGCATCCAAACATGAGTCTTTTCAATCCACAAGAGGTTCTCTATTTTTAAACAATATTCTGAGATTATAGTCTGCACGAGAGGATTGAGAGTTCTTATTCAAAACCCATGAATTTATTTTTGGTAATTGGCAGGACTTGATGCACAAGAACAGCAAAAGGCGGTATAAGAATGATGAAACCAGATCAAGCAGCCAAATAGACGAAGAAGAATTGGATTTAGAGCTGAGATTATCACTCTAAAATGAGAATTTAATAAGGAGAAAAGGGGATGTTTTGGAGATTTATAGGGTAGTTTTCCATTTTCTTGATTGTGTGAAGGGAAAGAGAGGTTAAGAAGGATAAGAATTATCCGAGAAGATAGTTGAAAAACGTCTGTATCAACTTAAGTGAATGTCAATGCTACAATTAGCATGTCTAGTTATTCGAAGTTTGCTAAAGTACATCCACCAATGTTTCTATTATACGTTGGCATAACGCATGACTCCACCCATTTTTATAACTGAAGTGCTTTAGTACGATGAAAAATATGATAAAAGTCATATAAATAGTAGTTATTCTATGAATATATAAAATAATTCGTACTTAAAAAATTATTTTGGAGCCTTTTAACTATGTTTCCACTACTCTTGTTGCCACTTAAATCTCTTTTAATGTTTTTATCTGCAAAGAAAAATTGCAAGTTCGAATAAAATAGTTCAAATAGTCTTCAATATATAAGTTTTCAAAATATGATTATGGCATTATGCTTGATGTCTAGGGGTGACATTACTTGAATATTTGATCCCGATTGCCTCCGCGAGGGTTGGATGCAAGTCTCCTTTTTAGTTCATCATTGATACATCTATATTCTACTAAAACTCGGCTATAATGACTCTATGGGAAATAGAAGAATTTCAAACAATAATTTTATAATTTTATTTAATTCAGTTAACCTTGGATGAATAAGAATTTCATCATATGTATATTTTTCTCATTTTTAAGACAAGAATTAAACATTCAAATAATTTTCTGTGTCAATAACAAAAAAAACAGAGAAAGGTATGTCTTGTTCGTCTCTCTATGTCATTCATCGTATTTAAGTTTTTCTAATTGAAATTTTAAATATTTTAATGTTACCTTAAACTAAAAATGAAGCTCACTGCCAAGGATTCTTCTTCCCCTTTCCGTTTCTATTTGACTTCACCGTCGAACTTGTTTTCTGCGATTCAAAACATATTCATCAATAATTAACATCATATTCATATTGAAAAAAAAAAAAACAAGGGAGCGGAATGCACACCAATTTAGATTTCTTCGTCTTTCCGCGAATTCTGTTCTTTGGCGATTTAAGTTTATAAATCCTAACCATCCAATGGTGGGTGGTAAATACCTATATTGTGGGATTGGTTAGGTAAAGACAAGAGGATTGATAAAAACACAAAAACAAAAACAGTCCAGGAACCAGAGAAACAAAGAAAAGAAAGGATAACTAATGTACTTCCAAAATTAAGAGGACATAAATTAAGAAAAAAAATGCAAAAAAATGTTGTCGCTTGTTCATTGAAACACTAATACGATTTTCAAACTTCACCGGACATGGGATATCTATGTTCTACTAGTAATACACATTTCGGGACCATTTGTGTCTACCTTGCAGGAAAATTTTCACTTAGAACGAACTTTTTTGTCTGGAATTTTAAGATGAACCATTGGTAACTATTATTAGAAAATGAATGAATTATTTGAGAAAACAATTGTAAAAAAGATCAATGTTTCACCAAATCAAATAGTAAGACAAGCTCACCTCTTCAAAATGTGTAAGTTTAAAAAACTTCTTCCCAATTTCTGTTTTTCTAACTCTATCGAACGCCTTGCCATCAGTTTCGACAAACCTATGTTAAATTAAATAATGACTTCATTATTTAGGGTAATAAAATGTAGGATCAATCAATATAAATTTAACTTTTATAGAAATGGTGGACCTGTAATACGAGAGTTTGTACATGAGGCAATTTAGCATAGTCTGAGTGGCCTGAGAATCTATCCGATATTGACCATTTCTCTGAGCCGACAAAAGATGAATACATTCGTAAGAATAAAATGTTTATGGGTCGGGTTTTGATAGAAAATAGATCTAATCTCATGAATTAAGTTTTACAAAATTAGATTCGAACTAAAACCAACCGGATAATCGATTCAATCGAAATCTCACCCAAAATTTTAGATTCGGTTTGAGTTCACGTTTGGTTACGTAAAATTTAAATATAAAGGTTATCAACTCAAACCAACTAAAATCCAATTATCTCTTCATAAATTTTGGATTTGATCGGTTGACCAACTTGATCCGATGGGTCGATTCTTGTTAAATTGATTCCGAATTCAATCTGATCTTATATTTGATTCGAACCAAATCTAACTCAAAATTTCATGTTGGTTTTAGTTTGGTTCAATCAATATTTTTTAAATTAAAATCGATTAGTCGATTTTTAAATTAAAATCTGATCCGACTCAATTAGTTGATTTAGGTCAGTTTGAAGGATCGATCCGATCCGATTTTCACTCCTAGTAAAAATGGCCTTCACTCAAATAATTTGAAGAAAAAATTACTTACAAGGTAATCGGGTTCCTTTATATGAGGAAATACGCCACCTCCAATACGTACCATCCAAAGGAACTTGTTAATATCATCACTGGGATACCCAACAAGGCCTGAAAATCAAAGCACAATATGATGAGTTATTTACTTCCTAAAGGTTAATATCAGCACAAGTGAGGAAAGTAACCTCCAAAAACAACGAGAACATATTTAACGTCCAACGAGTTAAAGATTTCCCAAGCTGCCTTTTCAGGAGATGACATGGCAGTACCAACTGTAGCAATATGCGTGTTGTTCCAAGTGTTATTGTCCACAATGACAGTACGGTTAGCCATTGCAGTAGTTTGATAGCCATAGTCCCACCAAGAAGCAACCTAGAAGGTGGTTACAAAAGAAATCAACAACCATTAATATATTTATGATAAAAAAATATATGGTCACAATTAAGTTAGAAAAAAAGTATAATTTTCGGGATAAGGAATAAACAAATCAAGGGTAAAATCAAAGCCACTCCTTAAATCCAAACGAACTTTTTGCAGGCGTTTGCCCCTGATTCAATTAGGGGATTGAATTGATTATAGAAACATGAGTTTAGTTTAGTTAGTCGATATATCGGTGAACAAGGAAAAATATAATCCAGACGAGTAAATAGATTTAGTTAATTTAAAGCAATGCATGAGCAAATGCCTGTCATGAAATCAAAACATCAAAATAAGTTCGAATAAAATGAACCATGTATTGACTCACTTTATCATCCACTTCAGTATTGTGGCTAAGCCATGCATAGGCTTCTCTGAAATCATCAAAAACGTGAAGACCATCATGTGAATGAGTTGTTAAAACAATAGAAGGGGCTGAATAAGCTTCTGCAGCGGCCCAGACACAATGAACCTATCACAGAGTAAATAAGGTCAAATACAGTAAGTTTTAATGATTTTCATTAAGTTATACATGTAAAATTTAAATACTACTATTAACGATAATGGTTTGTATAAGCCTATAAGGACATGTTTATGACTAACTAGATGGCATAATACATTTTTACACATTTTTCATCATTCTCCAAAGAATACACAGATAATGTAGAACATTCAGGTAAAGAAATTATGATTATATACTGGTCTGGTGTTGCAGCAGCAGATGAAATGACAAGTAGAAGTGAGACCATAATGTTGTAAAAATGTTTATCATAAAAGAATAATAAATGAGCTTTTTATGTAAAAAAGATAAAAGACTTAAATAAAAAATGCTTGAATTAACAATTTAACACCCAGGCATCGTAAAAGAGAAGTTTATTTACCACATAAAATGCACCCAGCAAAATAAGCAAGAAAATGGCTAGAACTGATGACTCGAGTGGTAAAACCACAAGTCTCTTTTCAATTTTTGACATAAACGACGGTTCCGCCACGGGCTCTTTATCCTTCTTTTTTTTCTTTTTAGAGAGTCGTTCCTTATTTATATCTTCACTCTTTTCGGGCTTCACTGTATCATTCTGTTCTACAACACTATCAGGGCTCGAATCCCCTGCCTTGATGACCAAAAATGTTATATCAAAAACCTTTATTCTTTAGCAAGAAAAGTTAGCAAACAGTAGGAATCTCACATTGATTTTGAAATCTCCTAGAACTCCAGGTAACTGAAACTTGATTGATCGAGTGAAAACGTTAAAAGCCTGTGAAAGTGCAATCCCTGACATGATGCACGCTGCTGGAGCAAGCACAAGCATAAGTCTCACCTGCGATTACAGCCAAAAGTAGTGATGACTGGTGATAGCAGGTGAAAATAACGAACACAAAATAATAATTGCCAGTTAGCAAGATTATTCATACCATAACCCCAGAGAAGTACACTGAAGTGACAATATACAGGATAACAAAAGAGCTCGCATCAGACAGTGGAGAAAAGCATGCCTAATACAGATAAGAACCATCATAGTACCATCATAGTACGAGTCACAAATAATAAACACATGATTATTAATGTAACATGAACTTTTGGATTAGGAATGAAACTTACAATGATACCGGCTGGAACTAAGAATGCCAAAACATTAATGTCCATGAAATAAGAAGGCCAAGTAGGGGGCTGATGCTCACTGACGCTAGCAATTATTGGTATGTACTTGCTAGCATAGGTCCTGTAAGATTGCAGCATGGAGAAAATGAATAACCATAAAAATCTGACATTTAAATGGATAAGTTGACAAGTTAGGAATGACAAAGGGAGGAAACTTTAGACCATGAAAAGAAAATGCATACTAACTACGATCAATACTCTTCTAACGAATGTGACAACTTTCGCAATGGCCGAGTTTTTCATCAGAGACTAGATACTCAAGAATTAAAAATGAAGATGAACTTTTCCGAGCATCGATAGTCGATGGAAAGGTAATGGCGATTCATTTTCAAATCAGCCCATTGTTACAGATAACCAGAACGACATACCATCATCTTGGATTTGTAACGATGATCAGCATAAAAAATTGTTCAACCCAAAAGATAATCATCGAACAACTACAATTGTTCAGCCAAAAGACAAGCATACAACAACTAAGAGGCCAATAGAGTTCTCAGCATAATTAGGAGATTCAAACCCTAAAAGACGGATTTTATTCAAATGGTTGAAGATGCTAGTTGTTTCACTCAAGAATTTAACAATTCGTTCAACAAATCACCACTCATCTCGATCTCAAACTCACCATTCTAAATTTTAACATCTTAGCATCTTTGATGCTAGTGATGAGCCAGTCCCAAAACAATAATAAATCTTTTTTCTCAAAAACAAAGCATCGTAGGCAACAAGCGTGGCTAAACAGAATCAAAGTTGTTTGGGCAATTTCAATAATCAAGCCTTTATTATGTTCAAGGTTTATGAGCAATTTGAAGTTATTAGTGTGGTCTTCAACGATGCTCATCAACTAGAAATATGGTATTAATCAAATTTCATACTTGAAGCAATAAACATCAAATTCGTATTCAATCTATTTCTTTTAAGTGAAAAAGATTGATGCAGGACTAACTATGATTTCATTAGCTTCTTTTTATTCAGTAACTATTCTAATTGGTTTCCTTTTTCTAATTTTCTAATTAATTAGATATTTATCTTTTTGTAAATAGTGAAAAAATTCAACAAAAGTGTTACGTTGTAATAATTTAAGAGACTTTTGACAATTAATATATTTTTTCCTATCTTGAGAGTTAAATCTATGGTATTATTATTTTCTTTATATTGATTACGAAACAAAAAAATTTCTGTAGCATGAAGAAGCTAAAATAAGAGAAGAAAAAAGGACAATGAGTAAGATACATACGGGTCCAGCAGACTCAGACTTCTTCCACTCCATCCCTTTGTTGGGCTTGAAGCTACCAATGCTATAAGAACTGCTATAACAGCACAACAAACTGCCCTGAGGAATAAAAAAAATTAAATCAATGCTTGTCTTTTCAATTATCTAGATAAAAAAACTGAATCATGAGTCGAAACTTACAATCCAATCGATACTACAAGTGTGACTGCTACTTTGAACATCACTGGAGAGAAAATCCCTTTAATATAATAAACAAGAGCTACCACGTGAATGATTATAAAAACCTGGAAACCAAAAAACAGAAACAGACAAAACAGGTATAAAGAAAATGAAAAATATAATAATAATTGAAAGCACTGGCTTTCGAAGAAAACCCCAATTGCAAATGGGAAATATATGTACAAAGTCCCATTTCAATTTGTACACCGATCTCATAGTTCTTACAGCCGAAACAAGAAATGTAGTTCTTTTCCTTCTTTGAAATGTTCTTGGGTTTCTCTATCTACTGAGACAATTCTTCAGAAAATGAGGAGCATTGTGCAAGAATAGAAATGGCTATTAACAATGGAATATGTAGCAACAAACCACTATCAGTCTTGAACAACAATTCTTGCAACAAAGATACATAGAAAAGCGAAAGACAAAAAAATATATTAAAAAAGAATAGCAATTGATAACAACTAAGATACTGACCAGGAAGGACGCAAAGTGCTCTGAGGTCATCACAGCATTGAACCCAACAACAGGCACTAATGAGGCCAATAGAGTTCCAAGCACAATCTACATGAAAAGAAAATAACTCTAATATTGAGCCAAGAAATTTTGACAATTTTGTAGAAAATTTAAACTATAAAAACTATCATATGCAGTCACAAACTATCTCATTAGGCATCTTTTGGAATCCTGAGTCACCACAAACACAAACTATATTTACTTTCACATCGAATTCAATTATTATCCAGTACATCATCTTCCATTATAGTGCAAGTCTCCATGAAAGCTAGCAATATATTGAAAATGGCATGTCTTTAACACCTGTTCATAGACAAGCAATGTGTTCTTGATTATTTATAGACCAGTTTGAAATGCCACAAAAATTAAAATTGGAGCACTTTGATCGTTGGATAAGACTTGTTTTAAGAAATTTCAATCCCTTGCTTCAGGAAGAAAAAAATAACGAGACTACATCTTCCAGCATTTATCGACAAATAAAACATTTTCATAAGAGAACCCAGTGACTAAGTGCTGATATAATAAGCGATCTTCTTATGTGCATTAGGTGTTACTTTTTTCTCTCACACGAAAGGTTCAAACTACAATAACATTTTTTTATTCATATTTTTAGATTTTGTCTTTATAAAAAGCTTAACTAAAAACAAAACCTGCAATTGCAAATAGTAAAACTTACCAGAGGAGCATATGCAATGTACAGACGAGAAGAGTAACGACCAGTTACAACGCACAAAAGCACATGCATTGGAATAAGATTGATAATAAATGTATATCCTCCCCAAGAGCAAACCTGAAATGCAGCATATTCCTGTGAATCAGGAGAAAATAAGATCTAAAGGCAAAAAGGAAAATAGGCATGCACAACTCACCATGTAAAAATAGGCAATAGCATTCAAGGTGGCATAAAACAGGGATCCAGTATTCAGTGTCTGCACATCATATATGAATTACTTTAGAGCATATCAATCATTGTACTTAGATTTTCCAAAAAAAAAAGACAAGTACAAAAATTTAAGAGGAACTCATCATCCATTAAACACCAATAAATCTCTTTTACGATATAGAAAAATATTTAAAAATCATGTGCTAATCTAACAAGCCAAATAAGATGCAACTACTTACGGATTATAATCAAATAATCACCTTGATATACAGAAAAAAAGTGAAGATCAAAGCAAATATAGCCACGGCTTCATTGTCATAGCTTCCAGCAACAGATCGAGAAATGTATGATGGAACCTGAAATAAGTACAAAAATAGCGTATTTTCATGATAAAAAACTGACCCAAAAGAGTCATGAAGTGTATATTAACGTTATTTCACACACTGCACACATAGAAGTACAGCAGATTATGTAAATAGATGATTATTAGCTTGCTACATGTTGCGTGTATTTCAAATTTGTTCCAAAAGTTAGGATAGATAAGCTCAAAGAACAAGCGAAGATCATTAAAGAGTAGCCCAAAGAAAAAGTCCAGAGCAGTGGCTGAGGGTTATAATAATTAGTCGCATAAGTCAAATTGCGTCGTGAAAATTTTAATCACAAATCTTCAGCAAATTCAAAATATTTTATTTAGCCAGTCAACACACAAAGGAGGCTCTCTCAGCAAAATTGATTGAGAAATTAAATCACAGATAAAAAACATAGGATATGCTGGTGAGTGACAAGAACAAGAGTCATGAGTTAAAGGGCTGATTGAAGTAAAAAATCTCTCGGAAATATTTTAAGCTTTACATCTACCAGTTGCGTAGTATACCATAGCCAAAAGGGCAGCAGCGGTCAATCCAGCTCCAGCACCCTTAACCTCCTAAAAGAATCCAATGCAACATTTTCAGCAAATTATAACCAAAATCCGTAACCTGATCCAATGATTTGTGAGATTATGCTACCTTAGTAAGAAGGTAAGTCGCCCATGCAGCAAAGGCAGAGAATATTGGCGCAGTAAATACACACACAGTCTCCACAGAAAGAGGAATATTTAAAGAATTCAAAATCCTAAAATGAGATAGTTAAAAAAGGTTAACCAACTTCAAATTAAAATAGTTGAGTGGCATCTTTCAAAAAATTATAAAGCCATAAAGAAAGAATACAATGAGCTAAACTTCTTCCAGAGAATTATCAAACACTCACCACCAAATTGTTCCAGCAGTCAATGTTAACCCAGGGTAAACGGTTCCTCCTATAACACGACCAAGAGGATACCTTAAAAATTGTGAAACCAACACATTCTCAGGTTTGATGGATTAGCAAAAAAATGAATAAAAAACAGAAGAAAAATAATTTCTTATTCACAAAAGAATGATAATTGACATTACCAGGTTCGGTCATCAAACCAATTCCAAAAATCATATATTCCATTCTTTGTCAGAAACTGGAACCAACAAATAGACAAGTTCATTCGAAATGACATTATAGTTAAAGCACAATCACACACATTAAATGAGTTTGAAAGAAAATCAAACCTGCGTGACTCTATAATTGAAGTAAGGATCAAATTCATGTATCACACTCTCGTATTTTATAACCTGCAAAACATTCCCAGAAATTATGTGACTTAATCAAAACAAGCCATTCACAAAATGTAAATCTTAGTCTTCCGTTTTTTTTTGTGGAAGTTTTTAGGACTTGTTGCTTAGAAAAATACCCTTAGTAATGCAAGACTTCCAGATTTTTCAGATTTTTCCAATAAAAGCAGCACCAAAAACAATAACCTCTCGGTAACATCTCTTCCTTTGAAAATCATCTTATAAAATTTAAAATTAAAAAATCTGATAAATCAAAAGAAACACTTCAAATTTTTCCATATTACGTGATTTTCTAGTCAGCTAATGCCATAAAACTGATATTGGGAGCATAATTCACACACAGGAAACTCAGACTAGAGAGGCTTCTCTAACACAATTCTCTAAGCAAGGAAACCAATTATAACAGTAGAGATCAGATCCACCAATCTGGAAAGGAAAACAGCGGGAGATGAAATTGAATAGCTTACCGAAAAGAGTCGGATTGAGAATGCAAGAACGCCGATCAGTAAAAGGATAAGGAACGATAAGACATTGCCGAAAGCGTCTCTGAGAGTCAACCTTTTCAGTGCCTCCGGGGCCGCCATGAACGGCCGAATCGAGCTCGGAGAAAGAGACTGCGAGAGGTTTGTTTGTAGGGGAGAGAGACGACCTTCAATACTGAGTGTTTCGTAAAAATATAATGGTAAATTTCAAATCAAACCATGTAGTTTGCGTAAATCAACCAAAAGATCCTATAGTTTATAGGGTAAAAACCAAATAAGCCCTCCAACTTTCGAGTTAATCAAAAACAGGTCATCAAACTTTAAAAATGGACAAACCCGCCATTTGAGGACATCCAATCTGCTGCACCACCCAAAATCAGCCGACACATGGAATGCAAATCAACTAATCAAATCCTACAAAATATAAGGTAAAAACCAAAAGAGTAATCCAACTTTTGGGTTAATAACAAACTGGTCATCGAACTTTAAAATTAGACAAATCGGCGACAGAGAGACATCTGAGTGTCAGTGGCACCTGCAACGCCACGTTGAGGCATGACAAGTCGGTGCAATGCGAGGACAGTGAATTTTTCAGAAAACAATTAATCGTTGTCATTTAATGTTCCTAAGAAATTGGCATTTGAATGACTTACCGTTTTTATCATATTTAAAATATTATAAAATAATATTCTACAAAGTTTCATGAATTTTCTCCAATTGTATATTTTATTGTAACTTTTTTAAAGTAAAAAATTTTAAAAAAAAGGCATTAAAAATCCATAGGTCAATAGAAATTTTTTTATAAATTTTAAGGATAAACTATCATGATGAATTGACAATTTTAAGTATAAATTGCAAAACAATGTAAAACAAAGTTAAATTTAAATCAAATACGAGTGAATTGACAACTCATTTTTCTTACTGTACTTAGATTATGCATCTCTAGATGGCGAGTCGGCGACCAACAATTGAAATTTGACAACATAAAAAAATTGATGACGGGACCTGCTAATGTATCAGGAGAAAACCAATGCAACCTGTGTGAAAATTTAATGGTACAATAAGGAGAAACCGTGGTTAATCGTAATATCAAAGTTGAGGAATTGAGAAATCAAAAGAGATTTTTGGGCCAGAAAGGTATTTTTCTCGACGAACTTTATGAAATCAACATAAAATGAGTCTTAACCGGATCATTTATGGCAAAATTATACTCCTCCAAAGTTTTAACACTAAGTCACACAATATTTAATATTTTGAATCATAGACAGAGAATCACGAAACAAATCATTTCTGCATGTATCTTGTGAAAAATACTTAGAAAATGATTACTCATGCGTTCAAAATCATCAATACTTTCTTTTAAATTTTAGTAAATTTTGTTTTCACATATGTATTGATTATTAATGAATTTTTTTCGTTGTCTGCATTTAAAAAATTATAATAAATTGTACAATAGTCAAAAATTCACAAAAAATTATAGAATATTTTTTGACAATATTTGAAATGTGAAGTAAAAATGTTAAATCATTCTAACAACATTTGTGTAATTTAATGGCCTACATAAAAAATGTTTGCACCTATTATTAGGGTTTGTTTAATATTATTAGTCATATTATTAGAGGGCCTTTAGGGTATTTTAATTAGGGTTTTCGTTCTAAATAAAAATGTTAATTAGGGTATTTAGTTGTATTTCTCATCTTTTGAATATCAATGAACTTGTTTTCCTTTCTAATTGAGGTGGTTATCTCCGAGCTCTAGTTTACTTTTCATTATTTTTTACCCTACCCAAGACGAGAACATTTAAAGCTCAATAGAATCCACGGGACTTGCTAATAACTAGTTAAAATGATCGATCGGATGCTCTTGCCAGTCATTAGGAGGCCGGATATTCTGACATTTGAAACTATTTGGGACGAGACAAGTTTAAGATAGCAGATTATGAGAATAGAAGTGGGATTTAAAGTTTTGTTTGTATTTTCTTGTCCATAATTTCATCCATTGTTATGGACTAGAAACAGTTAAACCCAACTCGATATGTATACATAATTAGTTTTTCTTCCATATATTAACGAGTGACCCCTCGAATATTGCTAGGAAATCTATATGACTCAGCAATAAAGATACAAGATTGATGAAAAAGAAGATTGAGTTTGCAGACTAAACAAATCATTGTACGGACTGAAACAATCTCCGAGACAGTGGTACAAACGATTTGACCAATTTATAAAGGGTCAAAAGTACACAAGAAGCAAATACGATCATTTTGTGTATTTGCGCAGAATTCAAGATGGATCTTACATCTACTTACTCTTGTATGTTGATGATAAGCTGATATCATCAAAGAGCCAAGTTGAGATTGACAGGTTGAAGACTCAGTTAAGCAAAGAGTTCGAGATGAAAGATTTGATGAAAACTAAGAAGATTCTCGGTATGTAGATAAACAATGATAGAAAGAGAGGCAAGTTATGGCTGACTCAGAAGCAGTATTTGAAAAAGATATTACAGCGTTTTGGTATTCATGAAAATACAAAAACTGTAAATATTACACTTGCTCCTCATTTCAAATTGAGTAATCTGTTATCTCCAACAACAGATGAAGAACAAAAATACATGACAAAAGTTCCATATGCAAATACAGTCGGAAGCTTGATGTATGCAATGGTGTATACAAGACCAAATATTTCACATGTTGTTAGTATTGTTAGCAGATATATGCATGATCCAGGCAAGGGTCATTGGCTAGCTGTGAAATAGGTTATAGGGTATCTCCAAAATATCGTAGATGTTTGATTAGAATTCGAGCGGGATAAATCTTTTGGTCATTGTGTAGTTGGATATTGTGATTCTCACTATGCAGGATATTTGGATAAGCGACGATCTAGAACTTGCTATTTGTTTTCTTTAGCAAATGCGTCAGTTAGTTGGAATTCTACTTTGCAGCAAACAGTTGCTTTGTCTACAACAGATACAAAATATATGACAATTATAGAAGCTGTAAAGGAAGCTAATTGACTTTATGAGTTGCTAAAAGACTTAGGAGTTGGTCAGAAACAATTTGAGGTATATTCTGACAGTTAGAGTACTATTCATTTAGCGAAGAATCAAGTCTTTCATGCACAGATAAAACATATTGATGTTCGCTATCATTTTGTGCGGGAAATTATTTTCGTCATTAAAAGATTAAAAATACGATAAACACTTGTAAACACGTGAACAAAATTTGATAATATAAAAAGTAATAATTTTTTTTGTATTTGTAAATATAAATCAATACATAAATTATTCTTTAAGGTTATGTATTGTAAATAAAAAAAATTATTAAGATTAATTTAAAAATAATTTTTATTTTCTCTTTCCCCTCTCTTTTCTTTTTCTTTCCCCCCTCTTTTTCCCCAACCGGCCCTAAGGCCCATAACCCTCCCCCTTCTCTCTCTTTCCCTTCTTTTTTTCTTCTCTTTCCTTTCTCTTTTTCCCCTATTTTTGTAGCCGGCCCTAATCTCCTCTCTCTCTCTCCTCACAAACTCGGCAACTTTGGAGGAGTCGACGAGTTGCGAGCTCAAGAGATCCGCCTTTGAAGAAGACGACGGGCTTCGAGCTTGGGAGAGTCGGCACTACTTTTAGAGTTTTAGGTGGCTCCAAACGAAGTTTCAAACTTTCCAAATGAATTATAAATACTTCATGTAAATTATTAATTATATTAATTGATCAATAGTTTGTCCTTGCAAGTAGTACGACGGTCGATTTGAGTGTCAAGATTCCAATCGCACGAATATGTTCAGCATTTGTGCCAGTCCCCAAAATAACAGCAGCTATTACATCTTTGTTGCGATAACGACCCCCTGCTAGTGTTCCAATCGTATCATTCACCTGTATCAGCTATGAAAGTTTAAAAGTTTACAGACCAAAGGCGTAGAGTCATCAAATGCATTTCAAATCATACTAAAAACTTCTGAGAAAATAAGGGTAACAATTGAATTCAAAAAATTATTAAAGATGAACGTAATTTGGTCTAATCGCATTTAAAAAAAAAAAAAAGAACATACCAATATATTATAACCTTAAAATTTTAAAATTAGAACTAGGATCGAATATTACTGTGACAAACCAGAACCAGACCAGTAATATGGCTTTGGTGATTTTTCTAAATGAATAAAATAAAATATTTCTAAATTAATTAAATCCATTATTATTCAAATCAACTTCAACCATACAGAATACTTGACATTTAAATAAAAACATGTAATAACAAATTACAAATAACTTAATGTAATTGTAAAACTATAATAGTTACTAATTTTAATATGAAAAAATATTAAAATATACATTGATCTAAATTGTTCATAAGATCATTAATCATCAATTTTAATTATGAATGATTATGGTATAGTCTCAGTCCTTGGAAAAAAATAGGAACGTTTTCGGCCAATTTAATACAATTTTCTTGAAGTTATTATTTGTAAGTGAGACTCACTTGTGATCTTTAGGAATGTTTTCGGCCGTTTAATACAATTTTCTTTATTTTGATATGCTCTGAGCAATCCATGATATTGTAGAACACCTCAAATGAATATCCATATCACTCTAACTTAGGATTTATGGTGCCTGAAGAGTCAAGGTCTTTAAAAAGATTGGTTTAATCACTAAAATAGCACAAGAAGAATATCCAAAAGCCAACAAATTTACTAAATGTGATGACGTTTATATAAAGATATAACAGATGAAACAATTAATGGCACGGGAATGAAACATTTAATAATCCTCTAATAGGATCAAGAAACGATCCTATAGTCTATTGAATGCTACCAGGTATACACAACGAGAGAATTTAAGGGCTCTCCTCCTCCACATGGAAACACTACACGAATTATCCCCCTCGATTGCCCCTCCTAAGTTTCTATTATATATGACAGGCTTACTTTATCAACTTACCTAAACTTTCATTAATATCCCCTAACTTCAACAAACTAATCATTGATTACAATATAATATTTATCCTCTTTAAATACCACGACAAAGAATACAACGGAGAGAAATTCATAAATTGGAGAAAAAACAGAACTCCTTCAGCTTAGAAACTAACGATGTTGTCAGCATAGATTCAGAGATGATAGATTAAGTACGTCGAACTTTGGGCTATTTGGGCTATTTTAATATGAAAATGGTTATTCTTAATATTAGAATAATTTCTTGAGATTTAACCACTTACCAAACATCGACGAGCTTTGAGAGTGAGTCATTTTAACTTTTGGGTACAATAAACTATGCTTATGCCGTGGCTAGCTACACACATGAGAGAGAAAGTGAGAGAGAGAGAATGTGAGAGAGAGTGTGTGTGAGAGAGAGTGTGTGTGAGAGAGATAAATATGAAAGCGGACAATTAATATAAAAGAGTCCACGTGTTAACCTGTCCATTGCTCTCTCCCTAGGATCTCTCCTCAGCTATTCTAGTTTTCCCCTCTTTTCTGAAAACCTAATCTCAAGATTTCAAGCTGCAGATCTGCATTTCTCATCAGAATACATCAAACAATGAATCGCACGTTTCATTTTCTTCAGTACGAATCAAATCAGAGACAAATTCAAAGTAAAACAGAAACGTCATGGCCAAGATCCACGTCCGCGCTAAATTTTATTCAAGATCAGTAGAGAACACAGTCGATCAGCAATATTTACATCCAAATACATTAGATCCGGACCTGAGTAAGCTCAAGCTGTGTTGACGACGATTTCAGCCGCCTCCTCAAAGTTAGGGTCCTTGGCATCGACATTTTCGTTCTTGATCCCGATCTCCGCCGGAGAGTAACCGTCGCCGGCCCAAGTGAACTTCCCTCCATGTCCTCCCTTCTTCGGCGAGCCGCTCATTCCGGTTGCCGATTTCCGGTCCTTCCTCGCTTCCGATTTGACGTTGGATTTCGATCCCTTCCCTGAGTTCCTCATTCTCTCTCTCTCTCTCTCTCTCTCTCTCTCTCTGAAGATCAATGCGGCTGTTGCACTGCATTATTAGGATAAGAACGAGAAGGTCATTATGGTACTTGGCAAAATGAATGTGACCATTTAATTTACACGTGTCTTGTCCTGGCATTCAATTGTTAGTTACCCTTGATTCAAACTTTAACTGGTAGGCCCATAAATTAATTTATTTTTTGTTAATATAAATTTTAAACTTTATTATAATTTTAAAAAATATCTTTATTTTTATAGTATTCATTTTTTATTCAATTTAGTTAATACTTTTTATTCGTCAATGCCAAAGAAAGTATTATAAAAAAATTACAATTTTATGAAATTTAATTGGTCTTCAATGGCGTTATAAAAAAATAAATTTATTATTATATCTCAAATTATTAAAAGATATAAAAAATGATGAACAAACTATTTAAATTGACAAATATCGACAGAGTATGACATGATGTTTTTCTAAATTATAATAAAATTTTAAGAATTAATTAATAATTTTTAAAATTTTAAATATCCAATTCATTGAATTCACCCAGAGGTCACCAAAATGATGTCAAATTGCATGTTTTCGGCTCGTGAAGATCAGTTTAGGTTAAATCTAATTGTCTTGATCAATTCGATTGTGATTTTGTGAGTACGAAGTCGAATGAGTTGATTTGAAATAATCCAATTATACATGAATAAAGCTGAACCAAGTACTTAAAAACACTCTAATATCTCTTTAGCTTCTTTGAAAAACTAACACTTTCTTGACATTTATGAAAGAACGCCACACGGAATTATTCCCAAAGCCAGAACTAATTTGAAGAAACTTTAAGCAAAATATACTATTCCCATCAATTTCAATATCCTCTATTTTTTCACTACTAGTTAGGATTATGAGTCATGAGAGAGAAAGAGAGAGGATTATTATGGGGCAAAATTGGATTTGAACTGTAAGTTAGACCGAAATTGTAAACCGGACCAGAATTGCAAACGGATCGGAACTGCTAGTTTTAATCTAGTATTGGTTCTAATTTTTAAAAAATCATGATTTATGTGCCGGTGCGGGTCTTTAGGAGTAAAAAACCGTGAAACTAAAATTAAGAACATGGTAAAAAAAGTTCTAAAATCGAGTAAAACTCGAACCAAACTCTAATAAAATTTAATATAAATCCTAAAATTTGTTATTAACCCCCTAGTTACTTAAAATCTAACCTAAATATAATAAAAAAAAATATTTTATTATTATATTTTAATTTTTTTAAAATATAAATAAAACTAGGTTAAAATCAGAACCGAACCCGAGTTGTTGCGACTCTAAATCAGCACAACCCTTTTCTGATAATTCTTGCTCTTAGTACTCTTTTCTTCAACCAAACATTCAAACCCACAATTCAGTATGTGCAAGAATCTCATAAGAAAAAACAAAATGTTCAAAGCTCAATCAAATAAGCACACCCGACAACTACACATTCTGCTCCATGAGATAGTCTCCAAGCCTTTCCACAATCATGTTGCATTGGCAGGAGTCATTGGCTCATCATATACACCATTGATCAACGCCAAACCTGTGTTTTTAACTGTAACGCCCCCTGGGCCCTGATAATACAGCAGTAATCAAACAAACTCAAGTAGGCTAGTCAATCTAGTGACCATACATGAATTTATTTGCTTGTCAATGTTCCACACTTGCTCATCTCCAGAGTTTACTATACAAATGCGGGTAACCCTGTTGGTTCGACTTATTTATGCGGCGATGATCTCACAGTATCAAAGCAAGCTTTCTTTGTAGCTTTCCACTCGTTAAAGAGACAGACATTATCGAGGAGATTTGATGATAATGGAAGTGGCTTATGATAGCAGTATGCTTTCATAATATGACTACTGATAGAGTTCAATATCAGCAGAATTTCATTTGATCTAATTAAAGTTTTGTTTTCTCAACAACTACCCAAATGAATATTCACTTTGCTCAATCGATTTAAGCTACATATCCCATCATCACTAACAGTACAGGCTTTAATGACTAAAAGAGACTTCTATTAAGAGACCAGCAGAGGTCAGATGATCTAAATTCTCAAGTGTTGTACCTTCGTCAACGATTTCACCCACCAATTAGATTTAGCTTCTTGATGCAATAAGCTAGAAATATGAAAGTGTAAAGTGTATGGTCATTGTTCGACGATCAACAAATTTTTGAAGTTACAATGAACATGTATGGACCACGACACCCAACCAACACAAGCTACTAAGATTATATATCTTCCATGAAACGGTCCGGTCCGGTGTGATTTTATTACAAAATAAAACCAAAACCTATAATTTTGTTGGGGACCAGAACTGTGAAATACGGTGAAATTTTAATTTTATTCTAGTTTTATTTTATATTTTTAAAAAATATCTGCACTAATCGCTCTATAGATAGACATATAGCTAAAAGAACTGAACAATCCAATACCATCGACCGTCTGCATAATCCCTAAGTCCTTAAAAGATGCAATTATAAATGATCGGGTGGTATCAAAGTCCACAACGAGAACACGTCGTGAAATATTCTCTCTTGCATAGATAATCGAAACTCTATGTAGTGAGCAATCACCGATGATTGCGGCACA
This sequence comes from Begonia fuchsioides, assembly GCA_003255005.1. NCBI lineage: Eukaryota > Viridiplantae > Streptophyta > Magnoliopsida > Cucurbitales > Begoniaceae > Begonia > Begonia fuchsioides. The sequence goes on along the minus strand of QAOC01027133.1, from coordinate 19,210 downwards.
CGTGCACGGCCTCTAGTTCCAAAAAACTGAGATGGTTCATCACTCTCATCACGTTGTCAATGGCCAAGAAATAAAAATAAAAGGTACGGATTGTACATAGATTAAATTTCTCTCTACGTTTTAAGTTATAAATTCAATAATCAATATGTAAGAATTTGGATACAAGTGAATAATGTTGTAACGGAAGCACATATTTCAATAAGTATTAAACATGAACAAGGATTGTATCGACAAAAGCTCCTTATTTTGTTCTCGTGCAAAGACGTACGAGGGGCTTTAAATGCATGCATGATGGAAGCATTGATGAATTTTAGAATTTAAGCACGTAAAAACTTCAACCATGATACAGATTCAATGCCCCATCAAGTTGTTTTTAGCTCCCCAAGATTAATCGGCCTTCAATTAAAATGATTCGGTTTTGATTTCTCTTTCCTCTGAATTTTGGATTCGGTTTTTTCTATTGCCGGCTGTTCAGCCATTGGTTTTTCGGCGTTTATATTCTCCTAACTTTGATCAAATTTTGTTCTTAGCAAGGGTCTCGTACACTTGGCATTCGATGAGCGATATGCTTATCCACCACCAAGCATCCAATAAAATCATGGTTTCATTTGTGCAATATTGAATCATAGAGCAAACCCTAATTTTGTTTTAGATTTTACACTCAAAAAGCATTTACAACAATCACTCTCGAATTCGATTTTATTTCAATTTATTTACGTGTAATCAACAATTTGCAAAACTCCATTCAAAATCTGGAGCCCGGGGCCACCTAATCTCGCGATTAATTATTCTGATTATTTAATTATTTCTAATGTCGTTTCAAGCTTCACTTTCACTTTCACTTCTATTTAATGGCTTGTTTTTTTCCATTATTAGACAGAGACGTGTGAAATGAATATAATATTGTTCATGTTGGAAAGATATAATAATCACTAAATGCAATTATAATAGTATTTTCTCTTTGCATTAAATAATATTTGGGACTACTAATGCAAATTAAATCAATTGTATATATAAAATCTATGCTCTAATTTTACATTAACATTTCTATAAAATGATTATTTATAATTTAATAACTCATTTTCAATAATCAAACAAAAAAGGTGGTTGAGAAAAAGAGCAACTTTGCCTGTCAAACATGTAACTGCCCAAAAATATCAACTAAACTATGTTAAAACTCTCATACCCATATTTCTTTTTCAACATTAATTACTTCTAATTAAAGTATTTTTATAATTATTAAAGTTGCTTTCACTTTCAGTCGAATTGTTTGCTAGATTTACTAGATCTTTAAAATTCATATTGAACGTGTCACGTTTGTAAAAGTATAGATTATAAAATTACCCACCATTAAACTAAAGCCAAATATATGAAAATCATAAATATGGACCAAAAAAATGCATTTTGTACTTATTAAATTTATTGTATTTACATATGAAAATAATAAATATGTATTTATTTATTTCCTTATTATTTACAAATTTCCCTATATAACAAATTCTATCTAACTAAGTAGGAGTGACCTCGTTGACGTCTCCAATTTACTTGCGAACAAAAAGAAGCTTAATAATATTTACCGTAACAATTTTAATTGGGAATGTTAACTTTATATTTGATTAAACGTAAACAAAAGATTACTAAATACAACTTAATTAACAATTTGTAGTAAGTGGATATTCATTGATGTCCCCATCTTTCATTATCAATTGTTACCTTAGAACATTGCTTGGGACACGGGAAAAGAGGTCAAATTATATGACCACATACTCCACTAATTTATGAATTTAATTATTTTCTAGATATCTACGAAGACTTTCCTTTATTTATGTCTATTAATTTCTTCCTTTTTCCCTTAAATCGTGCAACAAAGGTCACAATACTGCTATAGACATTCTAAATATGTTTTTTTAATTAAATAAACATTACAAAGTACCCTATATTTTATTTTAATTTATAAATTATAGCAGTGTATTATTTCTGAACTAGCATGTTTAATATTAAATTTAGATGTGTGCAAAAATGTTTAAAAAATAAGAGAGATTTCACATTTATTCTGATTTGTAAATTTAAGGTAAATATTAATTTACTATTTATATTATGGAGTAGTTGATTTGTCAATAAATACTTTAATGCATCATGCTCTGATCTTTTTCGTACATTTCATGATCAAATATTAAAACGATAATAACAACTTTTTCTATTTCTCTGTTAAAGGTTAGAATTAATTAAATTATAAAAAATAACTAAATTAATAAACGTCTTAAAATTAATAAAAATATGATCACATATATTTATTAAAATTATATTAAAGATCAAAGTATTTAAATTTTAATTTGAAGGTATTCATATCAATAAATAAGGTTTTAATTTAACATATAAAAATAAAAATAAGAGGAAAAATGAAAATATTGAAGGAGAAGAAGCGGTGGGAGAAAGAAGAGAAGAGGGCACTGGCCAGTGGCCACGTCGTAATCGAGAAAGGGAGTTGGGATAGCAACGTGTCGTTCGTGTCTACTGCTCTCACAAAACGACAAGGACACGTGGACGGTCAAATAGAGGAGCTGAGCGCGTGGGCGAGTGAGATCGACCGTACACAAATCTTAAATATGAAGAGAGAGAGAGAGGAGAGAGGATTTCTCGTACGACGCGCTGTTTCTGTTTTGTCGGCACACCGTATCTCGGCCACCTTCCCTTAAATCTTCTCCTCCCACCTGCTTTTCACGTGATTCCTTTTTTCTTTTATTCATTTGAAAAAATTTAAAATTTAGGGTTAATGACGAAAATACGTGGACCAATAAAGACGTGCCAAAGAGTATAAACAATTTCCACGTGTACTTTTCAATAATTTTAAATTTAAAATTCTCTCCCTCACGCCTTCTCTTTGTTGTTTTGCCAAAGTTGATGAGCAGCCTCTTTTTAAAAAAAGAATAAATTATTCAATACCTTAGACTTACTATTTTATCTATCCTACAATTATTCAATCATTTTATTAAAATAATTCGACAAGGAATTATTGTCCTAATTTTATCAATTATTTCATCCACGCAATTCATATATATATCAATAATTATCAAATTTATACGAAATGGATTTTCAATTAAGTTCGAGTGAGTAAAAGGCCGAACATTGTTCTATTAAGAAAAGTGAATTTGGCTGATTTCATGGTCGCATTTATTCATAATCATCAGTTTTATTAAGATGTAAGATCGCATGTTAAATATTTTGAGCGTAAAAAGAACAAAAAACCCTAATTTTTTTTCTTTAATATGACATCATTTTATTAAATTCGTTCAAACTTTTTAAAGAAATATTATGAAATGATGATAGATAAACAATAAGACACATAAAACTACCACAATTTTGCAAATCCATGATTAATTAAATAACCTAATGAATTGGTTATCAATTAAATAATTCAATTAATTGCTTATTAATTTTCAAAATTATGAATGTTAGATGTCAATTTATTGCTATTTATATACTGACGTGGAAAAGCCAATTATTCAACTAAGTAAATAAATATAATAACTCTGCAAACAAATACAAAAGAATACAACGTTTCATTTCTTCGAATATTTCTTTACATTTTTATTTTTAATTTACATATTCATCAATATATAATATTTTATTTTAATGAATAAAAAGTAAATTAACAAAAAGGCTAGGAAGGTAGACGACAAACACGTCACAAAGCCGAGACCAAATGTCCATCTTTCAAAGGACTGTCATTACTTCACACAATAAACTGCCACCTATCTTAACCGCGGTCAATTTAGTCAGTATCTTCTTGACCCAAGACCGGGTGGTCAGGTCAGCAATTAACCAGAGTTAAACCCCACCTCCCCAGCAGTTTATAAACGACGAGCCATTGCCGGTAGTTCTGCGTACAAACTCAAAAAACCGCCATTTTCCGACACGATGCTCGGCAAACCCTACATCTCCGACATCCTTCCCTGGCCGATCGCCGGCGACGATCAAACCTCCGATGGGTTCTCTTATTTTTCCAGAGCTGTTCAATCTGAAGGCAATGCAAATGGAGGAGAATACTCTCCTCAGTATTTGCACGATGCTTTATTGGCGTTTCAACGTTACCTACCGTCGAATGAACTGAAAGTGGACTTTGACGGCGAGGGTTTTGGCCGGGAAATGGATTCTCTGGTTGAAGCTTACTCCGGCGATCAGTTCCGGATGTTTGAGTTTAAAGTGAGGAGGTGTAGTAAAGGAAGGTCTCATGACTGGACCGAGTGTCCGTACGCTCATCCCGGCGAGAAGGCTCGCCGGAGAGATCCAAGAAAGTATTATTATACCGGTACGGCGTGTCCTGATTTTCGCAAAGGAAGTTGTAAAAGAGGCGATTCTTGCGAGTTCGCTCATGGCGTTTTCGAGTGCTGGCTTCACCCGGCGAGGTACAGAACTCAGCCGTGTAAGGACGGAACGAGTTGCCGGCGACGAGTTTGTTTCTTTGCTCACACGGCGGAGCAACTCCGAGTTTTACCGGTACAGAGCCCGAGGAGTCCAAACGCTGTTTCTTACTCTTACGACGGTTCACCTCTCCGGAAAACACTGACGTTTTTGTCTTCTCCGACGATCTCGCCGCCAGTGACTCCTCCGGCGGAGTCGCCGCCCACGTCGCCGTTGGCTCAGTCGTTTAGCCGGAGTTTCGGGTCTAACCCAGTCGGAGACATGGTGGCCTCTCTTCGAAACTTGCAGCTCAGCAAAGTCAAATCCCTTCCCTCTGCTTGGAACATCCAAATCGGGGGTGGGTCACCGAGAGGATCCATTCTCCGACCCGACGGCGCTAGCCTTCCGGCGACGCCGCCTCGAGCTTCACCTCGTCCGGCCAACGGCATTTACCTGGATTTCTGGGAACAGAACGTTGAGGAGGAGCCGGCCATGGAAAGGGTCGAGTCAGGGAGAGACCTGAGGGCCAAAATGTTTGAAAAGCTAAGCGAGGAAAACTCCATCAACGGAGCTTACCTCGATTCATCGTCGGCCATGCCGGACGTGGGGTGGATATCGGAGCTGGTGCAGTAGAAGATCATTATGGTTTGTCTCTGTTTTCTTTTCTCCAACATGTTTGACAGCATATTCGTCTGGATTTGATCATCTTATCTTGTTTCCAAAACTTGGAAATTAAAGGCAGAAGAAGTGTAAATATGTGATCCAAACTGGGGGGATGAAGATATGGGGGGAATTTGGAAGTAGTTAAGAAGGGAATTACAAGGGAAAAAGATGACAATTTATGTACATAAGTAGTAAGATTCAAAGGAATTTGAGGGTTGATTATGGCTCTTATCTCATTTCTGTCACTAGTTATGGCCGATGTTTGGCCTGAAATGCTCTTTTCATATGTTTATTTCTTATCATATGTAAACATTACATGTGAATTAAATTTGATTATATATTTAATTCGAATTAAATTTAACTTAAAATATTGAGTTGGTTTAGATTGGAGTAATTTTTTAAATTAAAGAAGCGAGAAATAAAAAAGAAAAAGGGAGGATAAGAGCGAGAAAAGTCAACGCTGTCGGGATTGGAAGGGACAGGAAGATGAGGATGAGGTTCGTACCTTTTCGATCATTCCCACGTGTCGTCTTCTCCTCGTCTCTCCCTTATTTCTTCGATCACGATGGAGCCCTCCCTTGAATGCTTCTTTTTAAAGCTTCTGCGGAGTGAAATCAAATCCATCAACGCATCGAACTCAAACCAGCCCATAGATTTCAAGTTCTACTCAAGTGTTTTTATTTTTATTTTTTATATTTACATATATAAAAGTAATATTAAGTTTATGCCATTAATATATTTTTTATTATATATATTAATGTATAATTAACATAGTTATTAATTAAAATATATTACAAGAAAAATAATTATTTATATTTATGATTACTAAAATCTAGTTGTCGGGTTGATTTTCAAACTCAATTTTTCAGATCCAGTTTCGATTTAGTTCTAGTGTTTGGAACAACGGGCTGTTTCTATTATGACATAGGATGGCGCACTAGAGCCAATCATATTGCATCCACTATATATGGGTTTGAGTTGATTTGTAAATTGATATAATTAACCTCGCACGTAATCCCGGCTCGGTCTTACGAGAAAGTAGTTTTCTTTCACATTTTACATTGAATTGTGTCACACTCATTAATTTCCGAAAAACCCAAAGTTAGAATCGAAAGGTAAAAAAAAGAAAAATTCAATCTGAAAAAAATAGGAAAAATCTCATCTTCCTGAAGGACCTGTCATAGATTCAGGGTCAGCATTCATAGAATAAGCTTTCAATTTCATGCCATGAAAGTTTTCATCAGCCGTTTCTTCCGATATCTCCATGGCTAAACAGTCCCTTAACTCGGCCACAACATAACTCATTGTGGCTCGATCGATCGAGGTCGGTGTGGCACACGCCATTGCGAGCCCCAGAGTTCTCCGTACCGAATCTTCATCGTACCGGTCTTCCAACCGAGGATCAACGATGTTTTGAAAGTTTCCTTGTTTGATTTCTTGATGGACCCATTGCAGAATGTGGGTTGGTTCTTCGTGCTTAATGATTGCCGGTTTTGCCGTAATAAGCTCGAGCAGAACAATCCCGAAACTATATACGTCGCTCCTCTCGCTCAACTTCTGAGTGATGTAATACCTAGAAGTTTCATGCAAGAATTCAACAATAACAAGAAAAAAAAAACTCAAATCAAACTTGCTATCGTTGAGGTCACTAGATAAATATTTAAGCCTGCAATTTCTGATCACAACCAGTAGCATACGATTTAAATGTCGAAATTTGAAGTCTTTTACGCCCCACCGTTTTAAAAACACTAGACTTGAATCCTTTGCTTACAAGAAAACATACTCTTGTCGTATTTGATCGGTTAAATTCATCACATGGAATTCATGTGATAAAGTATCTTAGAACACCTCTAAACCGGAGAAAGAAACATGTCATTTTATTCCCGAACAAATATACGAAAGACACTAAAAATATCATAATCTTTAATGAGTGGAACATACGGAATTCTTTAGATTAATAATTAGTAATCGTATATATGCTCGAAGGCAAAAGCTTAAAGTCAATTTTGTTAAAAAAAAGTTTGAGGTGTTCGCTGTAAAATGACTCAAGATCGTGATTTTGTCTTATTATATTACTTCACATTTAATTATGTCTAAACTAAAAATTCAAGAGCTTAAATCAAGCTTACTTACTCAGGATCGAGATATCCCGTTGTGCCCATAACGGCGGTAACAATGTGAGTTTGATTATTGTCGGTCAAAAAGGCCTTAGAGAGGCCAAAATCGGCTATTTTTGCGTCCAATTTTTCGCTCAAGAGAATATTTGCTGTTTTCACGTCTCGGTGTATTATTGGTGGTTTGCATCCATCGTGCAAGTACTCCAATCCTACATAAGTTTATAATTTCCTAGATTTAAATTCAAAGAAATTAAAAACAAAAATCGAAAGAAATAGCACAAATACTTAAATATATGCACACCTTGTGCTGCATCTAAAGCGATGCGAAGTCTCCTACCCCAGGTCAAAATATGAGGATTTGCCGCTGCAAAAATCCATATTCTTAACCTAGGAAATCACTATTCAAACCCAAAAAAATATTCGAGACAGTAAATGATATCCAAAGTTTACTTAAAGATTTTAGTTCCTTCATCTGAATAATATCTCTGCAATTTGAGATAGAAGAGAGAGGTAATAGTACAATCGATTGGTCGATTTACAGTGACATGAGAAAGTTGAATCTCAAATAATAAACAAAAAAACGCAGTTTATCATAAGCAGATATAATTTACCAGATAAAAAGTTTTTTAAATTCCCGTTGGCCATATACTCGTAAATAAGAGCCAAGTTGTCACCCTCATCGCAATATCCGACAAAAAAAGCCAAATTCCGATGATGAATCCTCATCAAAAGTTCAGCCTGAAGATCCATAAAGAAAAAGACTAAATTATCCAACTTTATTTGATTTTTTTTTATTTCTAGATCAACAACAGATGAACAAACCTCGGTTTCAAATTCTCTATATCCTTGGGACGATGATGGAGAAAGCATCTTAACCGCAACTTGGGTCCCGTCTTTCATTGAGCCGTGATAAACCGACCCAAACCCGCCCTTTCCTATCATGGTTTGGAAATTATTGGTGATCGTTAATATCTCTGAATACGTATATTGACACTTTTTTGGCGCAAATCGTCCCTTCTTTTTGTTGGATTCTGCATCAAAAATTAATAATCATAATCAAAAGTTGACGATCTAAATGATGACTCTTACATCAATGAATAAATAACGATCGAGTTAAGTACCTGATCTCCTCAGCTTCCATATAATACCAAGGACTGCAATTGAAAAAACAACTATCGAAATTGGCACGACAATAGGTACGATATTGTTGTTCTTCGTTTCTTCTAAATTATGGTCATCCACACTGCAACAATAAGTAAATCAAGTTGATTACGACTGGTGATTTCCCAAAATATAAATTTTTCACGGTTGAAATATTTCCAAACGAAATAATTTAAAGAGGATAGAGAAATTTTCGAGAGATGGGGCGAGCACTTTACCTCAATGAAAGTAATCCGGCCTCTGATTTACGTAAAATTGAAGAAGGTATTGAACCACTGAACTGGTTTTCTTTCAAGCTCCTACCATATCGATATTAAGTCTTCAAATTATCGTCTATAATATCAAGTTATTTTGAATTTACTTACAAAAACTTTAACGAATTTAGATCTCCTAGAAACTCGGGGACTGGTCCGGTCAAGTTATTTTTCGATAAATCCCTGTATAAAAACCGACTTTCTGTTAAGTCACTTTTGGCTCCTTAAAATCGAACCCCAATAAAAATGTGACACTTACAGAGACTCTAATGCTGAAAGTTTGGCAATGGAAGAAGCTATTACCCCAGTCAAATGGCTCGAAGTCAAGTTCCTATGAAAAATAAAGCCTCCTCGTTGAGAACGTATCTACAAGAAAACAATGTTTTTACCAAAACTTATCGAGAAATACAAACGTAAAACTCACAGAGAGATTATGCGAGGACTTGGAATATTGTAATTGCATTTAAGACCTTCCCATGAATAATTCTCTGGCTTGCATGGGTCCCCCGTCCATAGATTCTTCACTCCGTATGTTGATTTGAGATTCATCATAGCCTCAACTAGAGGCAACAAAATAACCAAACTCATTAGCAACAACCACCAATAACTGTGAAAAAATAAGAACTTTAATGCATACCATCATTCGTATACGTCGGCAACTGATCTTTCATTCTAACCCTAAATATCTCAACCGCATTAAGAATAGGCGGGAGCGTCGAATCCTCTGTTTTATAAATTGAAACTCGATGCTCCGGCCCGGAAAAAGCTTCCGAATTTGACAATGTGGCTGAAACTAAGTACTGAGGAATGAAAGGCCCGGCGAAAGGCGATCCATTCCAAGATAGGTTGAATTTTCGAGACGCATTTTTCATAAGCTCATCTACTTCAGCAAAGTACAAGTAAATATAAAACTGAGAACTCGGACTCAAGTCATTCCACGACACTTCCAATGGTTCATTAGTATTTTTCGGAGAAGCAGCTGTTTGAATGACCTCCGATGGCGCTCTATATCCATCTTCGTTAATGTTTATGGGCAACGAAGTGCTCAGCGGGGTCCAAGACGAAGAAATATAAGTCGACCATATTCGGTCAAATTCATCGTCCTGATATCGGCCAGTCCCATTGCTCGATCCAATATCCATTCGATCAAATAGAACTAGAGAAGCATCTGTACCTTCCTTAGTACTGTAAATCGAACTATTAACCGGTCTAAGTTCCAGTGCAGAGATAAATGGAGTCCCCAAACCTTTATTTAATAGACAAACATTCAAACCCTTCAGCTGAGAAGCGCTTAAAATTTCAGTCACAACAACATCCGAGGCATTCTTGAATTTAATCGAGGACCAGAAATTAACGTCAAGATAAAGATCAAATTCGGGTGGTTCATTCTTTCCATCATAGTTTCCATACATGAAAGTCGCTCGAATCAGGCTCAAACTTCCATCTGAAACGCCCGGAACTAAATTATAGCAGTTTTTATCTCCGTCCGGAAAACTCCTAACATCTGAAAGAGGATACAACAGAACGGGGTTGTTCGGATATCCGTATTCAGCAGAAATATTTCTGTTTATCCCGGTATCGATGTATGAACTATCACTGTTATAGCTTATGCCAGTGTCCATATCATGGTAATATGCTTTATCTGTGCCACAATCAATGCTGATGAAACCTAGCATAAGTATAATTAGCTGTCTTTAGATTATATGAAAATAACAAAGCCTAGATTTTTCAACACAATCAATAATCATTCATTCATTCAAAGTAAGCCCAACAAAAGCTAGCAGATTCTTCTAAATCTGGTCACTTCTGAGAGTAAGACTAACCTTAAAACAAAATCGAAGAAGCCAAACCCCCAAAGAAACATTAACACTAATCATCGATTCGTCAACACGAGCTATAATCATCATTGAAATATGCTAAAATTGCAGCTAAATCAGGACTATGAACACTTATTCCCCAAAAAACAAACAAAAAGGAGCAAAAACCCCTAACGAAAGCAATCTTGACTGATTTTGAGTTTGAAAGTAGATGAACAAAAACTAATAATTGCTCCATTTCACTGGAAACAAACTTTCTAACCTGTTTTGAGTAACCCATCAACAGGAAAGTGAGCAGCAATGAAAAAGAGCCAGCAGAGGACGAAGCTAGTAGAAATTTCCTCAGTTCTCATCTTTCGAGCTTGGATTTGGAAAACAACGGCAGTAATCCGAGGAAAGATGAACCAACGAGAAGAAAGTCAATGACTTAATACATAAAAATCCTCGCACTGAGATGTAAAGTAGCCGTCTTTAGTTGAAAAGTGGCGATTTCAGTAGGAGGAATCTTTCTCAAGATATTAAGCATTTGCGACGTACAGAGATGGGTTTTTATTTATGATCGATGTAAGCCTGTCCACAGACTCCAAGCAATATAAAAATCCATTGAAGCTGTATCCGTCCATCTCTATCAGCTGGGCCATAACGAAAACAAGAGTGGTCCAAGATTGAGGTCGGCCTCTTTCTTTCTCATTTTTGTTCTAAATCTTTTAAAAGTTCAAACAATTTAAAAGACAAATTGGCCAAAGGCTCCCCAAATGGTTCTGAAATTTTGCAAATTTATAAACTTTCGACCATATTTCATCTCTTTTTTTTAAAAAAATTAAGAAACGTCAACTTGCACAATTTTGAGATTTTAGGCATCTAAAACATCATACTTGAGCAGAGAATGAACTCTTTTCCCCCTTTTGTTTGTAACTTTGCTCTTTCGTATCAGATCCATGGACTTGCAGGTCGACAAGCCAATTCATTTGAAAATAAGCATTGATACTCCGACAATTAACTCATTTACGCAATTACGGAGTAAAATTGTACTAGTAATGCTTCGTATATGTTCCAATTTCCTTGTGTATCGTATCAGACATTATTTAATAAAATCAATTTTTAAAGTAAAAGTAATGGCAATTCAACGATTTAATTGCACTGCTTAAAAGTGACACGTTATAAGATAAATATCACAAGGTAAAATTAAAAAAACATATTCTAAATTAAATTTGGCATGAGAAAATATCGATGCAAATTCTCCAATTTATCCATCTCACGAGGAAATTTCTCCAACAAGCATTACTAAATATCGACACCTACTGAACATTGAACCAGAAATTGTCAAGAATGCTTATAAATTTCTATAAAATTTGGAAGAAGAATGCACTTGCAAAAGATATTGAAATTAGGGTTTAGGGTTTAGAAGGTTTAGAAGTGAAATGGGTATAAAATTTGTTGTTAAATGGGTGTACGATATAAAGCCAGAGCCCGAAGGGCACGGGCACGAAATAAAGAGACATCAGGAATGTGAACCAATTTCTAAATTGATTCAACTTTAACAGCCACAAACAAATACCAAGAGTCCCAGATGAATCCAGGTTATCAAGAGATTACTGAGAGTTTACAGGAGTGGAAGTGAGAACCAGGAAGATTTCTAATCTCCAACCAACATCATGAAGATCCGGTTGACTGATGTCACTCAAACCACAGAATGCAACAAAAAAACATGTGGAATGTATGATTAATTCCATACACATCAATCACCCAGCATTGATGTCGAACAGCATACGAAATTAATCAAACAAATTATTATATTTTTTTGAAAGATTCTGTAGCTTTTATTGCATAAGCAAAATCATGACTTTGGTTCGACAGCATTGAAAATTGAACTTATCATAAAGACTATACTTGATAAATGAAATCAGGTGTATGTAACATATACTCAACAGCTCAAATCAAACAAATTATATCCTCATCGCGTTGCAAAAGAAAATTTCCAAAAATATTCAATACTAGAAAAGAGTAAAAAAGCAATCTTAATTAAGAAAATCCACTTGTAAAGCCATCCTTGCCTGTTCTACAGCAAAGCAAAATCTTCCTTACTTCTCCGATGAGTTGGGACCTCTCTTCTTGCCAAAGCCAACAACTATACACCAGAAAAAAAAACAAATTGAACGCGATCAAATTCAAATCACCAAAACGAACAAATTTACGCTATAATCGACAGTCAATTGCCATTTCGCAAACATAAATTTCAGATCCAATAACGTCTAGGAATTAGGGCTCCAATGACACATACCGGCAGTGACAAATCGGCGATTGTACTGCATGCGCTTGTGTGCGCGGCCCCGGGGCCTCTTCTTCTTATCCTGCTTCGCTACTTTAGGAGTTTGACCTCTCACCTTTCCAGCGCGAGCCAAAGATCCATGAACTTTACCTGAATCAGCAATCCAACTTATAATTTCAGCACAACTTTCAGGAAAACAAAAGACACAAGCTCAGAGGAAGAACGGAGCAAGATAACAATCTCACCCATGACTGATTTCTCTAGCTACTATCGTAGAGTACTGCTGTGCAGTTCTAGCTCCACTCGCTTCAGCAGGTGTGATTTGAGATTGGGGTTAGGGTTTATTAGAGCTATTTATATTTTTGTTAGTGTGGGCTAAGCCCAACTTCAAAGAGTTCGAATATTAACTACAATTGTATGAGTTCTGTTTTTACGGATTGAAATAATTCAAAGACAATCGAGGATTTCTGGGTGTGATTTCCAGAAACTTGGCTCAATTATATTGGGATGCGTTACAATCACCTTTTTTCCACCTGAAACCATTATTGTAAGACATAATTCGCCACTAGACAAAACATTTAAATAACTATTAGTAATTAGACAAGTGGGATAAAAAGGATACTATAAATAACATGACTTGACTGGCTAGAATGATAACATGCACAGCCAAGATAGATGTACATAAATGGACTGCATCTACCACTAACAGTGCTCTTTTAGAATCTTCATGGATAGTAATGGGAGTTACCTTCAAACAGCCACCAACTACCACTACTTCAAATAAAACTAGCAAAGAGTAAGAGTTTAAATCTAACGAGTCCTCGTCCACGATACCATGGTCGTAAGAGTTTAAATCTAACTTTAGTTCTGAACTTCATAAAACAGCTTTAACTTTTTATTTTGCTTTGAAACATTCTTTTTAGATCATCTATGAATACTATATAGTATAGGTTATCGTTAGGCGATGGTGTTCTTCGAGGACCATAATGATTCGTTCATATAATTCGAAACTTTTTTGAAGATCTCCAAGCTTGTTTAGGGGAGGATCTTCTGTGTTGCTTGCCAAATCTTCGTGCTTGGCAAAGCGACAAATTATATTTAAANTGCAGCGCGTTGTTCTTGGTCGTACTCAGCCCCCTCGTGCTGGAGGGCCTGTGATGTCGAGCCCGGATGATCGCCTTTGAAGATCCACTCGCCGTCCGTGTTTTCCACAATACCCATTCTTGCAAGGGTAGATGTCGAGTACGTGTCGACTCTCCTAACCGGTACAGGTGTCTCGGAGGCAGGAAATGACACACCATTATCGTGGAAAATTTCCGTCAACAAAAGGTTGAACGGCATTGACTTGGACGAGTTTTCGAAAAGATCGATCATCCTTTTTAAATCTGACAAAATTTTTTGTTGACATTCTAAATCAATATACAAAAATGAATCGAACATGGGCCCTACAATCGGTTCCTCTGGAATCGAAACGGAGGAAGCCTTGGATTTTTTGGAAACTTTGCATTTTTTACTACGCGAGGTCGATGTCATTTGAAGTAACCTAGACAATGAAAATAATAAATATAAACATCTAACCTCCTAAACCGTATGTAAACTCGATGCAAGTGATTTTTCAGCTGAATTTATAGTTACCTAAGTTTGCGGTCGACACCTGAGATTTTTGCGGTCGACCCCTATCGCGCGGGATGTCTCTGCGGTCGTCCCCTTAGAGATACTGCGGTCGACCCCTATTCTGGGTTCTGTCTCTAGAAAATCGCCGATGAGTTATTTCGAAACGGAGGTGGTTCCGTGGTTTGTAGAGTAAAGAGCAAGAGAAGTGATACGTACCACTACGTTTTAACTCGACGAGGGCGTCGGAAGTGTCGTCGGACGTCTGAATGGCTCGTGCGGTCGACACTTGGATTTTGAAAACTTAAGACAAAACCCTCACCGCTAGGGTTTTAAGTCGAAGCTCTGGTCAAATTGCGGTCGACACCTTTATCTTCGGTAGACACCTACAACGAGGTCGATGGATATACACATTAAATGGCGGTCGACTCCATAAAACTCTCTGGACGGAGATGCGGTCGACCCCGTCAAATACGGTCGACCCCTTTTCACTCTGGAATGCTATGCGGTAGACACATTAAATTGCGGTCAACTCCTTAAAACTCTCTGGACGGATATGCGGTCAACCCCGTATAATACGGTCGACACCTTTTTAACGCTGGAATGATCGGCGGTCGACACATTAAATGGCGGTCGACTCCATAAAACTCTCTGGACGGATATGCGGTCGACCCCGTCTAATACGGTCGACCCCTTTTTCACTCTGGAATGCTATGCGGTCGACACATTAAATTGCGGTCGACTCCGTAAAACTCTCTGGACGAATGTGCGGTCGACCCCTGATAATACGGTCGACACCTTTTTCACGCTGGAATGATCGGCGGTCGACACCGTATACTCCCGGTCGACACCGTCAACGTACTTTATAATGCGCGGTCGACACCTTCATCTACGTGCGGTTGACACTCATTGTGTGTGCGGTCGACACTTAGATATATTGCATGCAGACACATAAGATTAATTGAAAGAATGGAAATTCGGTGACATTAGAAAAGTGAGTAACAGAAAGAACAAAAGTTAATGTTTATAAATTACAACGAAAGAAAGATGTACGGGATACACAAAATCAAAAAGATCTTCGACTCGTCGCCGGAACATAACATTAACAGCTACTCTTCGAATTCCAAGTTCTTGAAATCCTCTTCCAGTTCGTCCACTCGTTGTTGGTCCCTCCGGACTGCGTCGCTCCAGTCCTTCATGCAAATGAGTGCCTCCACAAGCTCCGGTGCCAGACTTGCGCGTCGGTCGTCGTATACGCGTCCACCTGCACTAAAAGTCGACTCAGAAGCTACAGTTGAAACAAGCAGTGTTAGTAAATACCGTGTCATTTTAGCGAGCACGGGATACATGGCTGCGTTGGTTTTCCACCAACTCAAAATGTCGAAGGCCTCGTCTCGAGCAATTGGAACTCAATTGTCCAGATACACGTCGAGTTCACTCTTATCGAAAGCAAACGAATGCACGTCGCTTTCTAGTTGGACGTCAATGGCATCCATAGCATTTAGTGGTATTCCGAAACTAGAACTACCACCGGACGTTGATGCCACATTGGACGAA
>QAOC01027111.1:117571-130560 GCA_003255005.1 Begonia fuchsioides | reverse complement strand
GGAATTCAGAACTGGATTGAATTTGGTTTCTTATGGTTTCACCGATTATGTTTCTGCTGGAGTAATTTCCAAATTATGGTGCCGGTGCCGGAATCGGTGTAAGCTTTATGCAATTTTGATTTGGGAAATTACCCATTGTTGATCCAGTGTCGTAATCACTCTAACCTCGATAAAAATCGAAACTTTGAGAGATCTAGAGAGGAGATGAGCCCGACGCCTTAGAAACCGGTGGCTGAATGGAAGCCATGCTTTCTCCCTGTGCTGCTTCCCAGCTCCGACCACCTTTCAACCACCCATGCTCAGCCCCATATTGACTCAATTTCCCCGAAATTAGAAGGAAAGCGCTGAAAAATTCCTACCCTTCTCGTCTTCGTCTTCCTGGCAGACTCTCTGCAACTATGGCGTCCAATGCGCCGTCTAAACCCTCTGAAATGAAGGCCTGGTTATACGCCGAATATGGCACCCCCGCCGTTCTGAAGCTCGACGCTTCCGTCGCCGTGCCGGAAGTGAAGGAGGACCAAGTTCTTATCAGGGTTGTCGCCGCTGCTCTTGATCCCGTTGATTCTAAGCGGATGTTGGGAAAATTCAAGGCCTCTGATTCTCCTCTTCCGGTTTGCTCATCTTCTTCGTCATCTTGTTATCTGTTTGGTGGCTGAGAAAATCTCGGAAAAACTCTAAAAATCTCTTGAAATTGGCCTTGAGCTTGAGAATCATTGAATTAACTCCACCCCACTGCTTCAACGTATACGATGCAATCGGTAAGATATCGAACCAAATCCTCAATAATCGGTAAGAGATGATAGCTCTTCATCTGTAAAAACGACAGGTCAGTGCGATAAGGCCGTGAAAGCGGTGAAAGACGGGGGGAAGCGTGGTGGCTCTGACCGGGGCTGTGACGGCTCCCGGGTTCAGATTCGTGGTGACCTCCGATGGAGAGGTGTTGAAGAAGCTGAAGCCGTGTATCGAGACCGGAAAGGTGAAGGCCATTCCCTTTCTCTAAGGTGGACGAAGCTTTTTCTATTTATTTTTAGCAGATTCCTAGGTTTCAATCTTGTTAATTCAACTACTCATTTGTTTTCTTTGTTGTTTGTGAATCTTTTACAACCCTTTTGGCTAAATAGTATAATATTGTTTGCTATTGGACATTGCTTGGAACTTAGAATCGATTAAATTTGGTTCGGTTTGTGTTTTTATTGGATTTGAACTTAACCGGTCTGGTTCAGTTTTGGTTCAGTTCAGAATTGGAAATTGAGGTTTGATTTGTGATCAGTTTTCATTCTCCTCTATTCATTCTCAATCGTTGATCAAGGTTTCATAGTTTCAGCAGTGGGCAAAATTAGCCCAGAATCATAAACCAGACTGAAATCGTCCGTTTTAATACGATTTTAATTTTAATTTTTAAAAAATCGTTATTTATAAATTAGCGCTGAGTTTTAGGAGAAAAAACAGTGAAATTGGGATCGTATGTCAACAAAGTTTTAAAATTGAGTGAAACTGATCTAAATTCTAATAAAATTTATCATAAATTGACTATAAATTTGATTAATTATTTAAAATTTGACTTAAATATAATAAAAAATTAATTATATTGTTGTATTTAAAAAATTAAATATAAAATAAATTCGAATTAAAACTAAAATCGAACCAGAACGGTTAGTTTCTGTGTCCGTTTTTAAAATCCAAAATCGTTCGTTCGAAGAAATTGACGAGAAATAAAATTAAATTTCTTAGAAAGGATGTACATTTCTACTCAATCCGTTCACGCTAGTGAAGAATCCCATTCCGCCGAGAACTTTCCGGTAAGGCAAATACGTTCGCCGTCTACTTCCCTCCGCCGCTCCGAGGCTACCGGCGCCGGCGTACGGCTTGGCCTGCGCCGGCGACGGCGTTTTCCCCCTCCTTGCCTCCTTCTCCAACACCTCGTACGTTTTCTCAGCCTTCGCCGGCAAGTTGTTCAAGAAAACGAACGCGTCATTCCCGTCGCTGTTGCTTCTGTGGTGAACCAATTCTCTCAACCTCCATAGTTTCGAGAATCCGGTGGAGTTGCTCTTCTTGCAGAGCTCCGGCGACGTCTCCGGTGACGGCCACTCGCCGTGAGTTCCACCTGCTTCCCCCGCCAACTCCTCGGATCCCAACGACGTCAGAGCCTTACGTTCTTCGACGAACACCTTCTTGGTAGTCGGTTGGAGAGATAACACTTCATTGGCCGCCAAGCCGCCGCCGGTAGCGTCGGAAAATAGAAGATCTCTGTTGAATATCGGAAAAAACGGACGAATCTGGCCGTCATGAAAGAGATCATCGGCGCTGGCAAGTGACCCTTCTGGGCTCAAGCAAACAAACGAAAAATCCTCATCTCCGTCGCTTTCTTCATCCTCCTCTTCTTCCTCTTGCGATCCGTCGCATGGCCGGTATATTGGAGCTTCCCGGCGAACGTTTCGCTTAATACGCCGTCGACGGAGCTAGAATCGGAAGTAGAAGCGTGGGACAGAGACTGAGGCTGAGACCCTTGCATCTCTTCATGCGCTTCCTTTCCAGGACGGCAATGGCGGATACAGAGAAATGAGAGAGACAGCGGTGAGGTCGGACTTCAGAGGGCTCGGAAATGGGGTCGCGTTTTAATAAGGTGGTTGGATCGTGGATGGCAAGTAGACAGTTCTTTGAGTTGACTTTTGCGATATTAGGTCAATGAACTCTGGCTTCTAGAAGCTGACTTTTGTCACCCAGATTACGACTCGATCCGAATAGATTGTGGGTTTTATTTCGACCCGGGTAAAATTGGCGGTAACCCGATCTCCATGGAAGAACAAGAAAGCGACGCTGCCGTTGAGATTCAAAGCAACCCCAAAAACCGCCATTTTCCAATTTCTACGGTGCGAGAATTTCTGTAACTTTTCTTGTTTTTTTCGGTTTTCGAACCGTTTTCTTCCAGATTCTGCTCGACTCCATCTGTTCTTCGTTTCGATTTTGGATTGTTTGTAGAATTGTGAGATTCAGGGCATGGTTTCGAGAGATTTCGACGAATTTGGTTGAATTGGGAGGGAAGGGGTTCGAAATTTCGAATCCGATTCGCAGGAGGAAGCGGGAGAAGATCTGCGGGAGGCAGCTAAAGCTATGCCCAGCCCTGATCCGTCTCCACAGAACGACACGGCGGCGCAGGCGGCTAGCCCTCCTCCGCTGACTTCTCCTCCTACGCCGCCGGGAAATAGCAGTACGCCTCCGCCTCCTGTAACTCCGGCTAGTTCAAACTCTTCCTCTCCGCCGCCAGTTTCACCTTCGCCGCCATTGCTATCCCCGCCGCCTCCATCAAATCCTCCGCCAGCTCCGGATTCAGGACCTCCCCAAGCCTCAACACCTCCTCCATCTCCATCAAATTTGTAGGATCAACCACCTTCTCCGCCTACCTCATCTTCTGGGGCCACTTCTCCTCCTCCTCCATATCGATCTCCCCCATCATCCGGCGATCAGCCATCTCAACCTACTCCTGGAAGTCCTCAACTATATCCACCACCTCCGAACACTCTACCTTCTCCTGTAATCCCTGTTCCTGGCTTGCCACAAACAAAATCTCCTCCACCGCTAACGCTATCTCCTCCATCAGCTTTTGGGGTAGCCCCACCCCATCCATCAACATCGCGCACAGATGATCTGAGATCACCTTCCAAATCAGCTAAATCGCCTCCAGCCGAATCAGCATCGAACGGTGGGTAAGCCATAGAAGAAGCTCTTTCTTTTTTGTTTTCTTGATTGTGGTCATCTTTCCATCTTTGGATTAACAAAAGACAACTCTTTTACAGGCTCTTCCACTCCTTATCAATGCACTTGAAACTCTTGATTTTCGAGAACGGGTGGATCCGAGACTTGAAAAACGATACGCCAAAAGCGAAATGGTTAGAATGATCGAAGCTGCTGCTGCTTGCATTCGTCGTTCGGCCCCAAAACGACCTCGAATGGCACAGGCGAGATTATCGCGAACAAATTCTTGCTTATTTTGTCGTTCTCGAGAATCGATCAGGAATCGTAGAAAATAGACCGTGTTTGGATAGTCAATCCTATCTTCATCGAGCATTCTTCTCGATTTTTAAGGTGGTGAGAGCATTGGATACAGACAGTGAAATTTCTAACATTTCCAATGGAGTGAAATTTGGGCAAAGCTCCATGTATGATTCTGGGCAGTACAACCATGACATTTCCAGATTCAGAAAGATGGCTCTTGAGCTTACCAAAGAAAGCTCTGAATACGAACTCTGCTGCAGCGAATACAACTCCCAAGACTGTTCACAATCCATGGATTCTGCCGAGTCGAGCAGCGAATCAGAAACCCGAGCATTCAATTTACACAACAGCAATCGAAGATAAATCCAACATCGATCGTCCAGATTTCTTGTAAGATAGCCCTTTCCCTCTTTCTTTTTTGTCATAGCTCCATTGATTATAAGAACAGGGAATGTTTTTGGCATTGAAAGTTTCTTGATGATGATCATTTCTATGACACCCATGAGAGAGAGAGAGATAAAGGGGAAGAGAAAGAAAGAGATACTAAAGTAGTTCATGTCATAAATTCACAAATCCAACCAACAAAATCTGGGAAATGAAGAAAAGAACTGTAGATTTGATCAGATTCTAACCTTCTTCATCAGAGCAGCCAATTTTCTAGTTTGAGTAGTTTTGATATGACAAACCGTTCTTCGGTACGTATCGATTTTTCTCTATACATTGCTCGATTTTCATGATCTACCATTTTAGCTTCATCAGAAAGTCCTTCAGCTTCTGTGGTGAAATCTTTGTGTGGTTTTCCTATTCACCAAAAACGATAACAATTCAAGTTTGTATACGAGGATTTGAAGGATAAAAAGATAATTTTCCGATCCGTCGAACCTTGACCGTGAGAATATTCACAACTTTGTCGCTCAAAGTGGTAACATTGGCATCGACGACTCGCAGGCTCAAAGATTCGATAGCCTCCATTAATCTCGTAAACCCGCCTCTCTTGTGCTCCCGGGATAGCTTGATTATATAATCTCTCTTACCGACATGGTATACTTCAACTTGAACCTGTTTTATTGAGTGAGATCATTCATATATTTTCGGGAAAATCATGAATCGACGCTTGTATTTCTACCTCCATGTCCATCTTTTCGGTCGAAACATGAGATATCGTCATGGGTTGTCGTTTGCAGCTAGAGAATGCACCTTCCAGCTCTCCCTTGGATGATGGAGGTGAAATCTTCGGTTCTTCTTTGCACGATTTTCGGTCGACTTCCTCCATTTTTAGAAGCTCGTTTCGAAACTTATTTATCTCCTTCGAAAGCTCCTCGATGTACTTTATTGCATCTCCGATGATCGACGCCCTATCCATCTACAACGAGCCATTAACATAAGAATGAAAAGCTCAAGCAAATTAAATATCGTATCATTCATTATGCGAAATTCAAACCTTTGATATATTCGGGACTAAAGCTCGGAGAGTATACAACCCGTCTCTGATTTTATTCCTTCTCCTCCTCTCGGCCATGAGATTCTTCGACTGGTTCTGCTGTCTTCCTCCCCTCACTCCCAATTTCGCAGCATTATCTCCCTCCTTCGCATTCTCTCGTCCTAAAACCAAACCCATCTGCACCCTCGAAAAATCTTCGAAGGATGCAGAATTCGACCCAAAGTCAATGTAGTAATCGAAAGAACGATGTTCGTTCGAAGGATCGGAGCTACTTGATGAACCTTCAAAGCTGGGATAAGAGGGTGACATCAATGGCAAAGAAATCATTTGTTTACTGTGAGTTGTATTGCAGAGGGGAGGAGAAGTTCGAGGATTTCGAAAGCAATCTTCCAAGCACTGCTCATTTAGATTGAAATGGTTCATTGCCTCGAGTTTCAACGAGTGAATACAGTTGGCTATAACTGAGGATCTGCAAAATGAAACTAGAAATCAGTCGCAAATAGATTATATTGGATTCGCAGAAAAGAATCATCAATATGCTGCAATATATTGCCTATGTTTAATGGTTTCAGAAACATTAACAGATTCTTAAACAGTAACAGAAATGGATGTTCATGATCAATCTCAGGCAGAAATCAGAATCCAAGTGTTTTCGTTAGAGAGAAACTAGAAAGAAAACGGAAACAAAATCACAGACAACAACAAAGAACTTGAAACCAATCAAAAATCGGATTGAAGGGGAACAATTATTTGATTATTCCAACGAGGTTGTATAATCTCTGTCAGAAACCAGAAGATAAAAATCTTACCACAGCAGGAGCGAGACATACCAAGATGTGAAGAACAAGGAAGAAAATGGCAAAGAATATCGGCGAACGGCAGTCGAAAATGGCGGCTGGCTTTCCTCCTTCAGAAATCCACGGCCAAATCAACAACCCATGAATATCCAGGCCTGAACAATCATCTAAAACGCATTACGAGAAAGAAAACTCAAACAAGAGCGACAATCCACAGTGCTCCAAGAACCGGAGAATTCAGCAGCAACATGAAAAACCAAGGAAAGAGAGAGAAAGAGAAGGATTATAAACTGGTAGCCATGAAAAACAGAATCAGAAAAGATGGGCGGAGCAGGAAAAGGGAACCTGATTTCTGAAAGCGAAGGCAGAGAGATTTGACCGACTGCCATTGGACGCCATAGCCGGAAGCAGACACCCAAATGAAAGCAACCAGTAACTGAAAACGAATCTTCCGAATCAGAGATTGTTGGGTAAAGAGCGCGCAGGCACCCCATCGCTGCAAATCCAACCGAATCTGTTCTTCCTTTTTAATCATTCTTTTCGGAAAAACAAATACAACTGCTCCCAAATTGTTCTTGTCGGATTCACCATCGTGAAAATTAAGAAATTTCGTAACAAAGACGCCAATTCTAAATTCTTTTACGAAAATATACAAAAATGTGATCAAATATTTAAAATTCGTAAAATAAATCAATGGAAATGAATCATATAATCGTAAAATTAACGATTTTAATTTAATTTAATTTTTTATTTAAAATAATAAAATATTTTAAGACGAATTTTAGATAATTTTATTATTTATATTGAATTTAATTAAATTTTGAGTTAATTTTTTCTTGATTTTAAGATTTATTTAACATGTTCTTGATTTCAATTTACGATTTTTTACTTCTAAAGATCGAAACTGACCCAAAAATTATAACTTAGATTGAATTATCAACTGTTCTGGTCCGATTTGAGATCTCTTGTCTCTGTTCCAATTTCAATTCCAAAAATCTTGAACCGGACACTTACTTGTTTTGAGATGGAACCAGATCAGACCAAAATCGTCTCACCCAGTCTAATTATGTGTACTAAGTAATTATGCGACAATATAACAAACGATGTAATTGTGCGTAATGTGTACCGAGTGTGAGAGCGAATTTGGCAAAAAAGAAGAAGCAGAAATTCGAACAACCAAACAAGTTCATCATCTTTACATGCAACTAGGATTAAAACAATATACATTATTTGAAGAAGAGTAACGCACACCTTAAGTCCATTTAGCCGTAAAGAATTCTCCCCGGCCGATCCTCCATCGCTTCGACATGCATTCCCTCCGTAGGTTTCCAGTGCCGTTTCCGTTGGTTTATGAACCAGTTGTTTATTTGTTTTGGATCCAATCCCGTTGCCTCCGCTAGAGCAATTTTATCAGCTTCCTGTATAATTCTCACCAAAAGACAATAATAAACCTCAAATTCAGATACCGGTAACGACCCGACACCAAATATCGTTTCCTTTGGTTAATGAACCGATTGTTTATTTGTTTCGGATCTAATCCCGTTGCCTCAGCTAGAGCAATTTTATCAGCTTCCTATATAATTCTCAACAAAGACATAATAAACCTCAAATTCAGATACCGGTAACGGACCCGTTCATTCTATGATTAAGTACACCGAATATCGTTTCGGTGCGTTTTCGTTGTGACTCAGTGATCGTAACTTAAAATGATTGGGATAGGAAATTACCGTGGGATAAGGCCATTTGTAGTGAACATTCCACCACTCATGAAGTACTTGTTTGGCTTCCTTTGGTAATTTTCCTTTCTTTCTCTTCTTTGAAAACTCGTGTTTTAGGTCACTAATATGGCCGCCATACCTGCGGAAAAGCCGATCTTTCAGGTCCTTCCCGTCTCCCCTGCTTTGAGTTTCCGGGAACTCTGCATTCCCTACGCTCAACTCATCCTCTGATGATCCAAAGCCCTCATCTGTTCATAAGATTCCACAAAATTAACAAACCAATTAATCCGAGTAAACATGGAATGGAAAAACAAAGTTTATCTTCAACTAATTTAATATTTTTTTCCCAAGAAATAAGATCCTTGATACTATATCTTAAATCTACTTAATCTAATTTACATTACGTCTAAATTTCATTGCAATTAGTTCACTGGGTCTAAAAATAATTCTATTAAATCAAAAAATATATAACTTGCCTACCATTAATCAGCAATCTAGATCCGTTACATTTGATACTAAATCTCATACTAGTGTTGAATTAAGTTAATACTTCATCAGTTAGTTTAATTTAATCTAAACTATTCAGACAAACTAAACTTTTAACTGGTTTTCTTGGTCTGCAGACGTTATACACAAGTCATCTTGGCGCTTTCAACCCCCTTCTCAATGTTATTAATTGTCTTGGTTCAATTTTTTCCAACGATCCCTTTCTGAAGCAAGCTTATTTTGCATAATGCATTATCTAATCTCCTAGGCTTCTGATTTGTAAGAACTTATCGTCTATAATTTATTAATTAGCCCCATCAAATGCAAAATGGAGTCTAATGCAACAAAGAAACCCTAAATCCTATATCGGTTGACTTGCTCATCTGCTGATCTACATTCATGCCAACATCCCTAGTCACTAAGATAAGCAACGATGAGAAAACATTATTGATTTTAACATCTCTATCTCTACAGAGCTTGAGAATATATGACAAATTTGCACAACAGTAAGAAGATAGTCCAGTCCATTCATAAAAGTCTGACAAGTTATTTGAACTGAAAGATGTTAAGATTCCAAGACAAAAGCTAATTAATTAGCCTATATACATTATACACGACCAGCTCACACAACATCTACGCACAAAAACTAGCCAAGTCAAGCACAAAAAAAACTTTTCAGTATCGGTTAAGACCTAAAAAATCAGCGTGGAAAGAGAACGAAGAGTTGAGAATGGACCCGCACTCACCGTTCCTACAACTGAGAGTCACTCAAAAGTAAAACAAGGATTTGACTGGCGACTGAAAAGGAGGAAGAAATTCAAAAGCAAAAGATAAAGCAAGACGCAGTGACTGGTTGTATCCATTGTCAGTCGGAGACTTACAGTCAGAGTGGACAAGACAGCACGGCCAGGCATTAATAATTTATCATATTTAAAATCACCCACCGGACAAAACAAGATTTCAGACATTTAACCTCCATTTGTTCAAAGTTACAGTCAAGCCCACCGCCTCCGGGGGGAAAGACGGGAGACACGGCGGTCACACGTACCACAGAAACCTAGGACCCACCGTGACTAAGCTGTCAACATCGCAAGAAAGGTTAACATAAATAGGCGGAAATGGAGCAAGCAACTAAAGCTACAACACAGCGAGAACGGCGGGTGACGCTCTCGGCCACCCGTTCAACCCGGGGTTTCTCAATCCATTGTGCATACCATTAATGCTCAACTTACAGGGTCAGTCGTCTTCTTCTATTTTCTCTCCATAGTTCATGGAATTTCTGGATAAAAAAGACACCTCCTTTGAACATCGTTGCCCCTGACAACGTTTTCCAAGATAGAAAAAACATCAAACAGTGTACAAGGGTGAACGAAATGAATCAACCTAAGGTCATCAACGAGCGATGCAACATAAGTTGACCAAGAAGTGACCTACCTTTGAGACCTAGATATCAGGACGTAAAAGGACACAAACTGGACTACATTTGACACATCTAGTAGCTTTCCTGAAAACTTGTTTTTCTATTTTTGAGACCCAGAAATCAGTTGATTGTTTTAGCATTCTCTTGAAGCCTTAAAAGGATTTCTGTTATCGTAAACGAAAAATGTGGTCACGATGAGAAATCTATCTAAAATGACCTAGCAACTCCTAATGTGGACGAAAAAACATTTAAAAAAACGACCGAAAGACGAGCACAGAGAAAAATGAATACTCTTCACTCCATCTGGAGAGTCCTGTAACACAAGGGTCATCAAAGCACATGAACCAGTAACCTGTACAATATCAGTAGTTACCTCAGCTAACATCGCATGATTAGATAGCATAGCAACTCACAGCATAATTTTGTAATATGGGAATTATAAACGACAACCCACATATGAAAACGAGAAAACAAGTTCCAAAAAATCGAGACTTATCTTTGAACTTTTGAGGAGGATACTCCAACATGAAAGGAGGAGAATCTTGTACATCAAATAAAAGAAAAATACTTGGCTATTGATTAAACAAACCATGTTTTTCTTGGGTTTGATTTAAATATGAATATAAATTACCGGCAATCCGAATCTCCTAAGGCTGCCAACTCACCAATCAAACCCACAAGATGTGCGTACAACGAAAAAATAATACGGAAAACAACTGCGTATGCTTGACAGAGAATAGAATACAACAAATCTCAAATATTATTTGATAAAAAAGTTTATAAAATCACAATACGTCATGCTTGAAATTATACGAATACACACAACGCATGACATATTATAAAATCGTTTTCAGTTCACAACCTTTGGATAATTCAAATTTGTGCACCCAACTGGATGTTCAAGACAGACAGAATGATGAAAAACGAATGCAATATGAAAGAGTTTCCCAGGAAAGCTGCAATGTTCTTCCACATAGCTAGGGTTCTTGTTTAAAAGAAATTCCCAGAGAGATCCAAAAAAACAAAATTTCAACTAGAGGAAGCGAGACTGTTATTATCACTTTACTACCACTGTAAGTACAGATGAACCCAAACAGTTTTTCGACAATTCCCAATGCATATTTTTCACTTCTCTCCATTTACGGTTTTCGTCCAATTCAATTACTGACTTTTCCTTCTTCCTTTATCTAACTTCAACATTTTAGATAACATTTATGAAACTTAATATTAAATACGACACCAAACGTAACCCTTGAAATAAATAATTTCCTTCATTAAAAAAATGTAAAAAATGATCATATTCTTCAAGTATGTAACTTCGGGCTAATCATAATCACTAAAGATTCTTCGAGGGGGTCTACAAACACTAATTTATTAAAAGATTCTTCGAGGCAGTATCGATCTATCAATACCACGATTTGAGATGTTCTTGTTGAGATTCTCATGGAGGGTAAAAGATTTCAATCTCAGATCCGTCTTAGTTTTTCTCAGGAAAATGCAAAGAGGAAAAAGAACAGTGAGCATTTGTCGAAGAAAAATAAAATAATGTTCAAAAACTGTTTACAAGCGAATCATATGTACTTATTGCATTCTTCTTCCTATTGATAATAATAATAAAAAAAAAACAGTGAACGAGAAATCCTAACAAAGAACAGCGAAGTTTCTAGGGTTTCGTTTGTGGTTTGCGTTATTATTGCTCCAGGGCTCGACTCATTATTTAGGGGAACAAAAAATAGACTGCATTAAGATCGGAATATAAGAAATTAAAAGAAAACAAGTAGTGTAGACGAAACACATCTACGCTAATTGCCGATTGTTTTTGGATTCAAACAGGTTCTTTACCTGGCTGCTTCCCGGTACACCGGAAAAAAGAGAAAACGAAAGAGTACTCTAGATTAGATACAGAGATGAGAAAAAACTTACCGGAGATGCTTCTTACCGATGGACCACTGCAGAGATTGCTCAGCTGCTCTTCAATCTCGTTCAAGAATGACGTTGCTTCACCGAAAGGCCTTTCAAGATCTGACTTATATTTCACCAGCATCTCACAGTAGGTTTCCTTGTGAGAGACAGAAAGAGTTGGTGAGTGGGTTCGACTGGAAGATGAAGAATCGCTGAAAGAGAGAGCGGAATACTACCATAAACTCGTCCAGAGATGGATCGACTTCACCACACGTGGAGCTAACGTCTAGCTTTGAAAAGTCGTTTTCTCGCCTGATGTCCTCCAAAACAGCTGCAATCTCCGGCGGCGCCCCCACCTGTTCTGATTATCAGTCAGTCCCTTAGAATTAACACAAGGAAATCGGTGTACTTAAATAATGAAGAAGAAACGCCGACCAATTTACTCCGACTCCTCAAATTCTCTTCGATGAACACATCTTTTGACTATCGATATAAAATCATAAAAAAATAACAACTACTCGTTTATTCAGCGCTAGTTAGCTTTGAGGGTTTCACCTTCTGGCAATCGATGTAAGCCTCCAGCAAACGAAGATAACAAGGATGAGATGCAATTTTAGCTTTGATCGAAGCGCTCCCATCCCCCTGCTGTCGAATTTTGGGGGAAATAGAAGCGGCTTCAGCTTCCGATATAGCCGACGCGGCCGAAAGCAAGTCATCGGATCCGAACACCGGAATCCTACTTCGGAAGTAACTGGAATCCAGCAAGCACTGGTAATCCACCGGCAATATGATAGTCTCCGGCGACATCAACGCTTTGTCAGAATACTCCGAGTTCGATTCCAGTCCGTAGATATCATCCATACTAAAAAAAATTCCAGAATCTTCGAAAAATAAAAAAACCTCCCTCAACGTGCCGATCATGAAACGTTCAACGGCGCAAACGAACACAAGATCGAAAGCGGACTTCAATTCAAAGCGTTCGATTCAACGACAACAGATAAAGAAAATAGAAGCAGCATTCATTCCAACGGAAACTGAGCTGCGGCAGAGAAGAAGCGAAAATGGAGGACGGGGGAGCAGAAAAGAAGGTAGGGGCCGACGAAGACTGGAAAAGGAAACCGGCGAAAATGGGTTATTGCGTTTCATACACTGCTCATGTATTTTGCATTTTTTCAACAGAATTCAAATAATTGCTATTTTCTCCTCATTTATTCTATTTATAATATATGCTT
>QAOC01027111.1:82734-116532 GCA_003255005.1 Begonia fuchsioides | reverse complement strand
AAAAAAAAAAAGATGGCAAATATATCACAGCATGACCACACTTCCAAACAATCAAACAAACTGTTCTAGTTTCCCTTTTGAATTCCGGAGATCGACCCGTTATCCGAACGAATAATTTGATCGAATCTCTCAAGAACAAAAATGGAAAACTATTAAATGTAGGAGGATAGAGGCAGGATTTAAGGAAAAAAAATCACTGTTTTCCATGAAAGGGATTAATCTGTTCGAAGAAAGCAGAACTCAAAATATTCCGACAGACCGAGATCATGCTCTTTAAATCCATGCTCTTGCTCATATAAAATAACTCATCGATAAAAGGAATTTAGCGCATACCAGATTCATGCATACGATCTGGGATTACAGCTTCCGGAAGAAACGAACGAGGAGTAGGCTGCGGAAACATTGATTTCCAATGTCTTCCCCTCCACATTAGGATCTGTTCTTCATCAAAAGATAACAGCACACAAGGAACCAATTCCTGTACCAATATAAAGACTAAACATTACATTATATAAAATATCGAGCATTACCACCCGCCGATACCTTCAAATTTTCATGTCACGCAAGTTTCGGACGATTTCCAAAAATCAAAACATTTCTATTTAATTCATAAGCTCGAAATAGACATGTAAAAAATGTTTAAAATTTTGACTAAACCGACCTTGAGCTTAGCTCCTAACTTTTTATAATCGGATGGATGCAGTCCTGTGCAATCGATTTTCACCAACGAACTTCCTTCAAAAGCATGTCTAACATCACTCACCAGGGAAATGTATACACCGTTTTTCGCTGCAAAATAAGTTTAATATCCCTTTATGGCACATAATCGAGAGTATGTACAATCATTTCCTACGAAAATAAAAAGAATCCAACAAGAAAGGGGAAAATCATTATTCGCCGTGAAATATTGCTGCAATAAAATTAGAGTATCGATTTACAACGAAGAATGAGATCTTGGAGTGGTGTCGTAGATTTTGGGTCATAAAAATAAACTAGAGATTTCCAAGACATCCAATGATTAAGAAGGCCATGGAAAATAAATTTGGGAAAACTATGCACACAATAAGATAAGTGTGTAGAATGAACGATGCTTATATTTGGAGTCACGGGTACCTAATTTACAAATTGGAAGAAGTTTTTTTCCCTTGATCCGAAGCTCATCAGCTTCTTCTTTCGATAATCCTTCCGGTGCGTCTTGAATAAGTTTTGGATACACAGGAGCTGCTGGTTTCCAGAGCATCACTGGATACTGTGGACGTGTTCGATAGTTGTAGTTTCTTCCCCGAAAAAGATACAATACACCACCCACTCGATATATTATTTTCCCTCCGGTTTTTTCCTGGCACACACAAACAAGTTACAGACCCGACTAGACTCCAAGCTGAGCACTAATATTGTGTGTTAGAGAGTCTAATCCCAGATGGATTAAAGTTTTTTTCATGTTAGTAAATAAAACAAAACCATATCGATAAAATAACTCCAATCGTCAGCTCGAAAATAGTATAAAGAAAATGACAAGTGAACAAACAGCCACTCCTTAGTCGAAAAAGATAAATTAGCATGAAGTTTAACATGTTCTTAGCGGAAGTTGCCCAGGAAATGCCATGGAGTATCATTTATCGAAAAGATACAATATACCATTTAGAATATGCAGACGCTCCTTAATCGATATGCTAGATTCTAAAACCGTTACCTCGATGCAACGGCAAATGTTGTGCATATCAACAGTGGGAACTCCTTTACATTTAACTTTACAAACTCTCCGCCGCTTCCAATGAAAATGAATCAATTCCAACATATTGTGCGTCAATCCATCTCTTCCTAGAAAAACACATGCAACAAACAGAACAACATCGTTGATTGTTACAAATATAGCTTTGAAAAATATAAAAAAATGATCAAATTGCTAGGAGAGAAGGCAAATGTTCACCGAGATTAACTTGGCGATTATCGGATAAAATTGGTTTTACGAGCATTTGAATCTCCCATTTCTTGAGTTGCTCACCGAGTATCTCCTCTCGAGTTTTCCCTTCCTTTGGAAACTTTCCGAACAGAAATGGACCCGGCATTTCCACGTGCTTCACTCCCTTCGACCCGGGTGGGGGCGGATTGAACGAGTCAAAAAGAGGGATCTTCTTTTTGGAGCTCTTCAATGGGGCCTTACCTGATAGAGTTCTTCTTGGTTTATTCATTCACCAACAAAAAAAACTAAAATTAAGAACAAAAAAATAAAATGATGAAGTGAAAAACAAAGAAGATTATAGAATAGTTTTGGCCATGATTCTGATATTTACTGCTTATTGATGGATCCAACTATTTCAATGAAATAAAGTATGATTAGAAACAAGATAGCATCAATCAAATAGAAACTGAGAAATCTTTCTCGAATCGGATATAAGTTCTAAGCATTACCAGTCCAAGGCCTGGCCATAGTAGGAGGTGCAAACGGCAAGAAAGGCGGCTCTCGGATCGCCAGTGGCTTGACCTTGGGGGTCTCGGAGTAGCTGTACTGAAACTCGAAAGGAGCCCCGGGAAGAAGATACGACACGCCGGAATCACCGACGACGACGGAGCGATCGCCGTCGGAGGAGATGACGCTTTCCTCAATCGGTTTGAAGTATTTTGCTCGGCCGTGGAAAGCGTCGACGGCGGGCTTGGGTTGCGCCGCCGCAGGATGAATAATTTTAGGTTTTGGCGGAGATGGAGGAGCAGATGAAGCAGGGCATAAAGCTTCATTTGAGGGGTAGCCGGAGAAGAGATTTACGACTGTTAGCGACGCTAGAATCGCCATTGCAAGTATCTTCCTTTCCTCTATTTGAGAAGTACCCTTGATTCTCAGAGCAAATTGGAGCTCGAAGAGAGAGAGATAGCGATAAGGGTCGGGTGAAAGTTAAAAGCTTGACTGGCTTTTCTGTTGTTGGGAGAGCCATGGGAGACAGAGAGAGCCTCCCAAGTCCCAAATGGTCTTTCAGTGAATTTTCAATGAATTATTAAATTTGTATGGTCTTGTAATTACATTTTTTCGATATATTATAATTTTTGGAATATATGTATTACAATAATTTACATATTTTAAAAATTATAATAAATTATAAAAATATAAAAAATAAATAAAAACTTTCGAGATTAATCTCTTTTATTGTTGTAAATGTGTAGTAAAAATTTGAAGTCATCATGATAAGATTTACATAACTAAATTAATTAAAAATAAAAAATTCAAAAAAAAATTTAGAGGGTAAGTATGTTCATATCAGACATCCTATACAAAAAATTACTACGTCTGTATTAGACGTCTGAATGAGATTGAGTGCATGAGAATGAAGGCAAATGCATCTATATCGAACGTACAAATTAGTCGGGCTCACCTTCTAGCTCGAGCCTAGCTCAGCTCGATACTGTAGCGATCAGTTATTTTCATGTAATGGACATAGTACGCATTTCTATACTGTTGGCTGAGCCGAATTAAACTCTGCTGGATTCAGTTCGACCGCGAGACAACCGGGTTCGGTTTATTTTCATAGAACTCACCAATGCTGGCCAATCAATATAAAAAAAAATTCCATTTTCCATAGCTCCAATCCGCAATAAAGAACACACCGACGTTAAAATGGCATTTGATCGATGACGGCCAATCAGTTCCTCCATCCTCTCTAGGTTAGAACAACGTTCATAGAAAATCTTTCCCGGGAAAGAAGACGGGTATCGACTGCAGTAGGTTAAACGACATTTCAAACGATGAAATGTTCATTAAAAATTCATCAAATTTGAAGCGTTCATTGTCAAAAAATACAAAGTTTCGGATGTCTGCGCGACGAAGCGTGAGATTTGTTATTGAATTCACTATGAAACAGAGTGACCACATAAGAGCATCAAATTTCATGTCCACTTGACAGAAAAAGTCTAGATTCATTCATTGTAATGGTAAAAGAACAAACAACCCTTATTTCGGAAACTCGAACATCGGTCACAATACGCAAAATATGAAAGTCTGATCAAAGATTCGACGCTTCAGTACCTGTGCGATAGCTTCTCCTTCTCTTGATATTGCTGGACGTACCTGCATCGACACTTCCAAGATCACTATCCCCGGCAATGTTGAATCATAAGAATATTCTATCATGGGTAATTTATGATCCAATCATGCATAAATCCTTAGGTAAAAAAGAAGAGAAATTTAGGTCATTGGAACAAGAATCTTTTGCCACATGCTTCGTTTCGAGATTCAAGTCGATATCTAGGTCAATGGATACGCCAATTTTTGAGGTTAAATTTGCATCTGCAATACGTTTCAACCTATCCGGACAAATTCTCCGATTATTTATGACATGGACAACACAACTACGAAATGATTTTTTTTCAAATGAAAAATAGCTAAGAAGCAAATTGTAGATTAATTTCTGTCGAAACTCCGGATACAAATTAGAGTTCACCTTCTTGTTCTCCATTCTAATATTAGATACAAGTATTTTGGCAGTCAATCCCCATTACCATTGTTAGGGTTGTAAGGGATATGATTGTAACATTAGTAGAGTGATTACTAGTAATTAATGATAGAAGTTGGTAGAGGTTAATGGTAGTTAGTGTAAGTTAGTTAATAGAGTTAATTGTAGTTAAGAGAAGTTAACTACTAGTAGAGTTATAAATAGAGCAGGAGAGGATAGAAAGAGTTATCATTAGAGAAGTGATTGTAGAGGTTTGAGAGCCCTCGAAGTCTCTTGTGTATGTTCGTGTGTGTACGTTTTAGCATTCAATAATACAAAAGATCCTTCGGATCCTATCAACCATCCACCAAAAATGACCAAAGGATTCATAAACTTTACCAGATCAATTCCTACAAGATGACCAAATTTCTAACGACGAAGTATCAACAAGACCAAAACTCTCTTATCACCAAAGATTTCTCATCCAAAAGTAAGACTCAGTAAACCCATGATTCATCAAATCATCTTTCTATACATCAGTTGAAGTCCTACCAAGCTATGAATTCAAGTAACTAACCCATGCCAGTAAGTTGGTTTGCATCAACCTTATACATACATCTATGACTTCACAAAGTCTTTCTTCTGTGAAACTTCATCAAGATATTGTTCTTAGTTTCTTAAAGATGTTGATTCATTGTCCACAGAGTTGAAATCGAGCTATGATTTCTCTAATATCTATTGATCAAAATTCTGTATTTACCCTTTGCAATTAAATCAAGAAAAAATTTCCAGGAAGCGAACAAAAATCAGTTCCAGAAAGTACAAACGCAGCTAATACGGGAGACGGTAAAACTAAAACAATTAAAGACCAGCAGATCAGAGCATTTATAAGTATAACGATGATGAAAAAAGACAGCACACGAAGAAAAACCGTAGATTGGCATTGGATAGAGAAAGAAAACGATCAACAGAGCGAGGAATTAAGCAACATACGTGTAGGTTCCAACAAGAGGAGCGAGAAGGAGGGTGGCGCTGATCCAATTCTCAGAGATCTTGTGGTGGATTTTACCAGGCAAGTCCTTCCACAGCCCAGGCATGATTTTCTGCTGAAAAGGAGACAGAGCGTACACCACCGCCTTCATTCTCACCGGTTGCTTCCCCATCGCTCGCTCTTCAGCCTCTTCTGCCTCTTCTGCTTCCTCGTCGCACAAATTTCATACGAAGGTCCATCGAATGCCCTAGAAGAAAATCTCTGCTAGCCGGGGATTGGGGAATTTCATTCAGCCGTTAGATTCTGTGAATTTTGATCCGACGGATAATATCGCTTCTCTATGGAGTGCGTTGAATGCAATTCTCTCTTTTTGGGGGGTCAAAACATAAATACACTGTATGTTAAGAAACTCATGCTTATGGACAAGCGTGGAATCTGATTATTTATTTTACGCGAACATCTCCCAAAATTGTTGGTATTTCTACTGCACAGATGATCTTGGATGGCGATCTCTGTCTGAGTAATTCCTGTTATTCAAAAATCGGATGCGAAACGCTACAAAAATCCTGTTTTCAGTTCGAAAAATCACAACTTTGGCCGGAAAAAGCTCCGGCGTTGCTAAGCCCACCGCGTCTCTGCAACTAGACTCCTACTTGGAGCCAGACCCACACGACCAAGTGTACGTTCAAAACAGGGAACTCGGCGGCTTGATTCGATCAGGGAATCTCAAACTCGCCCTCAGGGTGTTCGACGAAATGCCTCTACGAGACGTTGTCTCCTACAACATGCTTATTTCCGAGTTTGGTAAAAGAGGGATGCCGGAGCAAGCTCTTGGGCTGTATTCTGAATTGAATTTGAGAGGATTGAGAGAAAGCGCCTCCACGTTTTCCTCTGTTCTGGGAATTTGTTCTGATTCTGGGTTTTACAGGGATGGAACTCAGATTCATTGCAGAGTGATTGCTCTGGGATTTGGTCTGAACTTGTTTGTTGGGACCGCCATTGTTGGGCTCTACTTGCAAATGGGGTTAGTTCATGTCTCGTTGAAGCTGTTTTACGAGCTTCAAGAGAGGACCTTTTCGACCTGGAATTTGATTTTCAGAGGGATTTCTGAAGTGGGTGATTTGAGCCGGTTGATTGAATTGTACTCCAGAATGAAATCTGAAGGAGTGGAACCAAATGGTTTAACGTTTTGTTATTTGATTCGTGGATGTGGAAACGAGAGGTCTTTGGAGGAGGGAAAGCAGTTCCATTGCCAAGCTTTCAAGGCCGGGTGGATCGAATGCAACATCTTTCTCGAAAACGCTCTGATCGATTTTTATTCCAATTGCTCGAGTTTG
Organism: Begonia fuchsioides; assembly: GCA_003255005.1. Lineage (NCBI taxonomy): Eukaryota > Viridiplantae > Streptophyta > Magnoliopsida > Cucurbitales > Begoniaceae > Begonia > Begonia fuchsioides. Next base: position 109,783 of record QAOC01027111.1, on the reverse strand, counting down.
ATCGATACGAGGAAATCTTTTGAACGAATTCCGTTAAACGATGTGATTTCATGGAACTCGATCGTTGCAGTCTATGCCGAGAACGGATTGGTTCGGGAATTTCTTGATTTGTTTTCTCTCATGCAGTTTTATGGGAAAAGGCCTTCGATTCGATCTTTCATTGGGTTGTTGAATTTCTGCAGCAGGAGCGGAGACATCCGATTCGGGAGACAGATTCACTCGTGCGTTTTGAAACAAGGATTCGACAACGGGACGAGCATCTACATTCATTGTGCTTTGATCGATATGTACGGTAAATGTGGCGAAATCGAGAGTTCGGTTGCTGTCTACGAAGAAGATGGCTTTCCGAGAACAACCGAGAGTTGTAACTCGCTAATGGCCTCATTGTTACACAGCGGTGCTATCGAAGATGTGGTCGATATGTTCGGTTCGATGATCGATGAACGGATTAGAATCGACGAAGCTTCCATTTCGTTAGCCTTAAAAGCATTATCATCGTCTTCCTCGGCTAGCTTGGCCAGCTTCGAGTTGCTTCGTTGCTATGCTTTGAAAACCGGGTTTGGGGCAAGTTCGATAATCTCGTGCTGTTTAGTGGACGGGTATTCGAAATGGGGTCATGTCCAGCTTTCCCGGAAAGTGTTCGAGGAGCTTCCACGGCCGAACGCCGTGTGTTTCACGGCCATGATCAATGGCTATGCACACAATGGGATGGGAAAGGAAGGCCTAGAAATGTTCCATAAAATGGTGGAGAAGGGTCTGGTTCCTGACAAAGTAACATTTTTATGTGCTCTAAAAGGATGCAACCATTCCGGGCTGGTCGAGCAAGGAAGATCGTTGTTCGAGTTAATGAAAAACCGATACAAAATCCGTCCCGATCGGCAGCATTGTTCGTCCATGGTCGATCTTCTCGGACGTGCCGGTTTTCTGGATGAAGCCGAGGAATTGCTTCGAGAAACGCCGGGAAACGGCGATTGCGTGGATTTGAGCTTGCTTTTGAGGAGCTGCAGAGTGCACGGGAACGAAATTGTGGGCTCGAGAGTAGCTGAAGCCATAACGGATCTCGAGCCCGACAACCCGGAAATTCTCTTGCAGGTTTCGACATTCTATTCCGAAATCGGAGATTTTCGGACGGCTCTTCGAGTGAGAGAAACGGCAATTGCGAATTCAGTGAGGAAGGCGATCGGTCAAAGTAAATTGAGCTAATTAGCTCGAGTTTTGGCCAAAAAATTAGTCACATAATTTGTCGTCCAAGTCGTTCGGGTCGGGATTACAAAACTGGTTCGGGTTGTGACTACTCTTATTTTTGACACATTCCTAATTAAGTGGCTCATGAGACTATGTAGTGAAAGTGACCTCACATAGTCAACGCGTTGACTTTTTACCTGTAAGAGAGATTTCCAAACCAAACCTGACCAGTGCGGCGAACTAAAATCGTTGGTTTTGAATCAGTTATCGGTCTTATTTTTAAAAAACTTAAAATTGAACAGTGAGTAAAAAATAGCCTAAAATCGAGTAAAATCTAACCTAAAATCAAATAAAACCATATATAAGTTCAAAAATTAATTATAAATCTAATTTAATTACACAAAATTCGACCTAAATATAATAAAAAAAATTATTTATTTATTTTAATACGGACCTAGCCCGGACGGTCTTCACCCCTTCATTTTTACTTCTACCCAGAAGAGAAAAACAACTTAAAAACCTTACAATGTCGATTTATGTTTATATTTCTTCACATTTTCCTTTTTTTAAATCCCGTTAGGTTTAATTTCTTAGTATACCTTCTTAGAGACTTAATATTAAGGGCATTGCAAAGTATCTCAGATTTGGACTTCGAAGTATGGGTCACAATGTCTTATTAGGTCTAGTCTGGTCTGGGTTTGAGATGAATCAAAACTAAAACTATGAAATACGGTGCGGTGTCAGTTGTTTCGGTCTGATTCAATTTTCAAAAAAAATTAAAATGTATTTTTCATTATGTTTAAGTTGAGTTTTGAGTGATTTAATTATATTTAGAACTGATTTTTGAGTTTTTATCTAGTTTTGTTTGATTTGGATCGGATTTTATCGGATCTAGGTAATTCTTTGACCAACAATGCAGTTCTAGGTTTATGATATTTGAGAATTGAGATCAGAATACAGACAAAACCAATAGTTCTTTATACTAAAAGGCGAAATCTCTCGCCCTCAGGGCCCCCACACCCCTACCCGACAGTATGTGAGAGGGTTAATCACGGTGACTCAGCGGCCCAGAGATAAGAGGCTTTAACCTGATGTCTCAATGAGCTACTCTAACATTGGGGGTAATAACTCTCACACTAGGACAACGCAGTCGTCGAACCTAGGCTCTTTATACCAAATCTACTATCTCTGAGTCAACTGAGTTATGTCCGTACGAGCGATAAAACTGGTAGTTCTAGTTTGGTTTCGTGTTCTCTTACTTTAATGGGGCTTAATCTAAATATATGACTCTCAGGGGTCTCACAGCAAATCAGGTTTTTGTTTTTATCTCATCCACTTCCCATTTGGAAAGTCAAAAGGTATGAAAAACAAAACAAAAAGGAAGGTGGCTGAAAAATTGTTTCTTTCAGAATCAACGATGGATGGAAATGGAAACCCAACTACCATGTCGTAATCCGATTACTCGTTTTGCATTCATATAACGATCGCTGTTGAGCTTTTTCAGGCTCCAGCTCTAACGCAGTGAAGAAGTTTGGTGTTGAGGAGAAGATTTTTTCACAATTTTATGGCGGAGATGGATCTTAGAGGCATTGAAGTTAAGGAGACTTCGGAGGCGAATCAATCGTCTGGTCCGATATCTCTTATGGCGTTGGATATTGGAGGTGGTTTTCGTCTCATCTATCGTCTTGAATTTCTCGCTGATTTTCCTTCCTCGCTTAGTTTCTATTTTAGTTCTTTTGATATTCGGAGCGTTGGTTCCATTGCGATCGCTAATTACATGCTCTCCAACTCTGTAGGTTTGGTTTCTTTTGTCTGCTGTTATGAATTTGAAAGTTTGTCGTATGAGTGCATCTTTCTTGTCGTATTTGTCTCAGATAATTTGCATGTTATCATCGTTGCTGCTGGCTTTCTTATGATTTTGTGTTTTATCTGTCGAAGAATATGCATTGGTTTAAGGATTTGAGATTGATTCAAGTGGATAGGTCTCTGTTTATATTTCAGTGGAAAGTTGAGAGTGATATTATCATCATAGAATCAACAACTTGTCCTTATATATGATTTTTATTTGGTGTATGCTTGCAGGCAGTCTAGTTAAGTTGGTGTATTTCTCAAAAAATAAGGAGTTAACCTCAGATCATGAGGGAGAAGACTCTTCAAAAAGGAGCTCAAGTGACTCCAATGGTCAATCAAATGGCCCTGTTGTTGCAGGGAAACTTCATTTTGCCATGTTTGAATCACGCAAGATGGAGGACTGCTTAGAGTTTATAGAGACACAAAAAATTCATTTTAATGGTGTGGGGCCTTCGTGTATCTTTCAGTTTTGATAACTCGAATATCTAACTGTTCTCTATGAAACCATTGGCAAGACAGAATTGAATATTTTTTTTATCATGATGAGCGTAAATTGAGACAGAGGCTTAGCTCCATGTCGATAATAGTGACAGTAGAGGTCGACTATTTGAGTGCTGAATAGGATATTGCATAACTTGACTGCATGAAAGTCTCGTACTCAATAAATGTCTGATTTAAGATATGGAATTATAGTGGTTTCCAAATCTTTGGAAGACTAGTTTTGTACTTCACTTTGAATTGGTGTTTGAAAAGATTGTGTTTTGTTTAATGTTTTTGTATTAAAAGTTTCTAACAATCCAGGTTGTCCTCGATTAAAGGCTCTTGACGATGATAGAATACCTATCAAGGTAACTTTCTTTTTAATCTTTGATAGACACCGACTCTCTAATGAGATTCATGTCCAAATTATTTAGCTTCTTTGACTAATTTCTTTCTGTATGAAGGCCACAGGTGGGGGAGCATATAAGTATGCTGATCGTTTCAAAGAAAAGCTTGGAATTGATCTTGATAAAGAAGATGAAATGGATTGTCTAGTAGCTGGGGCGAATTTTCTTCTCAAGGCAGGTTCTACTATAAATTAGTGTTTTATTCAAACTTTTATCACTACTTTAATTATTTTCCAACTGCTTAAAAGCCTGTAGTATAGACTTTCCCATTGTCCTAATTAATATGTTTATTGTACAACGTTGATACCCATATGCATGAAGCATGTTTAATGATGTTAAGCCATCAATTGTCCTCACATATTCTAGCAGGGGTAAAACGAGAAGGACAAGGAGAACATAATTCTATTAAGCCAAAGGAAGTTTGACATTGGAGATTAAATAGGGATTCATCACTTCAGGCCATAGTTTTATTTCTTTATTATATGGTGAATTAATGGTTCTCAAAGGCTTGCATTCCTTCCTGTTTATGTAGCGATAGCCACAATGACAGTTTTAGAGCAGCAGACCGATATTGATATATATTTTCTTGTACCTCATATCAGTGAGAAATGCAACTTTTTTGTAATTTATCTAAGATTTTGTAGCTCACAAAACTATTGGCACACTCTCTTTTTTGTCCTTTTGGGCAGGCAGTTCACCAAGAGGCTTTTACCTACATGGATGGTTGCAAGGAGTTTGTCCAGCTTGACCAAAGTGATATGTACCCCTACCTCCTTGTCAATATTGGTTCTGGTGTTAGCATGATCAAGGTACTGTTTCACTCGTCTAAACTTCATGATTGGAAATTCCTTGAACTTTCTATTTTTCATATTGTTAAACTATAGGTGGATGAAGATGGAAAGTTTGAGCGAGTAAGTGGAACAAGTGTTGGTGGTGGTACCTTTTGGGGTTTGGGTAGGCTTCTAACCAAGTGTAATAGGTACTTTATTGCTTCCTTGTTAGTTTTTTTTTTTACCAAGAACTTATTATTAAAATGAGTGGACAAAATCGACTTTGTTTCAGTTTTGATGAGTTGCTGGAGTTAAGTCACCGGGGAAATAATCGAGCAATCGACATGCTTGTCGGGGACATCTACGGTGGAATGGATTATGCAAAGGTCTGCCTTTGGACTGACATTTTCTTAAATATAGAGGACAAAATTCTCTTTATTTTTTCTTCAGCGAGATTTATTATCATATTGATGTATAAATTTTGCAGTTTGGACTTATCTCAACAACAATCGCTTCTAGTTTCGGGAAGGCGATATCTGATAAGAAAAAGCTTGAAGATTATAAACCCGAAGATATTTCCCGGTCCCTCTTGAGATTAGTGTCGAATAATATCGGACAGGTTAGTTGATTCGAGAAAGGTAAATTACTCGGTACAAGCTTATGCTTACATAACTTTGAGCTACACTTTTTTCAATGTTAAGTGTAATTTTTATTGTTTTTAAAAGGTTACTCATCAAATTATTTCTTACCCTTTCGTTATGGACTTACATACAGTGGTATTTAGACACATTATATTTGGTCTTGTTTCTCCAGATTGCTTATCTTAATGCTCTTCGATTCGGAATCAAGCGGATTTTTTTCGGAGGATTCTTTATCCGGAGTCATGCTTTTACCATGGATACGATTTCCGTCGCAGTTCATTTTTGGTAAGTACACGACAAAGTTTTCCGTTTTTTGACTGCTTCATCGATGCTTAATATTAGGATGTTTGATTTGTTGCACTCTTTATTATATCACGAAGTTCATTGCATTACGGGTGTGAATCTCGTAGATTTCTTTATTAAAAAATAATATTACCAGAAACAAAATTAATAGTTTTTAATTATAATTTTCTGTTTCGTAGTATGGTTAATTTTCTTATTTAATATTTTCTTATTTGAATTATGTTAAGTTTATTTTATTCAAGACGTTGTAATCCTACCAGAAAATATATGATTAATGACAAAAATTTATTTTAATTTTTGTGTCTCTCTCTTTCTCTTTTCTCTTTTCTCTTTCAAATGCCTTAACTCTTCTAAATGACGGGACGATGAGTTGTTACTCGATCCAAGAATAAATTGTCGGAAAAAGATCGTATAAATTACAAACCTGGTAATTCTTCTTCTTTGGCATAGTTGTTCGTTCTCCGGGATGAATCGTATCTCTTAAAAGGCTCATAATTTGCCGGATTGTGTGTTTTTGGTGTTTTCTTAGAAGAAAAAAATCGGTGCACAGTGTTTGTCCAAAAAGGGGTGGCATGTTTTAGAATCGTAATTGTTCCGTTTCGAAAAACAGCGGTCCTCGTCTTGTCAACATGTATTTCGATTAAAACGACAAACATTTTGGAAACAAAGATGAGTCATTTCAATTTCCATTGTCTTTGTCTTTTGCAGGTCGAAAGGCGAAGCGAAAGCAATGTTCTTGAGACACGAGGGCTTTCTTGGCGCATTGGGCGCCTTCTTGAGCTACAAGAAACCCGAGTCGATCATCCATCAAATTGTGCAGCCCTTTCCAAGCGCTTCGTTTTCAGGTTCTCGGATTCACAACACGATAAACGGTGAAGCCGATACGTATGAAACTATCGAGTGCTGCGTCTACGAGTCTTGAGATAATACACTTTTTCGTTAAATATTTATACACAAAGGGGACGAAAGCCATGGCCGACACCCGGTTGTCGAGGGACGGTCGCACAATTATCACGCTGTGTAGTATAGAAGTAGAGATATTGAAGGATTACTTTTAGTTTGGTTTCGGTTTAGGCCGTGTTTGTACCATTTTAATAAATCCCTTCTGTAATATTTTCGGCCGGGGACGATTAGCTTTGTCATTTACAAATGTTAAATGTCGATGTATCGATACAAAGTCTAAAGATTATTTTTTTAACGAAAATTCTTTTTATAAAATATTAGCTAAATCCGACTTAAATGTAGATTCGATACCCCAACTGAATCCGAGCTCGTGTCGTATGCCACGAGCTAGCGAGAAACATGGGTCAAATAATCGATACAAAGTGTCGACAAACTCAAATCTCGAGGCCACGATCCGGTACACGATAAATTTAAAGAGCAATAAAAATACATCAAAGTCTAAAGATTAGAACTAACCGATAACAACACGACCGTCAACACGCGCTTCCGATGTTCGGCAAAAAAAAAAGTAATCTAGAGTTAAAAAATATCAAAATTTGTTAAATTTTCGGACCAGAACGAAGAACCTCAGTGCTAGGGACACCTTGAGAAAACATCAAGAAAACATGCGACAAAATCTTCCTAGAATGTCGTAAATCATTAACTGCGAATTCCCGATTATCGACCCATGCGGCCGAAACACGCGACGATATTTTATCTGCCGTTCGTCCGGTTTCACATCTCCTCGACACTACCGTTGACGGCATTAGTCTCCCCTCCCCATCTTCTTATTCTGTCTTCGGCAACGGCTGCCTACATTTACCCCGGAAAAATATAGAATTTCACGAGAAAAAAAAACGTGGCAAATTTATTTTGGTGTTTGGGTCGGAAAAGCTACCTCCTTGTTCCAGTTCGTTCGATAAATAATCCAAAACAGCACGCACGTCTGTACGACAGTTCCCGAGAGCATACCGACCCAAATACCCTGTAAAACGGCTAAGTTTGTTTTGCTAAATTCGCGTAACTTGTAATAAATTAATTTCCTTAAATATTTTATATTTAGTTTTAAATTAGAAAACGACGCCGTACCTTGACTCCCCAGCCAAGCTTGTAGCCCAGAAGCAGACCCAGTGGAACCCCAAAGACATAGTAACATCCAATGTTGACATAGGCCACCAGCGCCTGCCATCCTGCTCCAATGGCCACCCCTACAATGAACATTTCAACCCATTTAAGTTAGGGTGACTCACGTCATCATTTTTATCTTGAAATATAATTTTAATCAAAACTCATAGTTTTAGACTTTTAGAACTGGCACCAGAACCAACGGTTCCGATTTCATTCTGGTTTTAACTCATTTTTATTTTATATTTAAAAATAAAACATAACAATAAAATATATATTTTATTATATTCAAGTTGAATTTTAAGTAATTTGACGAGTTCATAACCAATTTCGGGATTTATATAGGATTTTATTAGGGTTTGAGTATTATTTTACTCGATTTAAAACTTTCTTGACCTCTGGTTTTTTACTCCTAAAAATCGACACCGACCCATAAATCACAGTTTTTTAAAAATTAAAATCAAGACCAGATTAAAACTGCCGACTCTAGTCCAATTTTACGGTTTTTGTCCAATTTTGCTCATCCCTACATTTTAGAGATATAATAACTGTCGCCTATCATACGTCGTCTTAATATTGTCCCTTTTTTGTCTAGATTTGCACGACTTTGTTGTTTAACTATCTTTAAACGTGTTATACTAATGACAGACGTAAAACTCATTTATAAACTGTTCTCAGTCTGTATATCTAAGTTATATGGAAATCGGACACCACCTTTATCAAAACCGTGAGACGAGTTTCATACCTGATAGAACGGGCTGAATGTTGTTGATGACGATGCATATACACAGCAACGGAGTGAGCTCTTTGACGAGGTTTTCAACGTTCGTGTCGTTAGCGAACAAGGCCGGGTATACGTTTCGTGTCGCGATGAGAACGGCGGCAAGCAAAAGACCGATGAAAAACGAGGTAATTACGGCCACTACCAATGAAAACCTCGCCGTTCTCGGATGCGTTGCTCCTAGTTCGTTAGATACCCGAACGCTGAAAGATAATGAAAATAATAATAATAATAATAATAATAATAATTTATCGTTAAATTCTCGTGCAAGGATGTAATCCGGCTAACCTAACAGCTGCATTCATTCCGAGCGCGACCATTAAAGTCCAACCCAATATATTCATGCTGCCAAAAACGTGCAAATTTTGTTAGCTATTGTCGTCAACGACGTGAGATCTCGATCTTAAATCTTTTAATTTTTTTTATTATTACCTATCCTGCGACCGGATTACTAAGAAATCACGGTTACAAATAGTGCTGTCAAACGAGCGAGCCGGCTCGCTCGGCCGGTGCTACAGTGTCGAACCGAGCCTGACTCGAGCTAAAGCTCGAGCCCAGCATGTCGGCTTGCTCGAGCTGGCTCGTGAGCTCAGCATCACCGAGCCAACCGATCCGGCTCGTATTTGTAACTTACAAATATATAAATTACCCAAATTTCTCCGATTGTAGATCTTTTTTTTTGTCGCCTTTAAAATTTAAGTCTCTTTTAATTTAATAATTAATAATAAAAAAGAGTATTAAAAAATTACAATAAATACTTCAAACTTGAAAAATACAATTGACATTTTGAATTTTTTTTATAATTTTCACAAAAATACCGTCTTTTAAGTTTTTTTAGTTTTAATATATTATTAATTTTTGTCAATTAAATTAATTTTTTAACTTCACGTAAAAATAGAAGAAATTATAAAAATAAATTAAAAAAAAAATTACAATAAATACTTCAAACTTGAAAAATAATATCGTTATTATTGTTCATTAATAACGCTCCAAGTTTCATCTTCAACGTGTACTTTTCGTGACCTAATTAAATTAAAAATCATGAGGTGGGTTTTTATTTGAATATTAAATTAAATAAATAGAATTAAAAATAATACTAACCATATGGATAAGGCGTCCACGGAGACTTCTGCATGCTTTAAATAGCCGGCAAAAAGGATGAGTGCCATGAAATACCACACTTCCAAACTGCATTCCCACAAAATAAAATACTCTTTTTACGATATTTAATCGATAAAACATAGGGGCGTGCCCCCATTTGGTTCGGTTCGGGTCGAGTTTGAAGCCAACCCATACTAAATATCGAACCCAATTGCCGGAACGAAATGAAATTTCGGTTTGCTCGTATTTCTTATTATTTTTTCTCATTATTAAAATGATGAAATTGAAAATTATTAAAATTATTAAAAATGAATTATTCCAACCCAAAATTATTATATTGTACTAGGAGTGGGCACGGGTCAGTCCGACCTGGTTTTATCCTGAATTATTTATGTTTTAACATAGTTTTATTTTATATTAAAAAAAATAAAATATAACAATAAAATATATTTTTTTATTATATTTGAGTCGAGTTCTACGTAATTGAGTGAATTTATAATCAATTTTAAGATTTATATCAGATTTTACTGTAGTTTGAGTCGAGTTTTACTCGAATTTAGAAATTAAAACTATGACTAAATTAAAGCCGGCAGTTCTTGTCCAGTTTACGGTTTCGGTCTAGTTTTGACCACCCCTATATTAACTTTAAACGACCCAAATGATTATTTTATCTAATAATAAGATTAAACATTTAAAAAATGCATTAATCTTTGCTCCAAACCGACAAAACATTTGAAGATCAAGAAGTCAAACATAAGTTTGACTGTGTTTATCCCCACCATTTTTAGGGTTTCACGAAAAATATTAAAAAAAACAAAGCACAGACGAATCTACGAAGAACCCTAGGCCTAAACAACAATGAACAGCGGGATAATTGTTTTTCTCTGAAGTTCGTTCAGTTATGTTATCTTGTCGGAGAACGAGAAGAGAGAAGGATTTCTTACCAGAGCATTATCGCAGAGGCAAGAGACAGTCGAACAAACCCCCATAGATTTTGGAAGGCCTTCCATGAAAAGCCCGACCAAGCTCGACCACAACTTCCGACGAAAATATAGATCAGCTGAGCAATAACTATGAGCCACCAGGACCCATTAAGGACCATGGCTGCACCTACCAGACCCCATTTTAATCTCAGCATTAAAAGCCAACTGAAAAAAGTGTGAAGGATCAGAGCTACCAGAGATATGGCCGCCATGGCCATGATCTTGCTCTGAGCTTGGAGGAACCTCGATATCGGAAAGTTCATCGCGTAGGCGAAGAGCTGAGGAATCATCCACACGGCGAACACGCCGGCGGCCTCTGATATTTCCGCCGTTTGGCCGATCAGTTTCAGTAGTTTCTCGGCGAATATGTATAACGAGCTCATTATCGCCGCCGTGGAGAGGAGGATCACCCACGATCTCTGCATGTAGATTCCGAGCATGTCCAGCTGTCCGGCGCCGAACGCTTGGCCGCACAGAGTTTCCAGGGCGCTCCCCATCCCGAGCTACACTCATCACCATTAAAACAAACAAAAGTAAAAACCTCATTCATCCGCCGTAGATTTACCAGCTCCGAGAAGATTTACCAAGATTCCCAAGGAGAAACCGGCGATGACGGAGTTCTCGACGGAGACGGCGGCGAGGGCGAGGGCGTCGACGTGGCCGGCGAGAAGCTGAGTGACTGCGCCGAGAGAGTATTGGCAAATGAAGGTGAAGATCGCCGGGCCGGCGAGAAACCAAAGCTTCTTGGCCTCACCGGCGAACTGTGTGGAGAAATCTCGAACTCCGTTGATCGGAGATATGTCGTCTGTGTCTGGGCTGAAAGTAAACGAGCTCACAGCCACGCCGGCTCTTGCCGGAAGAGATGGTTGCTGTTCATCGTTTTCTTCTTCTCCACGCCTGGGACTCAGCAATGGCTGCTTACCATTCTCCATTACATAGCTAAGAAGACGATGGGGAAGAAGAAGAAGAGGGGTGGTCGGCCTTTTATCTTATTTTTAATTTTTGGATCAAACAATGAACACGTGATTAAAACCATACCATATGTCTTGTTCGGATCTTGTCCATTTAATATTTAAAAAAAAATTAAATTTCGAAACAAATTTATAAATCTCAGAAAGCTAAGGGTGTGACTCGATGGGTTGGGTCGGTTTTTGATAAACAATTTGACCTAATCAAGCGTTGATTTATATAAAATTGAATATGAACTCAAACTGACAAATAACTGACCTGAAATTTGGAATCTGTGATAAATTTTTGCGGATATTGTTGATCATGGTTCCATGCGTCGGATAAGATACTAACATGTGATTATATAGATAAATGAATAGTATTTCTTGATCCATAAAAGTAAGGCGGGTACTAGGACGTTTGGGTCGGTTTTCAGAAAAAAAATTAATTCGATCGCAGGGTCAGCTCTTATAAAATTGAATTCGAACACAAACTTATCAGATAACTGACTCGAATATTAAGTTGGCAACAAGCTCTCATGGCTATTCAATTGAATTAATCATGATTCAATTTTTAGAACCTTTTAACTCATGGTTCATGTTCTGGTTTTTCGACTCATGAATCATGATTTTTTTTAAATTAGAATTAAAACTTGATTCAAACTGGCAGTTCTTATCCGGTTTTGCCCACCCCTCACGTTGGTAAAACAAAAACTAATGGATGACATGTGGCATCTACACATTAGAATCAGAACTCACATCCTTGTTTTCTTTCCAAACCTTTTCTACCATCCTTGTTTTAAGCTTTTCCAACATTATTTCTTGATCAAGTCATGCTCTTTCAGTCTATGGATAACTCTTACATGTTAGTGACTCGCCTGTTCTTAGTTGTTTCAAAGGAATTCATCAAAAACTGGATTGAAATTCTTACGGATTGCCTTTCGATTATGTGTTGTTCCTATTAAAAGTCACATACTCTTCAACTTTTGTAGGTAGATTCTTGAAATTTCTAGCATGGCAGACAATTACATAATCAAGGTAGATGGAATTAATCTATGAAGTTTACATTTTTTGCCATAAAAATTAAATATTCAAATAAAAAACCCAAAAAAGAGGTGTTTCTATTTTAATCATTCATCATGTAACATAACATTTGATTGATCATGGGATGAGCGCGATCATCAGATTATAGATTATAAGTTCATAACCATAGTCCATTCTCATTTTGGGCGTCACAGATTTATTAATTATTTGATTCAATTTAGTAAGACGGATCTTGAACTAAGAAATAAGTATCCTCAATGGGTTTGGGCAAAATCGAAATAGAATTGCAAATCAAATTGAAACCGTTGATTTTAATCTGGTCATAATTTTAATTTTTTAATTTTTTAAAAATTGTGATTTATTAAATGGTTCAATTCTTTAAGAGAAAATATGATTATTTTTTAATTATGCACGATGACATATTAAATATTAATTAAAAGATAAATATTGATTTTATAAATTATGTAAAAAAGTAAAATAAAAGAGTAAATATAAAATTATTATTGATTTCCACTACACTGTAGATGACGCTGCCACCTCATCAAGGTGTGCAGAACAAATTTAAGAACTTTACCAACGAAACTCAATGCAGCTTCAACCATTTTACGCCTACAAAGAGGATATACTTCTTTCAAAACCCAAATCCAAACTAATAAAAATGAAAAATAGAAAAATCACAAAAAATAATAAATTAGAAAAGCAGTACCAGTTCTTTGATTCTCTGCACGAATCGACCGTCGAAGAAGAAGACGGTGGCCTTAGTGAATCCGGTGAGTTGAGTGGTATTGGAGTCGGAGAAACGCCTCTGATACGAGATGATTACTAAGATCAAGGCTGGAATTATTTACGATATAGTCCGAAATCTTAGTAGTTTCTATATCGTGCGTTAATTTACCGATTCAAAATAAATCACGATCCCATCGTAGCTTTAGCGCGTAAAAGAGTGATATTGTTTATACATAAGAAGGGAAATGCAATTATACAAATTACATGACATTTTCTTGACCAATTGTGATTTGGGTTATTAATTTACGTGTATTTCACGTTTATTTTGACCATCTTCCGATGTGGTTTCGAACGGATTTTGCGGAGAAGAGAGGAAAAAAATTACATTTGCGGCCTCGTCTGAACAACGTAGAGTTTCCCGTCCTTGATCGCCCCTTCAATGTCTTGCGGAGAGCCATACAGTTCTTCGATCGCATGTCCTGCTCGAGCTATGCTCGAAAGAATCAACTTTCGGAAATTCCCGTCAATTATGAGTGGGTCGGACGAGTAGCCGACTACTCGTTTCTCTTCCTCGTCCATCGGAACACTGCAACGATAATAGGCGTTAATGTACGAGTAAGCAACACATAAGCGTATAACAAAAACAGAAAAATGAAATTCCGAGTAACGGGCAAGTTTAGAATTACATTCTTACTTTACTATTTTTATGCGCTAACATATCAAATATCGGTTTGTGCAATCTATGTAATAATCGAGCCGGTAGATATTTGACGTTTCAGCATGTACAATAAGAAAGAACAATACGGAAGTAAACTTAGCGTTATTCCAAACTAAAAAACGACTCATAACATTATTTTTTCATCCATTACTCCACCGGTTTGGTCCAAAAGTGCGATGATCCGAACTTAGGACTGATTTAAGTTCCATTAATTGCAAATATCTATGTTGTTTAGGCAGGTTATATTGTCACTAATCTTTATTAAATTTTGCATATGAATTTTGACATTGTAATAATGTTTGAAATGTAAGCAAAGGAATGGAAAAAAAGTATACCTGTCATAGAGGCCTGCACCGGCATAGCCCTCCAGATCTTCACCGTTGGAATCAGATCGGAAAATAATTGAAGGCCGAATAAAGAGCCCAATGGGTTTGCTCGGGTATCCTAACACCTGAAATCATTTTCTCAGGATAAGATTAGAAGGTCGATCGGCACTCAAACATTAAAGGACGAAAAATAAGTCGATTTTATTTGATTTTTAGTTTCCCTTAAAACATGGGATTTCTCATGTATGGATATAATTGAGACATTTAATCTTATATATATATATATATATATATATATATATTATATTTCAGCTTCAGGGATGAATCATTACTTTGGGAGAGTTAAGATCATTTTTCTTGGCGACAAAGCTCAAAGCACGACCGGGATAGGCTCCGACTAGAGTTTCTCCAAGTCCCTTCACAACCTAGAGGAAGAAAACCAATTAATGTATTTTAATTAATTTAAATTTAAAAGTGCAGATCATATACATGTATATTTATACGTATACTAGAGAAATACCTCAGCATATATTTCCGAGGAGTCTCCGGAAGAAGGATTAGTCGTATGAATGACAAATGCATAGTCAGCATTAATGATTTCTTGAACAAGGACTGCCATGCAGAGCATATCGTGTTCGATCTTCACCTTTCTCGTGCTGAAATATGCTCTCTCATTCCACTTTGAAGCCCAAACCTATAATAAAGAAAATAGACAAGAGCCAGAAATAAAATAATAATAAGCATGCCTATAATCAATAATCTAATAAGTAAAACTACCGGATTGAGATCTATTCATACGACCCTCTCCTACCGCACTTTACTCGGGACGCTTTTACTCGGGGCTTCTCTCGGGCCTTCCCCATTTTATCCTCTGGTCAGAATCCTCGTGACTAGAAGAATCGTATCAGAGAGCGATCGGCCCCACTCGGCAACAGGATTTGGTCCCCAATAATTTCACCATGGGGGGATTCGAACCCTGCACCTATACCCCCGAGTTCTGACCGGAGGGAAGGGCTGACCGGGAGATAAAATGAGGAAGGCCCGAGAGAAGCTCCGAGTAAAGCGCTCCCGAGTAAAGTGTGGTGGAGGAGGGTCGTATCATCTATTTAATCATTTATATCGTATTATAGCATTCTCTTTTATGTGAGCAGATCAAATTTTACTATCTTTTCGATGTAAGTTTTTTCCCAATAGAGTTCGAATGTTGAGGTACTAAACGAATTTCGGGATTTTCAACTCTGATATCGTAATCATTTTATCAACAATAATAAAAGTTTAGGTTGTGCTCCTTGCAAGGAAAAACAACTTTACCTTCTTTATAGCCCTCCATGCTTGCTCCCATCGTTGTTCGCCTTCATCTCCAGGCCAAGGCATTCCTGAACTTTTCATTTTCGATTTTAAATCTTGAACCTGCATTGAGTTCGCAATATTTAGTCATACTAAAATAGTTTTCTAATTTAAGAACACACTACCTTTTCAGTACGGAAACTAACAAAAATTGAGGTGATTCTATGATCATATTCACCTAAAATAAAAAAGTGCCACAAGTAATATTTCAAAAGATTAATTTACCCTTGACTAAACAACTTAACTTCCTCGATAACGGAGAAGTTAAAGTTCAACACAGAAACTATGTTTAGAATATTGTTTCATTACTTTAATGAATTGCGAAGCAAATGCTTCCATCTCTGATAACAAGATTAAAAGAAGAATAAAAAAGAAAAGAGACTCCAAGGTGACGATAGCTGACCGGAGCTACGAGCTAGAGTTTGGTTTGAGAACTCTCAACAAGAGAAGTTTTCATAGTCAAAGATAATATTCAAGAATAGAATTACAACCCTAACACCCACTATTTATAGAAAAGTAATATAATAAACTATCCTTAATATTATACATTATATTAATCAAAATAAACCCTACATGTGCAACAGAATCCTTCACAAAAAATAGCAAGAAGACAAATTCCGATATACTAACAGGAGAAAGAATTATACCAACTGGGGTGGTGCTGCCAACTGTAAAACTGTCTCACGAATTTCCCCAAGCATGCCAAACTCCCCTGCTCCTAACTTTTTCTTCAAAAGATCAAGCTTTTCAGCTACTGCCTATAAGTTCAGAACAGGAAAAAATCTTAACTTTAAGCTTGAGTCTTGGCTGAAACATGTTGAAAAGCAAGCATAAAAGATGCTAAATTGCTGGATTTTCCAGATGAAAAACTTTCTTAAGATATTTAAAAGAAGTTCGTGAACGCCAAGCTCATTAATCTGGAACTGGCATTGCATACTTTATAACGCCATTTTTTTCGTAAATAATAGTCAAGTGTTAACCAATTGAAAGTAAGAGCCGTAATAAAAACAAGGAGCAATACCTTATTTGAATCTTCAGATAAAACTTTCTCAAATACTCCAAATGGAAGGGCAATTGACGTAGGAATCCCAACCCATGATGGAACTTTGCCTTTCAGGTAAGAGATGTTCCGAGATTTTGCTCCAACCTGATAATTCAGTTTCCATTAAACAGAACATTAATTTCCATTCATCTGCCAAATTAGATAGAAATAAAGCAGCTTAAGTCCATCAAATCATAACACAAAATTGATTTATGCTTATTGTGAGACTAACCATTTCACTGGTAAACTCTTCTGATGTAATAGCATATCTACCAATAAAGTGCTTTTTGACCAAAGTTATATTTGTTGGAATATCGTTCTTCAAGCTACTTGAAGTCGTACCCGCTAACTCATCCTCCTTCACCTCACTGAAATTAAGCAAGGAAGAACTAAAATCTAATTTACTGTTTCAACTTTAACTGACAGAAAATCATGGAAATAACGAAAAAAATAAAAAAAGTCATCATAGATTAGATATTGGTTGCTTTATATTGTAACTTTGAGCTAATGAGACGTGTTCATTAAAAAAAAAAAAGGAATCAAATTACCAATAACTTAAATCAACAGATGTCGGCTTTAGGTTCAATAATTTCCCTTCTTTCGATTGGAGATCGGAGAGAATATTTGGATCAAAGCATGTGGCGAAACAAACCTGGTAGAAATTTAAATTTTAATGAGCATCAACAAACATAGAAGATCTTAATTATAAATTGAATAATACCTTTCCATTTCTTGCTCGCACAGAAACATGAGATAAAACATCAGGCATATCAGGTGTCAACACAGCAACAGTTCCATCTGGAATTTCTTCCTCTCCTTTTACACGTTTGGCCACTAATATCGTGGGCTTTTCATATGATTTATTTTGGACAGCAAGTAACTCATCAACAACAACTACATAACCAACAACTTCTACTGGACTAATAACCTGCCAACTGTTGCATGATGCAAATGTTTTGTTACTGCTTTATGGAATGTTATAAAAAAAAGGTAGATTAGATGTCGAGATTTTTGAAGTACTATACAAGTTCAAAGGATTGGATTTAATAGATTCCCCAAATGTCAGTCGTTTAATTGCTATTTTATTAATTTTTTAAATGTTTTAGTTGGAAAACTGTGGAAAGAAACAATGTTTTGTCGCACCTTCCAAGATTAGCAGTCTTGCGTAGAATAGGATCGAGTCTATTAAGAAGTGAAGATAATGAGGCTGCTGAGCCAGCACGAACAATCTCTTCAGTAAATATACTGACCTGCAAGAAGTGAGGAATAAAACTAAGGCGTCTTACATAATATAGCATAAAAATTTTTGAGTCAGGTTCTGGTTTTAGGACATCTTGGTACTTACAGCCCATTGGTCTACTCCAAGAAGTGTGCCAAGATACTCTGCAGATGGTTGTAGAACTTGCTGATACCATTCTGCCTTACTAGCAAGTCCAAGCCGAGTTCTATCAAGCACCGATTTTGCATATAATGCCCATTGATCATTTTTATTTTTTAACAAGTTCAAAGCATGTTCCCATTCCTTCCAAATCACAAGAAAAAAGAATGAGATCAGCAACAGTAGAATTTTTTTTATCTTCTTAGTTTTCTTCATAAGCTAACATACATTTTCACTCTGGTCAGAGGAGAGTAAATACAAAAGTGATATAGGGGAATCGTCACAGAAAACAACAATTTACCTTCAAGCAGAAAATGAGGTCCTCATTATCATTAGATGACAGTGCAAGATTTTCTAGAACCAGAGAGATAAAGTGCATGATTTTCTGCGAATACATATTTGAACTTGTCAAGAAGATTTCAAATGTAAGAACACAAGCAGCAATCATTTCAACCCCGTCGATTGAAATGGGTAGAAAACCATAGATGTGGGATTTGTAATGAAACAAAAATTATATAGTTGTTTGAGAGAACAAAATCACCTCTGGTCCTGCATTATTTAGTTCCTCATATCCCCTCTCAACAACAGTCCTAACAGTGGAATCAAGGGCAAGGTCCAAAAATAAAAGATCCTTTAAACGATCTCTTGAACTAAAGAGCAGAGGTCGGAGTTCTTGACGAGTTTCTAGCAGAGCCTCCATGAAAGAAATAAAACAGAGTTATTATGGATAACAAATCCAAGATAAAGAATAAAAAAATTAAATGAAAAAGAAAAGGTGTCATTACCTCAAGCAATGGTTCTACAATCTTAATTTCAATATTTTCTATGATAAATTGCAGCAAATCCTGTTTTAAAAAATTCAAATTCACGTCCATAAATTTGTGAATCGTGTTGATACTAATCATACAAAAAAAGTTGAATATTACTTGAAATCCAGATGGCAGGCCAGGTATAGGATTTATCTGCACCCCAACCATAAAGCCTTGACCCTGATAAATACAAGAACCAGTTAAATACTAATTACCATAAATTGTGCTGGAAACTAAAGCAATCAGTAATTGCTGTCACCTCAGTTCTGTAGCCCATGCAATTTGAAATTGCAGATTCCAGATCCGCCCCTGAATGAACTGTCTGCATAGGCATATAAAGTGAAGTGTTGTCATAAACTCAACAACAATAAAATAGAAGAAAGTTACTTGATGTGTTACCTACTAAAAAATGACTATTAATTACTACTTAGATATGTGCTGATGATTGCATAGAAATTAGTGCAATAATATTTTCAGTACTAACCTTCAAAGTTCTCATGTAGTTTCCAAGATCACGCAAAAGGCCATCTTTTTGATCTCTCCTAAAATTTGGTTCAGAATGAATTGCACGATCATAACTTAGAAGACGTTCTTTAGTTATTCCATTTTCGTTCAACGTTTTCCAATAAACACTAACATCAAAGTCGCTTTTAATGTAGTCAATTAAAGCCTGTAAAAGAGGATAGAAGACTGATAAAAAACACAGGAGCTTAAATGAAAAGGAAATCAAATCACTAACATTTACATACTTGACAAATCACGACATCATCAGGACTGGTGTTGTTGTGCAACTTCTGATGCCACTCTTCCATCATTCCTCCCTTGCAGTCATTGTTTCTCTGCAATTAACCAGGATACAAAGATCCAATGTTACTCACACATATAAATATAGTGACAATATATTCAATTAATTGAATAAAAAACAATCGATTCACCTGTATGACCAATATTTCATCCCTAATTCGTTGTCCCACATCTCCTTCTCCTCCACGACCAACAGTTGACATGATCATTTTTGTAAGTTCTCGATATTGTGGATATGTTGCATAAACATCCTGGAGCAAATCTGTTAGACGATCTTGTGCTCTACTAATCTCACTGCAAAAATAAATAGACATAATATATATCAATTACAAATAAAAAGGATATCATGTGAAGAAGAGTACAAAAATTAGTCATGAAATCACTAAAAGGAAAAATTGTTGTTGATACCAACAAGTGCTGCAATGTCAATAAAAATAAGTTAGACGTATCAACCCGAAACACTTCAAAGTCCTAATTCAAAAGAAATAGACCATTAAAATCTGATGAATTTATGAAATTGTCTTCAAAAATTTTACCGTGGTTTGACATTGTAATTTTTATTCCATATTAGCTGCCTTGTAGCCATGAACCTCATCCATACCAAAATTCCTGCTAGACCCAGTTCACCAGCCCCTTTGGCTTCCTCTATCAAGTCTGCAGCAATGTTAAATCTGATCGAAACAATATGAAGTCAGTATAAAAATGAAACAACCAACTTCAGTTCTTTTATTTAGCGTGTTTACGACTGCCCCAAGTAGATTAAGATATATTCAAAAGAGCTAACAAAAAGTCCAAACAAAACCAAGGAGCAAGATGCAGACTGATTAATAGCAGACACTATCTTTCCATCACAAGGACTTAAGTTGCATGAAAAATAAAAGTGAAACTCAAAAGATTTTTTCTTAGTGAAATAGAAATTGATAGCACGAGTGAAAACGGTCTTGAAGAAAGCTTATAAAAATCTAACGAGTTAGTTTTAACTCTCTTGCATTCTGTAAAAGTTCAAAATTATCAATCTTCATCAAAGATGTTCATTTCATCTTTTAATAATTGTTCTAGTGCACCTGTGTTGTACTTATACGAACTTCTAGTACCCACTCAACCAGAATACTCCCCATCCACATAAGTTTCTTTCGAGTAATAGAAGTGCGATAAAATCATAAACCTGATAGAAATACAATTGATCAAAAAATGGTATGAAAACCTGACATCAGGATGATTCACATTATAACAAGAGAAAAACCCATCTATCAGCAAGTTTATTGCCGGAAAAAAAATCAAATTTTAAGTACCAATCCCAATCTTTATTAAGATATGAAAGCTACTTTGTCTTAAATGAGGTTTGGTTGGGCATGCCAAAAATTTAGAATCACTATACTAAAACAAATTTACACATTTAATGGATAGACATCACGGTCTCTAATAACAGTTCTAAAAACATGACATTATTATTGGCAAGGAAAATCTTTTTGAACTAAAAGAATGCAACCACTGACAAGCACTAGGGTTTAATGATGTGAAAGAGAACATTTAGTAGATCACTGACCGATGCATGAAGGATTTTTGTGCTTCGCTCTCCAAATCTGCTATTTTATCCAACAATGCCTTTGCAGTACCTTTACCATCGCCAACATCCTTCAACAATTTGATTCTCATAGTTATCAATTGTGAAGAGAAAATAGACCTAGAGTAGCCAACAACAAAATTACTAATTTCAATAAAATGAGCAACCTTTTGCACTTTTTTAGGTCCAACAGCAAAGCCAACATAAAAGTCTGAGCCTTTGTTCTTAATCCATTTGTCAGCGCAGCGGAGGACAAATGACAATCCAATAAAATCTCCGTCTTTAATCTCTATTTCTAAGTATTGGACCTGCAGATCTAAGCTAAAATTAAAACCATTGTCTGCATCTCTATACTACAGTTCTTAGACTTTAGCATGTCATGCTATAAAAAATACCAAACAGTTTTTTTTTACTTACATTATTAGGAGAATCAGAAAATCTAAATTGTGTTTCAGCAACCTTGTTCGTAGGAACTGAACCTGGAGGCAGAATACTAGGAGGAGGCGTCTGAAAAGTCAATAAAGTCCATAAATTTTACTGCTTTTTTCCATGCATATATCTCATTTAAGTGCTCAACAAACATATATGATTTTCTATATATGAAGGATCATGCCTATTTGAGTATCTTCAATATTCTAAGGTAGATAGTTAGTAAATTAAAGAACATTACCAGCCACTCGCCAGGTTTGCTGCGAGACAATCCCCAATGAAGAATCACAGGTTCCTTTATATCTGTTGCCAGGTAAACCTTTGTCTTGCTGGATATTTTGGTTACAAGTACCTTAAAATGAACATACATAAATCACGTATTTTTTCAGCTAAAACATAGCTCAGCCATCTCACAAAAAGATTAAGACATGTAGATTATGGACCAGGTCTAACCAGAAGATTTGAACCGTCAAGTTTGTTGATCATCTTGTTCAGAATATGACCACTATTCTGTTCTTCCATTGCCTTAGCAAACTGCTCAAATGGAGTCAAGACCTTGGATTTGACATGTTGTACTTCCTCTACAGGTTTAAAAACTGACTTATTGACAAGTTGCATTAGATCCCTCTGTTTGCGTTGAATTCTTTCGATTCTAAAATTCTTTTTCAAAAGGAATTCCTTTGCAACTTTAGTTTTGATTCCCCCATCAGTAATCTTCTTTCTTATGTCATCAAGAGTGGCACCTCGTTCTAGTTCTTGTTTCAACTCTTCTCTCGCTACCTCGAACTCCCTCTGCATCCAATAATCATTTGATCAAGAATTAGACGTGGAGCTTTCAGACAAACTAGATGAAACATTTAAACTCCATTCTTGCTAAAAATAACTTTTTTGTTCACAAAAAAATGCCATTTTTATTCAACTTAGTCACATGAAAATGAGGCAGGATAGGCAATCAACTGGTAACTATTTCAAGAAAAATATGAAGCTTCACTGATTTGCTCAAAAGTTATCGGAACTTACTAATTGTTGATCGGGGAAGTAATTAGGTTTCCCAGCCTTCTCCCAGCGTAGAAAAGCTTGAATTTGAACAAGATCATCAGGAATTTTATTTATTTCAACAGGGGATGGCTCTTTGGTGTCACTAACATCAATCTTTTTAGTTAGTCTCACTCTAAGGTCTTCTATGGACACACCCCTGCTAATTTCCTCCAATAGCTCTGTTCGAGCTGCTTCATACTCCTCCTGCAGAGGAATTACATTATGTGAGTAGGTTAAAGGCTCAATGATCGTTCATCTCAGCTACATGTTCTACCAATTGTTTCTAGTTGGGAGTTTGACAAAAACCAATTGCATCAATGCACTGTGATTGATTTTTGCATCTCCATAGAAAACTAAGGAGGTGTTCAACAATCATTTGCCCAAAAAATATTTTCCTATCCTGCTTAGAAAAACTAAAACATCAATGAGGAAATTGTTGAACCCTTCTGTTTCAAAATTTTGAGTTTCTTATTTAGAGGTGTTATCTGAGTAGAAATGACGTTTTATAACAATATCTACTGTATTTTAATTCCAAAAATCACCCTCCCATCTGATCCTAGCAGAGATGTCTTAGTATTTATTTAGAAAAACAAGGTGTATAATAAGGAAATTATCATTTGTAATTTAAAATATGAAGACAAAAGAGCTTCTGTCATGCCTTCTCCTGCTGGGGCGTATACATCTGATTTCCCTTTCTTTCCCATCTTAAATATGCTTGAACTTGTACCAGATCTTCAGGTAAAGCTATGTTCGAAATCAACTTCTCTTTCGGAGGCAACTTAATGTGAAAGTTTTCTCCATTGTACTTATACCTGTGAACTCCAAAATTTTGAGATAAAAGAACAAATGAATAAAAGCTTACCCCTTGCAACTTTAATTTAGTTATCTTGTTCAGGAAAAATTTCAGAAAAAGAACAACTTAAAGGCTTACCATCTGTTCTGGGATTCATCAAGTATAAGGAATTCTATTGCTTGAATTGCAGGGTCATCAACCTCAATAAGAAGGATCGAATTATGGCTAGACTAGAAATAAACCAAACAAGGAACAGTTAGTTCTATAAAGAGGCATAAAAAAGTCATCAATAGTAAATGACTATTTTGACAGTTATAAGAAGATTTTTCATTGTTCCACATACTTACTTTCACAAAGGGACTTCTCAGAGCTCTGTTCTTGTACACAATAGTTCCTTCTGGATGACGTGATGGAAGAACCCATTTTCTGAGGATTGCATGAAAATAAGCTTTCAAGACATCTCAAATTTTACATAAAACTTTCTAACAAAATGTGAGTGAAACAAGGATAAAAAGAAAGAAATAGAACAAAAGCAGCCACACGTGAACTTACTCTTGTCCTTCACGTATGCCACCCCAGTGTAAAACCAAGGACCCATTGCTGTTTGTCACCTCGATGTTTACATGTGTGATAGAGCCTGACGTGGGTACACTAACGTTAACCTGCTAATTGAAGATTTTGTCAATGAAGTTCCTGTTCCACCAGATTGGAGACTAAACTATTGCTGACTCTTATGTGGTTGAGCGTAATAACTGAAATAGGAAAAAACTATACAGCAAAGTTAAAGATACCTGAAGTTCAATATTTCCATCCAGGTTGAATTTTCTTGCAAGCTGCTAGCATGTAAATGCTGATTAGTATAATATTGAATGAAGCAACCAAAAAACTATAAAAAATAATTATTAGAAGTAACTGTGCCTTCCTTTAATAAAAATAACCACAAAAGATGTGTCTAGATGTTGCATCTCATCGGGCAATTACACCTAATGTATGCCAAGTGCTAAGCAAAGATATCAATATACTAAATAGGCCATGCCTATTGCAAGATAAGGGAAATCATTCAATTTCTACCTTTTTAGCTTAAAGCAGGGTACTAAGAGGAAAACATAAAAAATATACACTTTTAGTGTAAGAAGCATCAACTTCCCTTTGCGTTATCAGACATTATTTCCAGTGATTAATTAAACTTTCATCCAAAAATCCCACCAGAATAAATCAACTTAATAACAGCTCTTCAAGACTTGTTACATTTAATATCTGTAACATTGCTCTTTTCTTTTCTCTGATTCTACAGGTAGCAGCGTCTTTAGCAAGTATTGATTGAAAACTAGAGTAAGATATCTTACTCAAATGCCAACAAAGTTCAATAATTTGAGATAACCTTTTTAAATATACGAAAAATGATCTTTTGGCATCAATTTTATATGTTTAGACACAAAAAAATTGGAAACCATTAAAAGGCAAGAAGATGGCAACCACAATAACAACAGAAAAGTTCAATAAGACCAGTTGAGAACTATTAGGACAATAATCACCACATAGATTTTTACCTTAATCTATTCAGTCTTATCAAGGCCAAATCATTCATAATTAAACATGAATAAGAAGCATTAACCAATCCAAAACAGAAATATATAATCAGCCATACCTTTGCCGCTGGATCAGTGGCTAATGCAGCATTTAGAAAGACTGCAAGACGTTGTGTTCTCATTGCCATCTTTGGTTTGCCTATGCTCAGATTGTTCCCAAAGAACTTCGTGGATAATGATGATTTCAGTGGTTGGTTTGACCCTTGATTTACCAAAGTTGCTTGAGACAAGGTATTTGTAGGAAGACCAGAAGAATTGAGTTTGCTTTGATGCTCTAAAACCGGGGGACGAAGCAAACTTTGGTGAAGGATATTATGACTTATGGAATTGCTCATATTCGCCTGTGTGCTTTTCAGTTCTGATGCAATTTAAGAATAAGAATATAACGAGAAAATTTTATACAGAAACTTATGAAAAGAATGACTAATACTAGAGATTCCAAACGAGAGTTGAACGATACAGGCAAGAATAGGCACATCCACTTTTGTACTAATGACAACTATAATTAGTGGCACTATGTTAGATGAATCAATTTTGTTGTTTCTTTATTAAAAGCTTGCTTTGCAAACAAGAAACTGCAGCCCATTCGATGAATCAAGTATCTTGACCGCTCAGTAGATTATACCTGTAGCTTATATAGCATAAACAACAACCTGATTCCAATTCAGCTGTTTTTTTTTCATGGCTACATCTCGACGGAAAACTACAAACTTCAGCATACAAAGTAAACTGGCTCGCCGTCTCAGGAAGGAAATATCAAATTGTAGCATTTTACAAACAGAAGATTGGAAGTAAAATCGAAAAAACTAGAAATGAGATGATCAGAAAACAAAAAAGAAAATATAAAATCCTAAAGATAGAGCTGTTACCTTCGATCAAAGCTCACAACCTGAAAAAGTTCAAAAGCACATACGCGATCGGAATGAGAACAGCGAAAGTAGTGAGGAGAAAAAGTGCTTGAGCTAACGAATCGAACTAGTTCGAGTGAGCGAGCGCGAAGTTGAACTCTCAGAGATAAAATTCTCTCGAAAATCAAAATGTAGTCACAGCATTTATCAAGATCGATGATTCGTGGAAGGATTCAATCGAGCCACGTTTCGGAAAAGCTCCATGATTGAAGCTTTTCCATGGGAGAGTTGAGACGAGCGAGAAACGTTGGGAAATGGTGCGATGGAGATGGAAGGGACCGTGAGTGTGGGCCCTCATACTGAAAACAGTGCCGATATTTATATATATATTATATTATATATTATATATATTACATATTATATATTATATATATTATAGGTAGGCTATCCAATCTTATTTTATTCTAAAATAAAATCCGATCGAAACTCATAATTCTGAATTTTTGAAAGTGACATTGTGACTAACGATTTCGGTTTTGTTTCAATTTTATTTTATATTTTAAAAAATTAAAATATAATAACAAAAAATATATTATTTTATTATATTTATGTCAGATTTTAAGTAATATAGCGAGTTTATAACATATTTTATGATTTATATAGAATTTAATTAGAATTTAGGTCAAATTTTATTCGATTTTTTAACTTTTTCGACCCACGATCTCACTTCTGGTTTCACAATTTTACTCTTAAAAACCAGCATCAGCCCATAAATACAGTTTCTAAAAAATTAAAACAAATACTAAATTAAAATAATAGTTCTAGTCTGATTTACAGTTTCAGCCCGGTTTTATATATATATATATATATAAATTAAGCATGGGAATTTCGTCTAGTTTCTTACTTTTTGTCTACTTTTTTTTTTATGTTCAATGGATATTATTATAATTTTAATAAATATTATTTAATTAGGATTTTTTGTAAATTTGATGATTTATGTGACATTTATTAACATTATTCATCCATTAATTTAGATGAAAAAGGTTATAATATTATAGTTTAAGTAAAACTTTTATTT
>QAOC01027111.1:50441-82379 GCA_003255005.1 Begonia fuchsioides | reverse complement strand
TCAAAAAGTTATAAAATCGAGTAAAACCTGACCCAAATCCTAATAAAATCTGACATAAATCCTAAAATTGACTATAAACTCATCTAATTACTTAAAACTCGACCCAAATATAATAAAAAAAATGTTATATTTTAATTTTTTTT
Source organism: Begonia fuchsioides (assembly GCA_003255005.1). Taxonomy (NCBI): domain Eukaryota; kingdom Viridiplantae; phylum Streptophyta; class Magnoliopsida; order Cucurbitales; family Begoniaceae; genus Begonia; species Begonia fuchsioides. The sequence continues at coordinate 82,236 of QAOC01027111.1, read as the reverse complement.
AAATATAAAATAAACAGTGTTATAACTGGAACGGAACCGAAACCGTTGGTTCCAGTGCTGGTTCCGAAAATTCACTTCAATTCCAGTTCTATTTTTGACATAAAACCGGGTCAGACCGCCTCGTGCCCACTCCTAGAACTTTCACTTATTCGACAACATATTTGAAATGTGAACTATATGAATTCTTAGTACCCTCTTATTATTATTTTAACATGTTGAGCTGTGATTAGTCGAGTTAAAATATATTTAATTTATTTTAATTAAAATAATTATTTATTTTACGTCTTTGCATTAATATTTTATTTTCTCTTTATTTTTCTTTTTGGCTGGAATCTTTCTCTCTCTCTATTGCAAGTCTTCCTCCTCTTGAACATATTGAGAATTTAGAATAATACGATAATTTAGGGCCCAGGCCCATTAAACAAAAGCCCATTTCACTCTTTCTATTCTCACGGCCTGTGAGTCACAGACGGAGAAAAGCCCTTTTGCCTTCCGACTTCCGAGCTTTCTACAAGAACGCTCAAGGAACCCACGATTGGACTAAAGCCAAGGCCATGGATTCCTACAATCAGCCTCACCGCTACATCGGCGCTCCGGCGCCTCCTTCTACGGGGGATCCCTATCACCAGCAGCCACGACCACCGCTGCCGCCTAACGGCTCTTTTTTCTCCGGCCAATTTCAGTATCCACCTCCTTCGCACTCACCTTCGCCTTCTACTTCCCAGTGGCTCCCTTCCTCTCTTCCTCCGCCGCCGCCTCCTCCTCCTGGCTCTTATGCTCCGCCACCGTACTCTTATCCGCCGCCGATTATCCACCATGCTCAGTTTCCTCCTCGCCCTCACGTCGTTCCTCATTTACCTCCTCATTATCAGGTTCCTCAATCTTATTGTCAAGGCAATCAGGTCTCCGTTGTTATTTTTGTCTTCGATGTTGAACGAATTTTCATGTTCTATGTTGTACCTATTTCTTATTCACTGGTTTTTTCATCTAGTATTCTTGTTCAAGTTTGCGTCTGACACTGAAGTAACTCGAATGATTATCTAAATTGTCGAATGGAATAGGAAATCGTTGTTCGATTTACTTGTGCATTGAAGTCTTTCTTGTTTTAGGAATGGAGCAGCTCGAATTGGACACCTCACCAAAGTTGGGACTACGCAGGTGCGATATTTTTTAACCTTTTATCTTGCGGGAACAGTTTTGATTTTCATTTTGTTCTGTCTTGTAGTTGCGAGCTCATGTCTGACCATTCATGCCTACTATTGTTCCTTGAAAATGCCAAAAAATGGCCTCTATTTTCTCAATTTAGAGAATTGATATTAATGACTATGAAATAACAGATAAAAGAACGGTGATGCTCAATCAATACTATCTTTATGCTTGATATAGAAATTTGCATCTCTTTTTTTAGTTAATGGCTATGAAATCTAAAATAATCGGTTTTAACGATTTTCAAACCACAGCCAATAAGGGTGAAGAAGATTGGGCTGCCAAAGCAAGAGCATGGGCTGATGCTAAAAATGCAATGGAGAATCAGCACTCACAACCTCAGTTTGCACCTGTTGGAAGAGTTGAAGAAAAAACTCAGTATCCACAAGCAGTTTACTCTCATTTTCAAGATTATCAGCATCAGCCTCCTCCTTTGAACTATGAAAATTTTTCTGGTCCTCGCCACCCAGTACTTCAACCAGCAATTACACATTGCCAGGATCCTGCAACTGTCAGCTCTGAATCTTCTTATGCACCCGATGGACATCAACCTCACATGGGATATGATCGCTCTTTGGGGGGAGATGCTAGTGCCAGTTTCCATCATCAAAAAAGTTTATCAACTGGCCCATCTGTTCATCAGCAGGAGGTACCTTCTAGTTATTCTTCTGTGGCAGGTAATATTCACTGAGAATATTGAAATTGAAAGTGAAACTAGTGTATTGTGGCTCACTTAGTACCCTGTGATGTTGGGTGAATGTTTTAGTCATACAAGAATATGCTCGACACATATCAAGTGTGATAGTAGCTTAAACGTGAACTTTGTTCATCTTATTTCTTAAAGGATGCAGGAAATTGTATTGCAATATCATATTCTCCTTAAAGATAAAATAAGTTATCTTTGATTGGCGGTTCTACGGAACAATGACTTGATTGGATATAGATTTGATGTTCAAACAAAAGTTTGTTTATAAGATAATTTTTGTAACTTTCAATTAGTGTTGTTTTATTATAATTTAATGTCTGTTCCAACTCTTCGTGTTTTGGATATTGCTTCTGGGATATATATTTTTTTAATCTGGGGATTAGAAAAAGCTCTTTGAAAGAAAGGGGATATTTATTGAAGTTTAAGCATATCACTCACTTCAGCGAGAAATTCAAGTTAGATTCTGTGGGATTTGAAGTATTTTCTCTGCCATTATTATTAATATAGGGGATAATGATTAATTTTAATATATGAAGCGGCATGGGTTAACAATTTTAGTTATGATTTATGGATATTGGGGGCATTTTAGAGTATGCGCTTTGACATTTCTGAATTTTCCCTTTGTCCTTCACTCTTATTGTTTTTGACAAGCCATTTATGTGTTAGGGAAAGACGATACTGCTGATCACAATGAGGGGCCATTCAAGATGTTGGCATCACAAAATTCCTCAGTTAAGGAAGGAGAACCACCATTGCATCAGGGAATGCCCACAAGTTACTCGTTTGGCAATCAGTCCACTGTTCCTTCATCTAATCTTGCTGATCAACCATTAGATTTTACCCCTAGGTTTGGTCATGATCATGATATGTCATCCACTTACGCTTATCATAATTCAGTTGGACATGCTGGAAATATTGAATCTGTTCCTTCTATTTCTTCTTTAAATTATTGGCCCCCTCCTCCTCCAGGCATGGTTTATCCCTCTATTTCTCCTGTTCTTTCTTCTGGGTCGCAGGTTTGGATTCTTATCCAACGATTTTAGTTGAGAGCTTTGTTATGAATATTCTGACATATATTTAATTTCCTCAGCATGATCCTTCTATTGTTTTTCCTTCTGTTTCTGGCAATACTGCATCTTCATTTGGAAGACTTGCTGGACCAGGCCTTCCATCAGCAGCGCCTCTAGGGGCCTCGCCATTCGACCTTTCTGCAGGAACTGTGCTTCCTCCTGTAGTCTTCTCTAATGATACGTATGGCATTGCTAATATGTCTGACCGCCCTAAGAAGGTAAAAATCTGTGACATAATGCTTGATCGGAGTGGTATGGCTGCTGATGTTTAACTTTGGTTTGCAGGCAGCAGTTCCTAATTGGCTTAAAGAGGAAATTAAGAAAGCTGTTAGTACTTCTACTGCAGAACTTCCTAAGGAACGAACGCTATTCATGGAGGATGAAGGTTTTGATAAATCTTCTACTAAGGATGATCAAACTGATACAAAGAGTGTTGATTCTTTTAGGTCCACTGAAGAAGGGGATGAGGATGATGAGGTGTCAACTTTATAAAATACTAGTCAATTAACCCAGCTTTTTATGTATTGTCATTATTCTGCATATGATTTCAAGTTTGGACTTCTGCAAGAATGTTGGTCTGTGTAGGATTCAATTGAAGTAGCTAGAAATGCAGCAATAAATCATGAAATTAAGCGTCTGCTGACTGAAGTTCTTCTAAAGGTTACAACAGCACAAAATTAATATTCTTCTCTTTGACTTCTTTTTTCCCCAGATCTAATTTTATTTTTCTGTAATAGGTTACCGATGCTCTATTTGATGAAATTGCAACAAAGGTTATCGATGAAGATGATTTTTCTGTTGAAGGTATCCTCTATTTTATTATATTGAGTTTATATATTTGGTTATTTGAAGAACATGATGATGAAAAGGAAAATGTAAATTTATAAACAGGTTCTGTGATTTGGCTGATTTGTTTTACCTTGCAGTCAGCCAGAGCGCTCTCAGTTCAAATCAAATACTATCTCCTGCTCCCCAACAGGCACCGACTTCTAAAGCCTTTGCAAAGGTTCTAGTTCCCAGCAAAACAAAGGAACCTTATGGTGATAGTAATAGTGAAAAATCGAATTCCAGCTTCCAAGGCGATGTATTAGGACTTGCAGATTATGCGTCTGATGAAGAGGTTCCATTATCAAATGCACAAAATACAGTTGACGATTCCGCCATCCAACAGTCAAATGGTAAGTGGAATTTGGACCATAGGCATTTGGAAACTGGGAATGGAAAGTCACTTGTAGATCGGAATGACAAGGGTAGTAGTCAGATGAATTTTGAGAGTGATGCTACCAAAAGCATTTCAACTATTTATGATAAGGATAATAGTTCAGCATTTAGTGAGTTGAATAGCAATGATGTGGACAAAGAGAGAGGGCAACAATATTCTTTGATGCCAGCCGTCAAAGATGGCTATAATGGTGGAATTGATGTGCTCCAGAAAGTTTCAGGCGAAACAGAATCCAGACTTCCCAGAGGAAACAACGTTATCCATGAACAATCTCCCAAAAGATCTCAAGGTAAAGAAGCTACAATGAAAGTAGATAAAAATGGTCGAGTTGAGAATGCAATCATTAGTTCTGGAAAAGACCATTTTAGTGAAACGGAGACTACTAAGAAAAGAAAAGATGAGAAGGGGAGCGAGAGTTGTAAAAGACAAGACGAGAAGCATCTAGAAAGGGAAGAGACGGGCGATTCAAAAAACAGAAAGAAGGAGAAAGATGTGGAAACAGGGAAAAAAGACAAGGAATCCGAATCAAGAAAAAAGCATGGAATCTATGAAGCCAAAGATGATAGAAAAGATTCAGACAGACTTCACAAATCAGGTGCTAGAGATGGTAACGACATCAAAAGGGAACGTGCAAAGGGTAAGGAAGAAGATAGAGCGAGACATAACAACTCAAGTGAAACTAGCAAGCATAAGAGTAAATATTCATCCTCAAATAGTGGCAAAGCCAGAAGCAGCAATGAGAACAAGTTTTCTAGTGATGGATCAGATCATAGTAAAAGGTCTTTACATATTACGTTCAAATTGTTAATCTGTCTTTCCTTATTCTTATTTTGCGTCTGATGTGCAATCATTCTGTGCAGGAAACCACACTCTCGAAAACGAAGTTCGTCACCATCTCCAGATAGGTCCAAGAGAAGGTATATTATTTCGTTTTTTTCAGGCCGGCATTACAAAGAAGCTAATGGTCTACTACGGTGATATTTTCATTATTTTATGCTCAAGTACTAGCTTATTACAGTTCTAAATTGATTACAATGGTTTAGATCATCTTTAATGTTAAAATCTATAACTTAGTAACACATCGACATCGCATTTATCTGAAATAATGTGTAGTCTTAGATTAAAAAGACCAAATTATCTTCCTTTGTATAGAATGCAAATATTTTTCCTTCACTTAATCACTTGTTCATGTTCTTCAATGGCTTCAAATTTGGATTAGTTACACCAAAACGTGTAGTCCGATTGTTAGCGTAGCACAGATTGTGGTTTAGAGTGGATCTTGGATGATTTTGTTTTTAGAAATGAATGCTTTGGGTTAATAGAATTAAGTGTTTTTCTATTTTTGGTTGTGTTTTTTTTTTTTCATTTTTCTGAATCGGACACTTCGAATCGGAATTCAACTAATTACCTTGCACAAGGCTGCCGACTTGTCTTCTTAGCTGCATAGATTTTAACTAACGAAATGCGTATAACGATGCCTTGTTTCTAGACAAGTTTCGAGGTCTCCGCATAGCAAGCATTCTCAGCGTCGACATTCTCCCTATTCTTCTTTTGATGGTGCAAGGTATGCACACTACTTTGAATTGAGATTATGTTAACGTTTATGAAACATGTTATCGAATCCTCGGAAAGGTTAGTTAAATCCATGCAATAGCTTCTAGTTTTTGTCTCGTAATTACTACCGACCCAACAAATTATTCGTGCAGGGGAAGAAGATCGAGATCCAGGTCACCCGTTCGACGGCAGAGATGATTCCAAAGACAGATATACACCGACGAAGGCATTCCCGATAACATTGAAACTTTCCGAGCTTCGAGAACCGAGTATGTCATTTGTTTGTATGACTGTGATTAGATTTCTTAGCTGCTCTAGATTACGCTTTGCGGTCGCAACACGGCTTCCAGAGCTGGCCGAGCATAAGAGTTGTGCTCATTTGTAGGGTGCTTTTAGATTGGCCTCTTCTTCCCTTCATGTTGAATTTTTAGTTCACAATGTGGTTAGAAATCGATGGTGCTCGAGTCTTGCTCGATTTTTATCATATAAATTTATTATTTTATCCGGGTTGGTTTTAGAGACCAAATTTAACATTCATCTTCTTCGATGACTAGATGTTTTATAGTCAGAATGTGACAATCGAATCAGTTCGATCTAAAAAAATGGTCTTTTGGATCAATTTTAATTTTTTAAAAAATTGATATGAACTCTATCCGCCTAATATTTATGTAAAACCAAAACAAAATTGACATGTCAAATTGAGTTAGATCGATCAAATTTGTGAGTTTATTGTCGGATGTGACAATCAAATCAATTCGATCTAAAAAACTGGTTGTTCAGACCCGTTTCAATTTAAAAAAAAAAAACCAATATAAACTCAATCTGTGTAATATTGACGTCAAACCAAGACAAAATTGACATATTAGATTGGGTTAGATTAATTGAATTTACGGCATTCATCTTTGTGAAGAAGAAAAGACGAGGAAGGAGAGACGAAGTGAGAGGATGACATACCCATGGGCCATGGCTGCGAAGAAGGGTAGAGAGAGAAAGAAGAGGAGAGAGAGAGAAGCATATATGGAAATTAGAAAATGCATGGAATGCCCCCATGTGAGATTAGGGCCACGGAAGAATTTCATGGACGGAGAGATCTGAACACAGTGTGGTCGAAATGGATCCACACAAAAAATTCGGTCTATAATGTTCGGTAGGATCGAGACGGAATATAACTCGTAAAATTACGAAAACTTGCACATAGCGGAGTACCATAATCTTAAACAGACAAGGATCTTTGTGTTCCGCGAGAAAAAAAAACCTAATCCGAACAAATCAAGAGGGAAAAGTGACTGTTTTTTGTCGATAAGAGAAGAAAAATTCATCCTCCTGCACATACCTATAAGAGATAAACCAATCTACCTTCGGTTCTCTGCCACAAGAGATCATCTAAAGAGAATCATTTTTATTTACCCTTTAGTATTTCATCTTCTTCTCTGAATTCATTGCATACTTGCGGCATCATCTGCAGTATAAGTTAAAGTCACAGCACAAAGCCTAGGTTCGACGTCTGCGTTATCCTAGTATGGGAGTTGTTACCCTCAATGTTGAGGTAGCTCATTGGGATATCAAGTAAAAGCCTCATATCTCGGGGCTGCTAAGTCACCGTGATTTAACTCTCTCACAAACTGTTGGGCCGGGGTATAGGGCCTGAGGTGAAAGATTTTGCCTTTTAAATACAAGTTAAAGTCACAGCACAAAATTTTTCCTCCCATTGTACAATCTCAAATTAAATTATATTTTTTCTTTATAACAATAGATGTATATCCTAAGATTAATGCGAGATCTAGATTTATCTTTTGAATATAGTTTCACGTTGTACGAGCTGACATGTCGAGCTATGATATGCGCAATAATTATAATACACTAAATGCACTTTTAGTATGTCAATCACAACGTGGCATGTCAACGTGTATAATAATAATGTATGTTAAGATGGATAACTTTGCATTAATTGCATTTTAATGTTACCCACAAATTATTATCAACAATCAAATAATTAATTAAAAGCAAACTAAAATATGTATTTAGCTTAACTCATAACCCCCTTTATGAGTTAAGAGTTAGTACTTTACGAATCTATCATGCATAAAGTTTAACACACATCTGATGAAAATTTAAAGAATTGAGTACCTCCTGCGATGGATGGTGTTGATAAATCCGAATGAACAGTCACTTTCGCATTTTGTGGCTCATTCCAAAGCTTCATCTACCTCTCCTGATCCTGCAAGTTCAAAACAAAATAAATAGATTTAGAGGACCCAAAACATTCCAAGTGAACCTGCAAAAACAACCTTTCCAAATATTGATTTATCAGACTAATCATCCTCAAAAGCAAATACTTCAGAGAGCTGCGGAAATGAAATAGGAATGGCCACAGAAAGGAAACATGACTCCACGCCTAAAAATCAAGTAGATCAAACACAAGACGCAGCACAAATGCTACGAATTTAGTCCACAATGAGGCTTTAAACGGAATGGAAGAAGAAAGGCGGCGGTTGAAATGAGAAATTAGGGGCGGCTAAATTTGGGAAAGAATGGCGAACAAACTCACCATGAAAATCTCTTGGAAGCGGAAACGAAATTGAAGAGAGATTCATTATTGCCGATGGATTTGAAAGTAATCCATGGCGATTTTACAATCCCGTTACATCATACAGTTTCTTCCAATTTCTTGGTTATATTTTGGTTTTTATATGATGCATTCCATTCGGCGGTTGATCTCCTCCTCCGATAGCTGATAGCTATTGCCATTGATTTCCGTCATGGATCAGGTACACATGGTTGGGGTTTTTCTGAGGCCGGTAAGCACAGTTAAGAGCCTTCTGAGCAGGTTTCGGCAAATGAAAGGGAAATGTTGCCGGCGGTGAGTTATAACCGAAGTAGGGTTTAGCTACCTGCGTACTGACAATTGTACCCGTGGAAGCAGCTGAGGATACGGATTTTGATGAAGAAGAAGATGATGACGACGACGATGCCAAAGAAGAAAGAGAAGGAATCTTCTTCATTGATTTAGGCGGCGAAAGGAACGCTCTGATCTTTAACGATGACGACGAAAATAGATCGTATTCCTCAATGAGATTAGCCAGATCCTCATCTGAGGTGATCGAAACCAGAGCATCTAGATCTTCAGTAGGCAACTGACAACGAAGAATCACAGATTGTCCACACAACTCGCGGAGCTTCAACAAAAGCACTGTACCATACGTAATCACAATCTACCTCATTCAGCTCCGACACAAAATTTCGTGATTCTCTCAAAAAGAAACACAAAAACAAATGAACAATACACAGAAATCAAAAGCGATGGTTAGAACTGCTAACCTGAAAAAGCAACGGAACGATCAACGGAGAGAACTCGAGTTTCGCCTCCGTGGTAACGGAGCTTGCCGTCAGTATAGCGGGGAAGGATTTTGCCGCCATAGCTGCAAAGGAACTTGATGGCTGTAGTGGTTGCTGGCCTGAGCGAGGGCCCGTCCATGACGAAGAGAGAAGATCTGAGCTTCTTCAAGCCAAGCAAACGAGGACTCGCCCCCTATTTATAGATATTTATTTCTATCCCCAAGCTTGGGGTCAAAACTGTAAATAATAAAGAAATTAAGGTCGGTTTCAAATTTCTATAAATAATAATTATTTTAAGTGTAATCATAATTTTAGCAAATATATTTTTCTAATTATTTGTCTATTTTAGTTAATAAGTTTTATTAATTTGGTAAATTTTTAATTAATAATAATAAATCTATATTTTTATTTAATTTATTTAATCTTACATAAAAACAAGACTTTTCATTAAATTACATCGTTTAAACCATATTACAAAAAATGGACAAAATATACTGATCGACGAAAATTGTTAAAATTGACGTCGATTGTTAATTATCTTTTATATTTGGGATATTGGTTTGGATACCATTTTAATATGAACTCAAGGATATGGTTTGTGTGATCCAAAATAATAAAAATAATATGAATTATCTAGAATAAAGAGTATTTATTAATTATTAGAATAATTATAATGGTAAAAATTAAATTCAGGCAGGAGTTTTGGATAAATAACCAAGATCGGACTTGAGTTTTTAAAAAACTTTTTTCGAGTACTCGGACGTCCGACGAAGAGTGAATACGTCTGTATCAGACGCAGTGACCCTCCTTCAGACGTTTGATACAAATGCGATGACTCTTCTTTCAACATCCGATACGGACGCAGTGACTCCCTTTCGGACGTCTGAACCCCCTCAATTTTTATATATTTACTCAGCATCTAAAGAATATTTATTAATTATTAGAATATTTATAATGCCTCTAAAAAAAGCACTAAAGATTTAGTCTAATGTTATTTGTTTGGGTGGTCCATGACTTACCACTTGTGAATAAGTCCAACATTGAATTTCTAAAGCTTTTTATTATATTTCTATATTGTATTATATTGTTTTTCTTAATTTTAATGTGATGGTTGGGTAGAAATTTCTTTTCTTTTTTTTTTAATTTTCACCGAATATCTTGACGTCTCGAAGAAGATTCACGGCCAGCTGAATTGTCTGATCTTGATCGTTAGTTTATTGTAAGCATCGTAATAAATTAACTGCAGAGCCGAAACTGCACGAGAATAACTCAACTTCTATGATAGAAACTTCATTAACGACTGCTCATCAATTTTATGTCTAGATTAAAAAATAATTGTGTGTTTTATACGAGCATGTAACTATTAATCCCTTGAATATATGTTATCACTTTCTTTGTAGCTATAGGGTCTTATGTCTAGAATGCTCTAATATTATTCTATTGTTCCGACCACAAACGCTATGTCACATCTTGTGATCATATATTAGGGTTCCAACAACTGAAACGTGAAATGTTCTTCATTTAGTCTCTCTCAGTATCATTATTCGGGTGTCGGTTGAAATGGAACTTCATCACCCTCCAGGTGGAAATAGCGATCTTCATGGTAGAATCGTCTTTCGATTCCAGAACTAAGAATAGGAACGAGAACAAATCGATATATTCGACGGAACCCAGTTATTAAAAAAAAGAGCTTGACTCAGATAAATCTTGTTGGTAAAAAAATCGAACGAGACTATTCGAGATAATTCAATTACACTTAATTTCATGATAAAACGATCAAATCATGTTCCCTTTCCTAGTACATGTCAGTAGGGGTGGAGAAAATTAGACCGAAACGTAAATTGGATCTAAATTGTCGGTTTTAATACGGTTTTGCTCTAATTTTTAAAAAACTGTGATTTATGGGACGATGCCGGTTTTTAGGAGAAAAAAACCATAAAATCAAAACTGGGACCGTAAGTCAAAAAAGTTTTAAAATCGAGTAAAACCCGACCAAAACCATAATAAAATCCGATTTAAATTCTAAAACTGGTTATAAACTCGTTCAATTACCTAAAACCAGACCAAAATATAATAAAAATATATATTTTAGTATTATATTTTAAATTTTTTAAAATATATAAAATAAAATCATGTTAAAATCAGAATAGAACCGCAGTTGTTGGTTCTGATTCTATTTCAAAATAAAACCGAGCTGAACTGACCAGTACCCACCCCTACATGTTGGTATACATATTAACGATTAGCACAGTCAAATAACGATTCCTAATTCTTAAATCTATCAAATGTGACGCTCGTGATGTCTGTGTATATATAATATATATATTATATCGAAAATAGGGTTCATTCATGCATAAAGGAGGAGATGGGTAGATGATTCACTTTAGAATTCTTATCCTTTTGGGAGGAGAAAGGGCTCTATTTTGAGCTCATCCCACATGCAAATGGACGATTCTATCGTCGAAGTAGGTCACCACGTCCTCCAAAACCCCATAATACACCTTCCTTTTTTCTTTTTGCAAATTGATCCTTTATCTTCTTCAATTGTCAACTTGGTCCTATTTGTGTTTTNAAAAAAAAAAATTTAAAATTTGATTTTGTCCACTCGGGGTCACGTGGCACTTTGTGGGGCCGCCAGAAGAAGTTGTTCATATGCTGCCAGGTCAGTGGGCTCCACTTGTAATATTCTCCATTCATTATTGGGTAGGTAGACGCCACATGTTCGTGTGGGGCCCTCGTCCAGATAGCTACTGCTTTTGACGGGTTAGGAAAAAGACAACCTTTTCATCCACTAATGTAGTGTGACGTGTCACTTCGTGGGTCCCATGTACAAATTAATTTAGAACTGGGTAATTTACATACTTATCTTCCATGTTGGCATAGATCTCCTTGTCTAATTTTAGATGTTAAAAATTCATGTTGGATTAAATATCGTCAATATTAAAAAAAAAAAAAGATGAACAATAAAAATGATCACCGAATTATTGAAAATTGGGAACAGACGATTAAAACATAACTCGCAAGATCATATTAATTAGAATAAAAATTATTTTTAGGCTTAGTTTCGATAAAATATGTAAAAAAAATTATTTTAAGGCTCGTCGGCGTTCGAACGAGGAGTTTCTGCGTCCGTACCTGACGTCCGAAGAAGAGAGTTATTTTAAACTTTTAAAATATTTAAAATTTATTTTGATGGGTTTGAAGACGTTGCAGATAAATTTTTAAAATTATCGTGTTTTTTTTTCATACTTTCACGATCTCTCTAGCATATCGTTTTCTTAAATTTTAAGGAACCTATAGGGATAATGTGACAAGTTAGGTTAAAGACGCCTGCACGAGCATAGCTCAGTTGACTCAGAAATGGTAGATTGGGTACAAGAGCCTAGGTTCGACGCATGCGCTCTCCTAGTGTGAGAGTTGTTACTTCCAATGTTGGGGTAACTCCTTGGGATATCAGGTAAAGACCTTCTATCTCTGAGCTGCTGAGTCACCGTGATTTAACCTCCTCACAACCTGTCGGGCCGGGGTGTGAAGACCCTAGAAGTGAGAGATTTTGCCTTTTAGGGTACAAGGTTAAAGAAAGACGTTACGATGAAATGAAGTAAAAATATGTTTTAATTAATGTCTTTAGATTAATTATATACTTTCCTATACATTATTATACCTTTCTTTCTCATATATCTTCTTTGAAAAATCGCTCGTCATTTAAATTTAATAGTCGATCGAGATTAAGAATCAAATTTAGTCTCGAATTTTTGGTAAATTGTTTAAAAATGATCTGAGTTTTTAAAAATTCTTTTTGGGTTCTTCAGACGTTTGAATGATGGTTACATCGTTCGTATCAGACACACTCACTCTCTTTCGGAAGTTTGAGGAGCCTAAATCGCTCGTCGTTTAAATTCGGCGGAGATTGAGGATCAATTTTTTTTTTCTAAAATTGGGTTTCCTTTCTAATTTTATAATTCAATTTTATATTCTCATGTGATGTTATTTAATTTGTGCAATTACTATTTCACTTTTTATTATTACAATAATTACATCGATTATTGATCGACAAAAGTTACTCATTAAAAAAAAAGCAAATATAAAAAAACATTATATGTAATTAGTTAAATCCTTAATTAGTCGAGTTTTAATAAATAGTGTAAAATATGAATACGACGTCGTTCACCCGGTTGCTATTATTTCTATATTTGGATAATCGGACAATGATAAACTCAATGTATGGAGGTGAGATAATCTCTATAGAAACCACCACCGACTCATAAATCACATTTTTTTTAAATTAAAATCGAGACCGAATTAAATCCGGCAGTTCTGATCCGGTTTACGAATCTGGTATTGTTTTATCTGCTCCTAGGTTGTATTATATTTTCTAGAAAACAATAAAAAATAATAAAATTAAAGAAAAAATAAATTATACCAAAAAGTGGTCGAGGAGCATGAGTTTAGGGATTGTGTGGAGTGGAACCAGTGGTTCCAGGTCGTCAGAATGTGAATATAGGATCTTCAACGGTCAATCAAAACCGAAGGAATCTCCGAATGTTTAGGAACTCATGGAAATTCGCCATTTTTAGACCTTGATTCCTTCTATAAATCCTCCATTTTTACCCTCTTTTTAACATGTGAAGCCTCGACCTCGGGCCTTCTGTAGCCTCCGACCCTGTTTCGGTTTTTGTCCGGCGACTTTTGACGTCACTTGCCGGAAAAATGACTCAGGTCGACCTCCAGCGCGACGAAGACGGGGCCAAGCAGAAGGCCATTGACGACTGGCTTCCCATCACCTCCTCCAGAAACGCGAAATGGTGGTACTCCGCCTTTCACAACGTCACCGCCATGGTCGGCGCCGGAGTTCTCAGCCTTCCCTACGCCATGTCGGAGCTTGGATGGTACAATAATCCGCCGGATTTCAATTCGATTATCTCTTAACATTTCTTATGCCTTTTCGATCCAATAACAGGGGGCCTGGTGTGACCGTGATGATTCTTTCATGGATCATCACCCTCTACACGCTGTGGCAAATGGTCGAAATGCATGAAATGGTTCCCGGAAAGCGGTTCGACAGGTACCATGAACTCGGGCAGCAAGCGTTCGGCGAGAAGCTCGGGCTATGGATCGTGGTTCCACAGCAGCTCATCGTCGAAGTCGGAGTGAACATAGTTTACATGGTGACCGGAGGAAAATCTTTGAAGAAATTTCACGACACCGTTTGCCCTAGCTGCCAGCCAATCAGAACCTCGTATTTCATCATGATCTTCGCCTCCGTTCACTTCGTTCTTTCCCATCTCCCCAATTTCAACTCCATTTCCATCATCTCCTTGGCCGCCGCTGTGATGTCTCTCAGGTTGAAATTTTCTCCACCCTTTTTCGGAAAAACGAAATTGGAATTAGGGTTCTTGTCGATTTTTTTTTTTAATTTTGGAATTTTTCAGCTATTCATCTGTTGCCTGGATTGCATCGCTCGAAAAGGGTGTTCAACCGGACGTGGTTTACAGCTCGAGAGCCTCGACTTCCACCGGAAAAATGTTCAATTTCTTGAGCGCTTTAGGCGACGTGGCCTTTGCTTACGCCGGCCACAACGTCGTGCTTGAAATTCAGGCCACGATTCCGTCGACGCCGGAGAAGCCGTCGAAGGGGCCGATGTGGAAGGGAGTTATCGTGGCCTATATCGTCGTTGCCTTGTGCTATTTCCCGGTTGCTTTCATTGGCTACTATATCTTTGGTAACTCCGTCGAAGATAACATCCTTATTTCCCTCGAAAAGCCGACGTGGCTCATCGCCGCAGCCAACATGTTCGTCGTCATCCATGTCATCGGAAGTTATCAGGTAAGCCCTAGATTTTTTTTTTTCACTTTTTTTCTCGATTTCTTGACCTAATTACAGAGATTTCACTACGCTTTCTCTCTCTTGACTGGTTTCAGATCTACGCAATGCCAGTTTTCGACATGGTCGAAACCCTCTTCGTCAAGAAGCTGAACTTCTCGCCATCCTTCAAGCTTCGTTTCATCATTCGAACAACTTACGTTGGTGAGTTTTTTACAGGTTTTAAGCTTCGGCCATGGCGTTTCTGCAAATTCTAAGCTTTTTTTTACCATGATTCTGCAGCATTTACGATGATGGTCGGCATTGCAATCCCCTTCTTCGGTGGACTTCTTGGATTCTTCGGAGGATTCGCTCTTGCCCCTACAACCTACTTCGTAAGCTAAACAACACTTCAAACTAAAAGTGGACAAAAACGGGTCAGAATCATCAATTGAATCACAATCGTCGTTTTTAATCCAGTTATGGTTCTAATACTTAAAAAATCATGATTTATGGGCTGATGCCAGTTTTTTAAAGTAAAAAACCATGAAACTAGAGTCGGAATAGAATTAGAACCGTTGGTTCCGGTGCAGGTTTTAAAAATTTAGAATTGTGAATTCCGGTTCCAATTTTATTTCAAGATAAAACCAACTCGAACTAGCGGTCACTCATACTTCAAACCCTAAATTTGAAAAACTATTCATTCTCTCACTAGAACAAAAAGGAAACTCATTTTTTCTCTCTCACAGCTCCCCTGCATCATGTGGCTATGCATCTACAAACCCAAGAGGTTCAGCCTGTCGTGGTTCACCAACTGGATCTGTATCATCCTCGGACTGCTGCTGATGATCTTGTCGCCCATCGGAGCTCTGAGAAACATCATTCTGTCGGCGAAGAACTACAGGTTCTTCTCGTAAATACGAGAACTTGATTCGAAGTGGGAAAAGGGGATCGTCCTGATGTTGAAGATGGCTCGTTTGGTTTGGCTGTTCTTGTGTTTCCTTTATAGAAGCTCTATGCATTTGTTTGTACATAAAGCTTTATTTCTACGGTGGGGACGTGATTATTATTTAATGCAGTCAATATGTTATTTCTTCTCCTTAATTTCTAGTTTCCGACCTTTCTCATCTAAATAACGTTTCATTTGTATTGTGAGTGTACACAAATTACACTAAGATTTTGTGTGATGACTCGTCTAGATGAGAAGTGTGAAGGTGGTGCAATCCTACATAGTTTTAAAAAAATGATATTTGTGTTATATACATATTGTTTCTAATCTTACCAAGTATAATGTGTTTCGGGCTGTAAACCTAATAACAAATCTGTGAAAGTGACACTGGCCATAGCAGGCAATAGAGCCTTGTCTCAACTGGAAGTGTACCGACTGTGCCAACGATGACGTCTAGCCTCTTTAAGCGGGGTGGATTGTGACGATCCGTCTAGATGAGATGTGGTGAGGATGATGCAATCTGACATTGTTTGAGAAAGTGATGTTTGTGCTGTATATAAGTGTTGTCACTCATCTTACCCAGTACAATGTGTTTTGAGTTGTAAATCCAAAAGTAAATCCGTAAGAGTGACACCGAGACATATCAGATAATATCGTGCTGAGACTATCGAGTGACGTTTCATTTTATCTACTAAGTCACCATACCTTTGCATTTTTTAAAGGTCGACTTTACGTGCAGATGGTTCCAAAGATTGGCAACCCAAAGAGGCTATATATGATTGCCGTGATCCACGAAACCCTAGCCCATCGGGTATTTCCCGATCACCAACACCGCTCCAGTA
Source organism: Begonia fuchsioides (assembly GCA_003255005.1). Taxonomy (NCBI): domain Eukaryota; kingdom Viridiplantae; phylum Streptophyta; class Magnoliopsida; order Cucurbitales; family Begoniaceae; genus Begonia; species Begonia fuchsioides. The sequence goes on along the minus strand of QAOC01027111.1, from coordinate 65,549 downwards.
GTAAGCCCACATTCTAAGCACGAAGACAAGTCCTAAAATCCCTCGGAACCACGCTGTAGAACGCGTAGAAATAAGGAGGCAACAAATCAAACATCCCCTTGGCTGCTTCCAAGTCATTAAAAACGGTGCGTTTTCAAACATCCCCTTGGCTGCTCCGGGTACTAAATTCCTCGAACCACGACCACCAATTATGGTTCTATTTCAAGAATAAACGGACCGGACCCATATCACCCAATCAGGGTCCGGTCTGATCTCCGCCCAGCTAGGAGTGAACTGACGGTTCAACGACTCCTCCCACCACCTATTTATACCCCAACTCTGGTTACGGTTTTCCATTATTCAAATTGAAATCTTAGTTAGCCGTCTCCGTCCCGAGCCCTCCCGCGCCTCCATTTTCCCGCCTCTGGTTTTCTCATTTGCTTCACTCATCGTCTTCCTCCACGCTTGCATTTTCGAATTTCAACGTTTGCAGCTTAGTTCCGCCATCGCTGCTTTCACAGGTTCTGACTCTTTCTCATTTCTCTCTCTCTCTCTCATGTTCTTCACCTTACAAAGCTCTTCATACTTTATTAGAGTTTTTTTTCCCTACTGTATTTATTATCTGCTGATTGTTTCTCACATTCGATCTAGAATTATTGATTTGCCTCTCTCACCAGCATCACTTTCTGACTCCCAACCTTTTCCCTCATCCATTAAGAATCGAATCTATCCGTCGTTTCGTTTTCTTTTTCGTTTGCTTCTGTATTTTTCCTTTCGCTTTTAACTTGTATTTCTCCTATAGTTATAGCTATCCTTCTACCAATTCCTTCTAATCGCAGCCGGAAACATAGAAACTGGAGTTTCAAAGACGATCAATTATGCAGAAAGTAAGTGCTAAAACTTTACAATAATATGTTTCTGATACTGGTGTAATAATCACTCTCACGTATTCACTGTTATTTTGCTTTACCCATCGTTTCTGTGCCAATTCCTTGATTTTTTTTCTCTCTTTCATCACAAATTGCCAGTCTATTTGCACAACCTAAATCTCTCCGCTTAATAGTTCTTCGAAATGATGTCCGTTCGAATTTAGTTAATCATGGGCAACGATGCGAAATCCCTAGTTTTCTAATGTTGGATCATTCTCGTTTTTTGAAACTGTCAATTTAATTTTTCTGGCACTGCTATTAATTTATCGTCTCCATCTTAAGCAAGAAACAGTTTAATTAAATGGGGAAACAATATAGTAAATAACATAGTTTTGACTTCTGGGCTCACTTAATGGGACTGGAAGAAAAACTCTAACGTTCATAAACAGTGTGAAACCTATTTCAGGAACGAATGAATGATTGTCAGAGTTTTGGTAGCAATCAGCATTCATCAATCCGATCAAGAAAGATCTCCGTTGGAATTATTGACGATTCGTTAGTAGGCCGGAAATCCAGAGCTAGAAAAAAGCAAGAGGATGCAGTCCAAATTGCAGAAGAGCTCTACTGTGACTTAATGAAGTCCATGGAGAACATTAATGAAAAAAAAGTTGCAGATATTGTCGAAATAAATCAACAGGAAGCTCAACCGCTGGTTGATTCCCCATGGGTTTCTAAGAGATCCATTCATCGAGATACATCGATGGCAGAAACTGTTATTGGTGCTAAACGAGTGCTTAATTTCCCAGCTGTTGGGAGTGTGTGCCCGACAAGCAAGAACCCCAAATTCCCAACACCAGCTAGTTGCAGGAAGCCTAACATCTCTGATGGGGCGAAAGGTGCTCCAGAAAAAGTTTCTGTTACTGCCGTTACTAATGGTACTTCAATATTGAAGTCTGGTGAGAGCAAGAAAGTAACCCAAGATGAATGGGGCAAGGATGTTATCCTAGAGAGACCGGAGGACTTTTCATTTACTACAGCAAATAATGTAGTAATGTCAGAGAAAGTGGGAACAGATACTGAAGCAGACAAAGCAGGGAAACAAACAGAGAGCTTGAGAATGAGGCTATTCGAAATATTGGGAACAGTTTCCTCACCACCTGACCCTCAATCTAAATCCCAAAAACATGATCAGGGCGTCACAGATTTGAAAACAGAGGAAAACATTGTCCTAAAAGCTCACAGAACTGTCAAGTCCGGACAAAATTCAGATACGATAGAAACTGACTCAGAGAATCCCCAACAGTCAAAGACAAGGCCAAAAACTCGTCCCACAAAAAGGAAAAGGATTCCTACCAAGTTGCGTACAAATAAAGCCAAGAATGATACATCCTCAATTCACAATGTTAAACGCCAAAAAGAAAATGTCTTTCCCTCCAAATCAGGAAGGAGTAGAACGGAAAGTGTTCCTACTAATGGTGGTCGCTCATCATTTTTAGCACGGAATGAAAAAAAAGTTTTCCAAATCAAGCGATCAAAAAGTTGCTTCACAGAAAACTGTGATCCAAGTCATGTTGACCAAGAAACTTGCAGGCCCGAGGCACAAGTTTCAGACGAAAAAACTTCACCAGTAAGAAATAAAACAAGTAAGTTTACTGTTCGCAATGAAGCACCAGACAATGAAACAGCTTATAATAAACCTGGGAAAATCACCGACGAGGATTTGGGTCAGTCCCCATTAGCAAACAAGGCAGAGTCGTCACACAATCATAAAAGCTCATCAAACCAAGACAAAAGAGATGAAATTCTTAACCCATGTTTGCGGAATTCAATTGACCCCGATCCTTGCGTAGAAAGTCCAACGTTAAAGATTAATACCCCGGGGTTTAGTTCTTCTCCTATCTTGTCACAAAAAGCAAGTCCTGCGATGAAGAGTTCAGTGCTTGGAAGGAAAAAAACTACTGTGGAAGATATTGGTATTAGTAGCTTCAGGAAGTTACAAAATCTGAAAAAAACCCGTAATTCTAATGCAGAGGTACGGTTTCTTTTACATGAAATGTGCTGTTGGACAGACGTCCACGATCTCAAATGTTGTCTTTGTCATTCTGTATTTTGCCTTCTGGTTTTGAACTTCAGGATATTGCAGTGGAGCACATTGATTTTTTATTCAGGAGAAAACCAGCTAATACAAGAGTGATAGAAGAGGAAAATGACAAGTCAGAGTCTTCCTATGAAGAAGAGCTTGAGAGTTCTGGGGAAGGTTTGGTTTTACCATCTCATTTTAGTTGCCAGCTGCTGGAGCTTAATCATATAAAATATTTCATATTAATTGTTTATCTTATGCTTGAATTATTTTTTCTTACCTTAAGCATCTGCATCGTCATTGCGAAGGTGTCATTATAATTTGGGCTTCTTCTGGACCTATAATATGAAGATTAAGTGAGTCTTAAAAGAAGCACTAATCATTACCACTTAAAAATTAATTTGGCCATCCTTCTTAGGCAATTAAGTATGTCTAAGTTAGCTGAGACATTTCTGAGTACTTCGTGTTGTTTTACTTTTTTCAAAGATGCAAAAAATTTAACTTGATTGAGCGTTGAAGCTATGAATCTTAAAATGTTTGTCTATTAGCTAGTCTACATTGTGTACCTAAAGTCAGTTTCCGTTGGTCAAGCTGTCCCTTTTATTGGTGACGGTATTAATTTGAACTAATCTGCTTCCTAACAGTAACTATATAACCTACAAAACAGCATTCATTTTTGAGATTCCTCACAATGCAATTTACTTTATACTTTTTTTTTTTGTTTTTTTTTGCAATGGTAATTAGCAAAACTATGTCCAGTTTATTCCATGTGGTAGATTTGTTTTTTCAATCCTTTTCATCGGGAATTATATACGACCATATCTGGCTAATCTATAAAACAAGCCACTATTTTTTATTTGTTTAAACTATTTTTGTTTATCTAGGTTCAACTCAAAGATCGAGAAGAATTAGCATGACCGAGAAATTGAAGTTGATGCTTCATCCAACAAAGAAGTTGAAAACTGATAATATTGGTACTCTTTTTTTTTCCTTAGCTAGCATTTGACTTAGTTTTATAAATATGAATGGTTGCTCTTAATTTCATCATATTTTCGGGCTATATTAAAATTTGGACAGCGCATCAAAAAACTAATTGGATTGAAGATTCTTTAGAAGAAAATCAAGAGGAAGAGCTAGCAAGGTTATCTTTGCTTCCCTCAAATTGCACGATGAAATTATTCAACAAATAGATTTGGCCTTTGTTTTTCAACATACAGATGGTTGATATTATGTCCTTTGATCCATCTTTCAGGGCTGTCCAACTTTTTGCGTTGGAGTTACAAAAAATTAAAAGCAAAATGAAGTTAATAGCATTGAAGAAATCCTCAGAAATTTTGATGTCAGCTTCTGACGAGACAGATTTACAGCTTCAAAATGTTAGGTGTCAAATTGAAACAGATGTGTAAGTGGTGTTTCTTTGTAGAAACAAAATAAGATGTTGGATTTGCAACTCTAATTGTTGACGATCTTTCAGTGAAAAGCTGACCAACCTCTGTAAATCAAAACGAAAACCGCTAGAAACAAAAGTTGCTGGTAATTCACTTCCAACCCTTTGTTATATTATTACATATGAGTAAAACTATGAACAAATTATTATTGCTCTTTTCGGAAACAATATGAAAAATGCGCAATAACTGTTACTTCTATGTTTAGTGAACAACCTTGAGTCGATTGGTACCATATAAAATTGAACGTTTTCATCTTTGGATATATTCTGCTGTGATTTGTACTGTACAGTATTATTTTATCTTTTGGTTGGATGTAGTAGCTTCAGTTTTTCACGCATAGGAATAGCTTTCACTTTTGGTTTGAGGATGTACTCCTCATCTTTGACTTTATATCCACTATATATGTTATGTGGCGATACAATTTCTCATTTGAAGTGTTAATATTGAACTTATTTCCTTCATCTTCATTGTGCAGAGCAACAAGAACAATTGAAGCTCATTCACGGGAAGTTTAAGGAAGAGTTGAATCAACATCTCCAAAATTCTATATGCTCACTAAACGAGTTGGAAGCACAAAGAGTAGAGATCAAGGGAGTCATGGAGAAAAAAAGTAAGAGTTTTTCACTCAAGTGCTTCTTCAAAATCATTTTCACTCGAGTGCTTCCCCATGATTTTGTCATTAATATCTCATCCCAAGCTACCTGGTATGCTTTAGTGTCAGACTGATGAGAATCAATTTAGAAAGCAATATCCATTTTAATGGGGACATACACAAATTTATCCATATTTACACAAATTTATCGTTGTTTTTGTTGATCAAGTAGTATGTAGATTGGATTGAGGGAAAGTAGTGTCGAGCAGTCTAAAATTCTAACAGTCACAATTAGAGGTTTTTAAACCTAGGAGTTGTTTAGTTGGATTAAGATGGAAAAGCTTTTGATTTAATCACCATCATTAAAACCAGATAAAAAAAGTGTTTCTATTGGAAACCAAATATTTACCAACTTTCCTTTTTGCGTGTCCTATAATAAGAAACTTCTCTACAAGTCACGTTTAATGATAATGCAATTCCGAATGTATATGCAGTGAAGAACAACATTTGAACTGGCACAGTTAATTATTATTGTTAATATTTTGAAAGCCATCTACTCCGACCCTAATATCCGTCTCAAATTTGGAAGGTTTACTTTGTAATTTCTCGCGTGTACAGAAATATCTCATCGAAATATTCTGCTTCAAGTGGAAGAATCAATTGATGGGAGACTAATTGATACCCAGAGACGAATCAAAGCAATTCAAGAGGTAATTCTAGGAATCTTACTCATTTTCGTGTTTTCTATTCAACAATTTGCAAAGCTATTCCTGTTAGAATTAAGTGACCCGAAGAATAAGTTGACCTGGTCATGTCTGCATATTCAATACAAAGGTTTTCAGGTTTGCTCTGTGTATTGATACTTGATTTCTAAAATTCATTATATCTTGATTTTCTATTAGTGATATTTTTTATGTAGCCGCATTTGTTTTCCTATTTAGAGTTTTCCACATAAAATTTGATGTGTATGTTTTTATGTGTTTATTTTTTTTATTATTATTGTTAGATTTTCAATAATTCCGTATTTTAAGAAGATCGTAAATCTGAAAAGCATGTGCTAATTGGACGCAGTTGGCAAGAGAAAAGATGCTCCATTTAAAAACGATAATTGCGGCGAGCTTGAAAGAGGGGATTCATGGCATGTAACTTGAAGCAACTCAGGAAAAGGTCTGTAGTTTATCTGTGGTCTGAAGATTTTACTTTCACGTTCATGCCTCTTTACTACTTATGTACTCCTTATGGGTATTTTTTCTCCTCGGGTACAACTTTACACAAGATTTGTTAGTACATGTATGTAGAAGTACAATACATGAACTCATCAATGAAACGTGTCCAGTCGTACCCAAATGACTTCATATAATTTTTCAAACCCGCATGTTTTGAACTGAAAAACTTATAAATCGAAAGTCATTAATTGAAAGATGCAGTTTATTTAGATTTATGTTACTTTAATCGGGCAATTCGATCCGGTTTCCGAGTCAGATCATTTCATGTTATGTTCTGTCTCGAATACCCTTCAAGAGATGGCATTAACACGATAGTCTCCTAGATCATGTCTTTTGATTGATTAGAAGTATGCTTAAGCAAACATTCTTTAGTCTATATATTTTGTGTTTCATGTGTTAATCGATATATCTACATCATTTCATCGTCCCGAAAGTTTCATTGCTAAATAAAGTTCAAAAGCCCTACATCGAGTCAGTAACATTTTGATTTCATATTAGACTTGCGCATTGAGTAGTTATTATTTTAGAAAACTACATCTGTACATCAAGTATTCTGCCCGTTAAAGGGGAACATGGTCTTGTCCGGTTCGATTCTTGAATAAACAGGACTAGGCCAACATTTAGTTTTAAACTTTTAGGAACATGACCGGAAATGCCTAGGACCGGACCAGAACCAGACCCCACATTCGGTTTTAGTCAGGCCCATCGGTCTTAGTCGGTTTTGTCCATCCGAGAAAAAAACCAACAAAATGTGCATCAACTAATAGTAAAATTGAACAATGTGAACAAGATTGTATGCATATTTCTATTTATTTACTGTGTTTTGTGCTTGTAATTGCAGTGAAGTTACTGGCTAGAGACTTCCATGTTCTGCGAAACTTTCAATCTGACTTGAGTCCAGGATAGCCTCCAGTCCAGATGGCTCAAGAAAGCTGCGAAATTTCAGGTAACAATGTCAAATTGGGAGGCCAATGATCAGGTAACAACTATAAACCCCGGTTTTGTTTTTTTTAGCTCGGACCACTTTTCAAAACCATTGATTTTGCCAAATTTAAGGTTGATCCTCTTTTTTTAGGAGTGAATTTCCTCTTTTCATAGGGCAATCTCTGTTTTTGTATTGCTTGCTTGTTTCAGGTAGGAAATTTGAGCTAGAAAGTAGAAATAGTGTTTGTGGTTGTGGTAAGAACTAGGGCCGGGTCGGGCTTCGAACCGGCCTAAATCGACTCGTTAGGTATTCGGTTCTATTAGTAGAATCGAAGACTGAACTGCCATAACTTCGAAAGTATCTGGCTCGGGTCGGTTGGGTTCTTATTCAATTTTAATTTTTTTTTGTTTTGGTTTGGTTTTTGGGTTGACCGAACCGAAATCTAATCAGGTAAAAACCGACCAAAAACCATGAAAACATAAAAAACACCAAAAAACCCTACCAGACCCAACCCGAACCATTGGTTTAACGAGTTAGAATCGGGTAGAAGTAAGAAGAGTTGTAGGAATTGAAGAACAAAGAAAATAAATGCATACCTATCCCTAAGAATTCTTGCCATCGCTCGACAACCCCCATGGATAGATGATTGAAGGTTAACTGCAATATTAGGGTTGTGTATACTTTGTCTAAGATGTACCCACCCGTGTTGCCCGTGCCGCTCATCTGTAACTTTTGCTCTGTGTATAACAAATAACTTTGAACCCAAAAATGTTCGATGAAACCCGAAATCTACCGAAACTCGTCGCGCGTACATACCTGTACATGAGAGCATCGATGGCCGCAGGATCATCGTTCAAGTCTACGAGACATCCTTCGCTCACCCAACAATCTCCGCACGAATCTAACTCCCACCCTTTGAGTTTCCCTGTCTGACCATTAACACAATATTGTCGCTTTGTACTGAAGCAGTATCTGTTCGTAAATTGAGAAACAAAATTCGAATGCTTAGAAAACCTCGATGTAGCGTCGGAATGTTTCGATTGCCTCAACGGCCTTCGCCTTTGCAAATTGAGGTTTTGATACGATGTTCATTCTGAGTTCGAAAGCCTCCAGTGGTTCGTCTAAATCCTTTATTAGACTCCCGACCCCTTCTTCCGACCCTGCAAGTCTCATTCTCACCATTTCGATGATGATTTTTACCACCATGTACGCCCCTGCGTGGAAGATGAAGTCGATCATGTGACTAAATTGTGTCATTTTATGTTAATAAGATCAGACCAATATATTTTGAAATCTTAAAACTCAGATTGGAACTGAACACGATCGATTACCATCGTCAAGGAAGTAGTTCTCTTTAAGTGCACCATGCCCCGAAGTTTCCATCATAAGATGAGTCTCGACTCCGTCTTTATTCAACTGAACTCCTTTATCGATAACGTTTTTGTAACCAACCCGATATAGACAATGTCTTCCGCCTCGTTCGGTGATGAACTTGGTGAGAGCCATGCTTGTTCGAGCATCGGTGACGATGGTCGTTCCGGGGTGTTCTCTCAACACGATTGCAGCCATAAGAGCTATGAGTTTGTCACCATTGATGGGGTTTCCTTTGTTATCGACAACTCCGCTACGGTCGACGTCTGTGTCGAAAACAATGCCGAGATCGGCCGTGTTTCTGAGAACCGCAGCTCGTGTGACGGCCATGGCTGTCTTGTCTTCTGGGTTGGGAATGTGGTTCGGAAACATTCCGTCTGGGTTGAGGTAGAGAGAGTCGAACGTATCGGCTCCGAGCTTGTCTAAGACGTTCCATGTGAAGAACCCTCCCGATCCATTTCCAGCATTCACTATAATCTGCGTATTCATTGCAATTGGAATCACATATTCAAAAAGGAGAGAGAGAGAGTGAGACTCAGACCCTTGAAGAGGAGTATCATAGTGCAAGGTGCTTCACCCTTGAGAGAAAGAGAGACTGAGAGGGAAAGAACCTCAAACCCTTGAAGAGTATGACAGTGCAAAGGGTGGTTCACCCTTCAGAGAGAGAGAGAGAGAGAGAGAGAAACTCAAACCCTTGAAGAGGAGTATGAAAGTGCAAAGGGTGGTTCACCCTTCAGAGAGAGAGAGAGAGAGAGAACCTCAAACCCTTGAAGATTATGATAGTTCAAAGGATGGTTCACCCTTTGGAGGTAGAGAGAAAGAGAGAACCTCAAACCCTTGAGGAGTGTCATAGTCCAAAGGGTGGTTCACCCATTAGAGAGAGAGAGAGAGAGAGAGAACCTCAAACCCTTGAAGAGGAGTATCATAATGCAAAGGATGGTTGACCCTTTCCTTGATAATATCTCTGAGATGGCTCGCGTAAACCCTCATGAAATCCACTTTGTTGGGAAGAACTTTGACGGAGGTCGACACTTTAGCCGTCCGATTCACATACTTTCTCGCTGCGTTCTCGCATATTTCTTCCACCTCGCTCGACGTTAGCCCTCCTCTCTTCGTGAAGAACTTCAGCCCGTTTCTTGTATACGGCAAATGAGAAGCCGTCATCTGCAAAAGGGGAAGAAGAGAGAGAGAGAGATTATCCTCGGATTAAACAAAGTGGGAGAAAAGAAGAAGAAGAAACAAAGAGTTTCCGCATACAAGACATCATTTAGAAAGATAATCTCTCTAACGGTGGTTCGCCCTTTAGAGAGGGAGAGTGAGAGAGAGAAAGAGAGAACCTCATAACGAGTGGTTCACCCTTTAGAGTGAGAGATAGTGCAAAGGGTAGTTCACCCTTTAGAGAGAGAGAGAGAGTGAGATTATCCTTGGATTAAAAAAAGTGGGAGAGAAGAAGAAGAAGAAGAAGAAACAGAGTTTTCGTATACAAGACATCCTTTAGAGAGATAATCTCTCTAACGCCGGTGGGTCACCCTTTATAGAGAGAGAGAGAGAGAGAGAGAGAGAGAGAGAGGGAGAGAGAGATTATCCTTGGATTAAACAAAGTGGGATAAAAGAAGAAGAGGAAGAAGAAACACAGAGTTACCATTATCGAAGCTTCGAAAGCAAATGGAGGAAGAATAGTACTCATGAAACAAGCAGGCGTAGTGGCCAAACCCATGTCGAAAACCAGACAACCAGACCGAGCAAGACCTTCAAAAATGGCGGCACTCAAATTCGGCCCCGAAATTCTCGGGTCCTTTCCCAAGGAAACCCTAATTTCTCCATTATAACCCACGTCCTCTTTCTCCAACCCCTTTCTCACCCAGTTTCCAAAGCTCTCAGCTATGGCTTCCACCGCCGGAGGAGTAAGATCCACAGTTCTTCCCTTTTCCCCTTCCATGGCCACCCCTCTAACGTCGGACCCATTTTGAAGCCTTCTAATTCTACCCATTTCCTCTTCTTCTTCCTCCTTGATTGCCACCTCGTTGAACCTCGCAGTGGCCGGGGATTTCAGGAGGGGAGCTTTCATCAATGGCGGAAGAAACGAAAATGGAAGATGGGTTTTCGGTGTTTTGCAGAGCTGAGTTGCTGTGAAGCTTGATATCTCTCTGTAATTTGCTTGCAGAGAGGGAGACGATGCCCCTGTGGAAGCCATTGAAGCTCTGTGCAGGAGCTCAAGCTCTTTTTACGTATTCGGACCAAGCGAAATCGAAGTCCCGGAGATAAGATCGGAAATCTCAGCCTGAAATATCTTGAAGCAAAGCTCCAAAGTCATTGATTTCTTCTGGCTTTTTCCTTCCATGGAGTGTTTATTTTTCATCATCGTTTCTTGAATGGTTCTGCAGGTTACGTGTGATTTAAAAGCATGCACGACTGTGTTTGATATCAACGTTGATATTTCAAACAATATGACACGTTGACTGTTTAGTCAACGTAAATTTCAAACTAAAGCTTATGGTTTTATATTTTGGAAACTACCGCGAGAACTAACGGCTTTGTTTTTAATCTGGTTTTAATATGATTTTATTTTATATTTTATAAAAATAAAATATAACAATAAAATATATATTTTTATTATATTTAGTTTGAATTTTAAGTGATTGGATAACTTTATAACTAATTTTCATATTTATATCAGATTTTATTAGAGTTTGAGTATGGTTTTACAAGATTTTAAAAAAATCTTGACCTACGGTTTTGGTTCTAAGTTCACAGTGTTTTACTCTTAAAAATCGGCATCGACTCATAAATCACAATTTTTTTTAAAATTAGAACCAAATCTAGATTAAAACTGGTAGTTCTGGTCTAATTTACGATTTCAATCTGGTTTTGCCCAGCCCTAGATGAAAGGTCTCATAGTGTTCTAATGTAAACTCATTGATTGGCTAGTGAAAACATTACACGACTATGTTTAATGGATAAATATCAATTCGCTCTCTCATTTGGGGTAGATGCATCATATAGACGCATATCTTGAACTAAAAAATCGTCGATTAACACGTCAAAATTTACCATAATTTCAAGAAATATCTTGTTTTGACCTCTTTTTACTTTAAGAATGTTCATCGATTATAAAAGCTTTTAAAATGTATTATAATTTGATGAAAAATTCTTGTTTTTCGAGCTTGATTGAGTCAAATAAAGATAAAATTTTATTATTTGAGGTTATTCTACTTCTTGCCAATTCGTTAAAAGTAACCAAGTCGACAAAAATTACTAATTAGATTAACAGGCATATTAAAATCAATGATAACTATCAATGAACACTCTGAAGTTTGAAATATTTTCCAACTGATACCTTAAACTTTTAATTGTATCAGTTAACACCTTAAAGCATTATTATTTTTAACTAACACTTTCAACTGTTAATTTATCAGTTAACACCTCGAAGTTTAAAAATTATCAACTAATACTTTATTATTAAATTTAAGTTAATCAACCTTCTTTTCACAATTTAATTTGAATTTGTTTGAATTATTTATGTGTGGGCACGAGTTCGTCCGGTCTGGTTTTATCCCGAATAGAATCTAAACAGAAACTCACAGTTCAAGATTTTTGGCATTGACATCGGAACCAACAGTTCCGGTTCCGTTCTAGTTTTAACTCAATTTTATTTTATATTTTTAAAAAATTAAAATATAATAATAAAATATATTTGAGTCTGATTTTATTTGATTTTAGAACTTTTTTGACTCACTGTCCCGGTTGCGGTTTCACAGTTTTTTATTCCTAAAAATCTGCATCGGTCCATAAATTACAATTTTTTTAAAATTAGAATTAATACACGATGAAAATCGGCAGTTTCAGTCTAATTTACAGTTCCAGTCGAATATTGCTCACCCTTAGAATTATTACATATTTTCAATTAGCTTGATCAAAAAAGAAATAGAGAAGGAAAGTCAACGTGCAAGTTATCTTCAAAAAGTCAACTTGCACTATACCGTAAAAGGTAAAAAGGTAAAATAGAGAATAATAAGAAAACCATAAGTGGTATTCTTGTAATTAAAGCCTCATCTGAGGATATTGTAATAAGTTTGTCAACGCATTCTATATATTTCCCCGGCGTTGAAGCTCCATTTCTTTCTGCAACGCTGAACCTCTCAATTCTAGAAGAAGGGCGAAAACTAGAGAGGGAAAGAAGAGAGAGAAAGCGAGGGAGAGATCTTGATCTCCAGCTTCCAGGGGCGGCAAGCGAGGGGCGGGGTAAGAAGGTCTGCAACCTGTGATCCTAATCATTGACGATAGAGGACAAGAATTTTGGTTTCGAATTGAACGGCGAAGAAGAGTACGATCGCTGGCACAAGGTTTCCTACTCGAAGCGCCAGAAAAAGCCGATCAAGCCCTCGAGTGCTGTTTCTGGTTCTAACAAGATTGTTTTCAGTAATGCTGTGTCCAATGGGGATAATGTTTTCCTGTCGCTGGAACAGCAGGCGGCGGATTGACGCCGGAGAATTGTGGAAGCGCAGAAGGCTGCTGATTTATACGACGGTATTTATCCTGTTAAATCTCAGATCCAGTCTGATGATGAAGGTGCGGAGGATAGCGATGAATGGACTGCTGCTGGAAATGGAAAGGCAGAGCAGGTTAAGAAGGTGAAGCCGAAGAAGGTGAAGAAGCCTAAGATTACAGTGGCCGAGGCGGCCGCTAGGATGGATGCAGATGATTTATCTGCATTTCTTGATAATGCATCGGTGAGATCAGTGATCAAAATGCATCATGCATTTGCGTCTTTTTTATTTGATCTGTCAATTTTGGGAAAAAAGTGGTAATTTGGTTTTTCTGCTGTTTTGTTTTTATTTCCTGGTGGATTGGATAGGTTTTGTATGAAACACAGCCGGAAATTCAGCTGATGCGGTTTGCGGATTATTTTGGTCAAGCATTTTCGACGGTCAGTGCTTCTCAATTCCCCTGGTTGAAGATGTTCAAGGAGTCCACTGTGGCAAAGCTTGTCGACGTGAGTTTAAATGCTTCATGTAGGATTCTCTTATTTTTATTTGCAAGCTAGATCATCTTCACTGGACTGTATTCTTAAAATGGGAAACCTTGTTGCAAATTTTTGGATTTTGGTGGTAAAAATTTATCCAAATGGATTTTCTTTCGTCAAGTTCATCATCTTTTTATCATGTTTACTTCATAAAGTTTATCTATTGTTTGAAATTAGCGAGTTTCGTGTAAATTTAGTGTGTGTGTGTGTGTATACCACCAATGAAGCATAAGTCATGTCTATGTAGCATTTGGTACGTTGGGAACCTGATATTGCAAATATTTCTTCGACAGATACCTCTTACTCATGTTTCTGAAGCTATATACAGGACGTCTGTTGAGTGGCTCAATAAGCATTCTCTTGAAGCACTTAGTTCTTTTGTATTGTGGTCCTTGGACAGTATTTTGACTGACTTAGGGAGCCAGCAATCTAAGGGCTCTAAAAAAGTGTATCATCAAAATCTCAGGTAACTAGTCCATTTAAATATTAAGATTTCCTTTCCATACTTCTTGAGCTTGCATATTTGTATCTCATCAAGTATTTACAATGCCATGATTGTGTGACTTATCTTATCTTGACATCCATTTGGGTTTTTCCCTGTTACACATTTCTTTGTTGCTTTAGTGATCAAAATATATTTTCCATGAATCTGATTTTTTCCCTTGCTATTGTTAGTTTGGATGGTGCAACTCTTTTCTCCTACCATGGACAGAGACATGCAATGTAATTATGAGTCTTAGGGAACATTAAGGGCAATTAATTTGTACAATGAACTGAATTGTAATATTTATTTGGATCTCTGTTTGTGATTGTCACATATATTTTTATCATATAACCATCAAAGATATTTTTTATACAAACATACTACCTGACAATGAGTCAAATGACTTTTGATGGAGTTACACTGTTTATTGCTTTTTATCTCATCACATGCCTGACATTACTTGTTGCTTTAAGATGATTGGCTCCTCAAATGAATTAGTTTTTGAAGGTATTGATTTCTCATCCTTATCAGGGCATTTCTTCATTTTACTTGAGGATTTGATTTGGTCATTCGAGGCTTGTATGAAAAAGTTGACAATTGTAACAGATTACTAGTTTTTTTATTAAAACAATGTGAGGAGGTTGTCCTTCGACGGAAATTTTTACCTTAATTGGGGCAAAAAAGAAGTTGTGAGAGTTGCTTTAGATCATCGTCTTCGAGCTTCATGGACATTCCCTTACATCACTGTTACCCCCTTGTAGTTTGAAAAAAGCTTCAATCTGAAATGACGAATTTAAAGATTTTTTAACTTTCCACAGCTGATATGTCATGTTGGTATCAGGTTCCTATATTTGTAGTGTAGGATCGTGTTTAACCTAAAGGGGGGGGTGAATTAGGTTAATAGATATTTTATAAGTTTAATATGAAATTCTTCGTTTATCTCTTAAAAAAATATTTATCTATTAAATGACTAAGCACAACCAATAATTAAAAAGTTTAAGAGAGAGAAGAATGACACTGAGCTTGTTAACGCGGTTCGGCCAACCTTGCCTACGTCCGCGCTTCAAGGTTCCTCCTTGAAGATCTTTCAGCTCTCCCTGGAGCTTTACTA
>QAOC01027111.1:37967-49902 GCA_003255005.1 Begonia fuchsioides | reverse complement strand
TAATCAATCTACTGCCCACATTTAGGGAAAATCCAAAATATCAAGGACAGGATAAACTTCTTGTTACTGTATGGATGTCAGTGCAGGTACAAAAAGATTGTATCATCTGCTAGTTTCTATTTTATGATTCTCGTTTATTTGCGTTGTGTGAGATTTAAGCTTCCATATGCAGGCTACTCAAGGAGACTTGGCTGTAGGATTGTATGCATGGGCACATCACTTCTTGCCTGTGATCAGCATTAAAACATGTAATCCACAATCAAGAGATCTTTGTTTGCAGCTGGTGGAGAGGTGTGAATGCAAGCCAAGTCCCATTGTTTTTTCTATTATAAACAGTCATAGTCTGAATATCTTATATGTTTTATTATAGAATTTTATCTGCTCCTAAAGCTCGCACTATTTGAATAAATTCTGCTGTAAGAAAGGGGGTGCGTTTGATACCACCGTCTGCATTTGAGACGCTAATACGTCTTACTTACCCTGCTGCTTCGTCGAGAATGAAGGTAGGTTGTTCCGAGTTACTTCTCGTGCCTATTTGAGATGAGCTTATTTCTCAGAAATTGGGATTAATTGCAGGCTACGGAAAGGTTTGAAGCCATCTTACCCACTTTAAAGGAGGTTGCCCTTGCTGGATCTTCTGGAAGCAAAGCAATGAAGCAAGTTTCTCAGCAAATTTTCCAGTTTGCTATTAAAGTTGGTACAGATGATCCTCGCCGCACAACCTTTCAGGAAGCGGACAAACATGCTAAGGTAATACTGGGAAAACTATCCCGTGGAAACGGGTGCGTGAAAACCATGGCTCTTCTTGTTGTTGTCGGGGCTATCGGAGCAGCTATCTTGTCCACAAATATGGAGTCTTGGGATTGGAAGAAATTCTCTGTTGTTTTCACTCCACAGCAGTCTTTCTAAGACACCTGGCAAAGCACCGAGCTGATTTTCGGCTCGTTCATGAGCGAAGCATCGCATTTTGGCCGTCGGGAGTATGTGAGATCTCTTTTCAACGGGACATAAAGTGCTCACAGATTTAAGTTCATCGCATTGTGATGCTTCGCTCGGGTTTTAAGGTACCTTTTTTCTGCCATTTTCAGGTGATTTAAGGTTCTTTATTAAGATCTTACCGCTGATATCCACATCAAGCCCTTTAAACTTAATAGAAAAATGAGAGTTGTCAAAGTTGAATTTCGGCAGACGCTGGAAATCTATATGCAAGTGCTCGATTCGATGTTCAAGCGACAGGTAGGTGTATCTTTTTGGATTGTTATATTTGCTAGTGATTCTTGGCCTAGAATTCTTAGTTCTCTGTGAATATTACTAGATCTTCTGATTCTATTCTGTGTTGATTAAGTAAGATCAGTTCATCTTGGGGTGGAAATTTGATTGGGATGTAGTTCTTAGGGTTTGGAATCGACAATGGTAAGTCGAGGTTGAAATAAGTTTCGCTAGTCTAGTTGATGTGATGATTCTTATTACAAAACCAAGCAAGTGAAAAAATGTGATGATTCTTATTTCGGTATAACCCTAAGTTCGACTACGTGTCAGTTTCTTATTTGATAATCTAGGATCTGCCAGTAAGATTTGATTTGGGTCAAGTTTCTCGTACTTTGATTCAAAGACGTTAGATATCTCTGAGTTTATGGCAAATTGCAATATCTCAACTGATAACTAGTTCAGAGTATTTAATGCAAATATCATTAAATAATATTTTGGATAGTTTATCAGACAGAGGTTACATGCATATGCAGTTAAAAGTGCAACAGTGAAATATAAAATTGAAAAGACTGATGCTAGATTTATCTTTTTAACCCATTTTTTAATTTACTTTTTGACATTTCAATTTTGATTGGTCCAATTAAACATTTTTAATGTATTATAATTAATAATTATATATAATATTTATTGTACCAGTAAGAATTTAAAACATCAAAAAATAAGTTAAGATGATATGTTAAGAAAGTAAATCTAGCATTACCTAACGAGAAAGAAAAAGAAACGGAGAGATGAACAAATTGATAATATCGAACGTTAGAGTAATAAATCACTCTTAATATTATTACACCGACACCATCTCAAACTTCCCAAGAATTACTTGACGAAAACGTAGCCATACCCGTGCAACACCAACCTTTATTCGTAAAATAATACTGTGCTATTTTCCTCGTTTAAACGATGTAAGAGTCGACGGCTCTGCATGCGTCACAAAAAAATTGAAGCACTTTATGCGGTTCGGGCACGTTTTCGTGCTTCTTCTCGTACTCGAGCGTCCAGTGCGCTACGCTTCCATCTCCATTCGGGCTTACCTGAATTGTAGCTTTGAACGCCTTGTGCTCGTCCATAATATCTCCACCTATCACTTTAAACGTGATCAAGTTCTTCTCGTCGTCTATTCTTTCGATTATTTCCTCCGCCACCGAAGGTTTCCCATCTTCGAATTTCCCAAAAAAATGATACGATTTATTCGATATCGATCAATTTTTTTATTTAAAATAACGTGGCAAGAAAAGTGAAGGCAAGAACAGTCTAATATTCAGTTGATTGCGAGAGCTCAAACTATTTTCTACGTTAGTTCACTAATAATATCAAAGTTACCCGAGAATATTGCACGGATTACTTCATCTCCGGGCAAAATTATTCGCTAGTAATATCAAACTTACTACTGCCCAAGTCAAAGTTTAAGGACAGTCTAATATTCAGTTGATGGTGAGAACTCAGACTATTTTCTACGTTTGTTCACTAATATTACCAAAGTTACCCGGGAATACTGTCAGATCTAAAAAACTGGAACCGTGAGTTCTAATTTCAGATCTATTTCAAGATAAAATCGGGCAGAACCGGCCCATGCCCACCCGTATCACTAATAAAATCGAAGTTATAACGAAAAACAAACGAGTCTTCGATATTTAACGAAACTTACCAAGAACATAATTCCAGTAGATAACAGATCCCTCTCCCCAGTCTCCTTGAAGCAAAGAACAAGCCTGAATTTTATCAGGGCAAGCTTTGCTTACGTGGCGCAGCCTGTTTTTGAGCATTTCATGAAACTTCTCTGCAGACGCCTGTAATTCCACGTCGGCTTCCAGCTTTCCATGCAAACCCATTTCTCGTCTTTCCTTAATCGCTCCGAAAGTACTCTAATGCAAACACCAAGAACTCCTGCATTTTGCCCTTCTTGTCTTCCCTTTTTATAGCCAAATAATACATTTTTATAGCCAAATTATACGCAGCTATATATAATGTAAAAGTGATATAAATTATATTAAAAATAAAATTAAATAAAATAGTAATTCTTATACTCTTTATTTCTAAAGCTCTCGTGATAATTTCTGACATTTCATTACTAAAATAATCATAACTTCTTTCACAATACTCAGACTGACTTGCAAATCAAACCATTAAAAACTAGTTATTCTGGGCACATAAATTCATAGGACACATATTAAATTTGGTGACTGTTTGCTCTTTCAAAAATCAGTCGAAATCTATTTAAAAAACTAACAATTTATTATTATTATTTATTTCATTGAGTATAATTCATAGGTTACATGTTTATCTTCGTTAAAGAATATTTCACGTGCTAAAAGCATATAAACTTTTTTTAGTGGATGATTGGTCCTCCCTCCTCTTCTAGCTACAATGGCCGTCAAAATCATCTACCGCACCTCGTTTGGTTATAATTCATTGTGATGTCATTTGCAATCTCTCTCGATACTATTGAGTATTAAATTCAATTAAGTAATTGATAATAAAAATTCATCAGTTTTTTGTATTAGATTTTGACTAACTTTTGGAAGAACAAATGATTTAAGTTTCAGGTCATTCCGAGTATTTTGAAAGAAGTTATGGTCATTCTAATAACGAAAAATAACAAATTATTTTATTTAATTTTATTTTTAATGTAATTTATGTCACTTTGTATTATATATATTGGGTGAACAAAATGAAAAGCAGACAAGAATCCACAGATTGTTATCTCTTTCATATTTTGTTATTTCTTTTATCGAGAAACTTAGTTTTTTAAATTACGATTTTTTTCGAGTATTATCAGTACAATATTATCTGTTTCAAGTCATTGTCTAGTAATGTTTGTTCCCGTAGTAAGCCTCCTAAAATGTAGGTAGACATATGAACTTTTGTTATGAGCATCGTAATTTTAAATGTAGGTAGACATATGAACTTTTGTTATGAGCATCGTAATTTTTGCTTTGCGAACCATATGCACCTATGGCATCCCTACTAGCATGGGTAGAACCCTCCATGCAAACTCGATATTTTCAAAATTAGGAACTAGCTCGACCCAACCCGTGGTTTGAATTTCCAAATTACTCAAAATTACAGACATGTATAGTTTAAAATGTTATTATATTTAGGTCGAATTTTCAACATTTGGGTTTCACAATTTGAGAATAGATTTTGGGCCACTTTTGTCGGATCCTAACTTGGTTCAAGTCAAAACTTTTGACCTATGATCAGAGCTGGACCTCACAGTTTTTTAACTCAAAAACTGTGAACCGAACCGTGTAAGTTGCCCACCTCTTCTTCATGCAAAATCTGCTCGGCCGAGCCAGTTGAGTTTTATCCACTAGTATAAGCCAGTTTTGCCGAGGGATGGGCAAAACTGTACTAGGTACAAATCAGATCGTAACCGTCGGTTTTAATCTAATTTTAGTTCTAATTTTTAAAAAACTCGATTTATGCGCTGGTTCCGGCCTTTAGAAGTAACGAACTATGAAACTAGATTGACCAAAAACCATAATAAAATCCGATATAAATATAAAAATATGGTTATAAATTTACTCAATTACTTAAAATTTAAAAATATATATTTAATTGTTATATTTTAATTTTTAAAGAGGAATAAAATCGATTTACCAGAACGGTTGGTTTTGCTTTCAGTTCAAAAAATCTAGAACCGTGAGTTTCGATTTCGATTTTATTTCGAAATAAAATCAGGTTGAACCGACCATTGCTTACTCCTAATTTTGCCTACCATCACATGAAATGTAAATTTAATGATCCCTTAACATTTATCGTACATCGTTGTTTATAATTTCTTTAGGCAAATCGGCCCGACTCGACCGGTTTGATTTCACGGGCGAATATTAGATCCGACCCTTTACTTGAGGGGTTAGTTTTAAAGATACCTTAAACATTAAATTAAATTAATGATACCTTAAACATTTATCGTAAATCGTTGTTTATATTTTCTTTAGGCAAAATCGGCCCGACCCGACCCGACCCGACCGGTTTGATTTCACGGGCGAATATTAGATCCCACCCTTTACTTGAGGGGTTAGTTTTAAAGATACCTTAAACATTAAATTAAATTAAATTAAATTAAATTAAACTCTAAATTGGTTGTCCTTCTAAGTCCCTTTTGTCTATCCTTCTTTCTCTTCCCCGTTCCCCGGCCCGAGAGAAAATCGCAGAAAAACGGGTACGCGGTAACCCACGTCAGATCAAGCCATTTCTTGAGAGAGATCTGCGTGGGTGAAGGTGTGATTGGAAATGAGTACGCTTCAGACATGGAGAAAAGCGTATGGCGCGCTCAAAGATAGCACAAAAGTCGGTCTCGCCCACGTCAATAGCGATTACGCGGTATTCTTGGACTGTTATAAAGATTTCGAATCTCCGATTGGGGATTTTTTTTTGCAATTTGATTAGTTGGATTTTGCCTGAAACTTAGGATTTGGATGTTGCTGTCGTCAAAGCTACTAACCACGTTGAATGCCCGCCCAAAGAAAGACATCTCAGGAGTTAGTGATTTGACTTTCAGATCCATTTCGTTTCTTAGGGTTTCTTTTTCTGTTTCCAAGAAAGGAATTGATGTTGTCTATTGTTTGTATTTGCAACAGAAATTTTGAATGCTTCATCAGCAATTCGACCTCGTGCTGATGTTGCATACTGCATCCAAACCCTTTGGAGGCGGTTGGCCAAGACGCATAATTGGACGGTAAAAGAAACATTAGTCATGGATTTAATTCCATGTGCAACTCCTCCGCCTTTTGTTTTCTTACCATGTTTCCAGTTTTGGTCTTGATTTTTTAAAAAAATGGTGTTTTGTAGAGTGTGTTTCTGTCATACAAATTTCATATCACTGGAATGGGATTCATGTCTCCATTTTTTTGTTTCTCATATTGCGTTTATTTACCAGTTAAGAAAATCTTAAAGTGGTAGTAAAAGTATTCGTTGATGCCTTTCCTATGCTTGTGGATTATGAATACTTCTCCTCGAGCTCTGCATTTGGGATTTTGTGCTAAATGTAGTAGTAGTGGTTAGCTACTTCTCCGTAGGAGTATTTAGACATTTTTCTTCTCCCAGTAACTAATTTCAAATACTTGAGCAAAATCTATATAATCTAATATATTTTGAACCTGAATTTTATCGGTGCCTCAAATTCGACGTTGATCCGAGACTTATCTCATTCGCCCAAAATACCGAACATGTTACATGTGGTTGATATACTGTAAGGTCATGAAATTTCGTTCATATAAGATCAGTGTTTATAAATTCCTCAAAAACTGACAGTTGTATCATTCAAAAAGTTCTAGTTCCATTGTACGTGAAAATAGTGACGTTTTACGTGAAAAAGTGCTGTAAAATAAATTCTTGCTCTTTTCTTTTGATGATTTTTCCCCATGCTCTTGTTTACTACAGGTGGCTCTAAAAACACTGATTGTTATTCATAGAACATTGAGAGAGGGTGATCCGACATTCAGAGAAGAACTTCTAAATTTTTCACAAAGAACACGCATCCTACAACTGTCCAATTTCAAAGATGATTCAGGCCCTGCTGGTAAATTTGATGCTCTTTTCTTACCACTTCTTTTTTGCTTTCATTTACACACTGTAAGATGATCTATTTGAGCTTTTTCTTTTTATCATCGGGGAACCTAATTGATTTCTTTTTTTGCAGCTTGGGATTGCTCTGCTTGGGTACGTACTTATGCATTGTTTTTGGAGGAGCGGCTTGAATGTTTCAAAATTTTGAAATATGACGTTGAGGCTGAGCGCCTGTCTAGAGCTGCCCAAGGGCAAGAGAAGGTTCGAAATAGAACATGATTACTACCATTTTTTGGTTGATAAAAATCATGCTTGGAGGAAATTATTTATGTTTTCACTCATTAAGATTTATTCTCATTGTTCGGCTTTCTTTCCTTGCAAAGGCTATGTTTTTTTCCCTTCTGGGTAACATAATTGTTTCTTTCTTGTTATGTGATGCAACTATTGTTAGGTTTAGTTCAATATTATTAGTCATATTATTAGAAGGGTATTAAGGGTAATTTATAAGGGTTTATTTTCTATAAATAGATGCATTTAAGTTTGTATTTGGATCATCTTTTTAATATCAATATTGTTGTGGAAAACTTCTCTTGTGAGAGTTTCTCTTCTGGGCACTAACCCGTGGTGTTAGCCGGAGCGGTTGGTCGCCAATCCGTGGTGTAGTTTCTTTTATTTCCATTCATTTCTACTCCATCCACAATGAGTAAGTTTCGTGCTCAACAATGGTATCAAAGCTAGTTCTATTGTCCACTGATTCAAATAAGAAGAAATCTACTAGAGATGTCAACAACTATGGAAGCTATGTCGAGAATTAGACATAATCACTGAACAAGTCTCTATTCTACCAGCTCTTGCAGCCGAGGTAAAGCAGTTTTGCAAAGAGCTCGAGCTCCGTATGCACAATAGAAGAGTAGTGCAGATGGCCTTACAATGATATCTTAAGATATACCGAGTAGAGAGGCAAGAGAAGAAAGATAAAACAGCTGGGCTATCATTCTTTTCATCCTCCCGACATGAAGATGTGGAATATATTAAGGTAGAAAAGAAACAGAATGTACGAGCAAATTAAGAACAACACATAACTTTGCAGTAGATGATAAAAACAGAGGAAGACTGAGCAGAGAGACAGAGCTGTCTCTCCGTCGAGCAAGGACTGCCCAGAGTGGTGGCCTCCGTGTATTGATGCAACTATTATTAGTTTAGTTTAATATTATTAGTCATATTATTAGAAGGGTATTTAGGGTATTGTATTAGGGTTTCTTTTCTATAAATAGATGCATTTGGGTTTGTATTTGGATCATCTTTTGAATATATATGAAATGGTTTCTTCCTCTCTTAGAGAGTGTTCTTATTCCGGGCTACCTACCGTGGTTGACGGAGCGGCTTTCCGCCCTCCCGTGGAATCGAGCACATTTTGTGCCTAACATTATGATGCGAAAACTAGCTCTTTCTGAAATTTAGTTGTACACATGTTTTTACTTGATAGTTATGTTTTGTTTTCTTTCACTCTCAGGGTTACAGCAGAACCAGAGAATTGGAAGGCGAAGAATTGTTGGAACACTTGCCTGCTTTGCAGCAGCTTCTGTATCGTCTTATTGGCTGCAAGGTGTGCTTTAATAAAAAATATGGATTGTAATTTTTATGTATGCCCCACACTTATGTCAACTTTTTTATGTGTGGTATCTCACAAAAATTTATATGGATGGTACAGCCAGAAGGAGCAGCAAAGGGTAATCATGTCATACAGTATGCCGTTGCTTTGGTAAGTTGGACATTCCTTTCATGTGGTAACTGCTGTAATATGATTTTTTTTCGTTCTTATTTTATGAGTTGGATTAAGTTCTTTTCAATTTTGATGATGTTACCAATGCTTTGGAATAAAAAAAATTTCAAAATGAAATAATCTGCTTTTTTCGGAAAGGGTATTTAGGGTATTTTATAGGGTGTCTCTTCTATAAATAGATGCATGTAGGTTTGTATTTGGATCATTTTTTGCAAATGTATGAAATGGTTTCCTAAGATTAATAAAGTAATTTACTAATTGTATGTCTTGACAATTTTCAGGTATTGAAGGAGAGCTTTAAAATTTATTGTGCAGTTAACGATGGAATTATCAATCTCGTTGACAAGGTAAATTTGTTTGGTCATAGAAAAGCATTTCTGAATGCATGCAAATGTATTGATACTGCCTTTTTTAGCGTCAGTTTCTAAACATAATATTGTTTTCTGCAGTTTTTTGAGATGCCTAGACATGAAGCTATGAAGGCCCTTGATATCTATAAACGAGCTGGTCAACAGGTTTATGCAGTATTTATTTCTGAATAATCACAGTTTAGTAATGCAAATGCTGAACCGAGAGGAGAAGTCAAACAAACTCCAACCGCACATTTTTCCTCAGGTCCCTCAGTATAACCTACAGCTCCATGAAAAAACTGCTTCTTAAGGATATCCAAATCTATAATATCTATCAAACATGCTTTTAGAAATAGTTGCCTTTTTTTCCATTGAGCTTTTTACTTTGTAAAGTAGGATGCTGAAGTCAACTTTTCCCACAGGCTGGTGGGCTCTCCGAATTCTATGATTTTTGCAAAGGGTTAGAACTTGCGAGGAACTTTCAGTTTCCTGTTTTAAGAGAGGTATCCAAACATACTCCAGTAGTTCAACGTGTTATTTTTGCTTTATGACATTTAAAATTAGTCTTTGATATTCTATGTTATTATTTATAGCCTCCGCAATCATTCCTTAGCACGATGGAGGAATATGTTAGAGAAGCACCAAGAGTAGTCACTGTCCCTACAGAGCCACTGGTCTGTATATTTGTCTTGAAATACTTTTAATAAGAACATGACATTATGGCCGGATGAAATTTTATCATTTTCTTGGTGCTTATGTTTTATTCATTTTCAACTTACCCTTTTCTTGACTAGATATTTGAACTAATATATTGTAGCTGTGGACAGCTACAACTGACGTATAAACCAGAAGAATCTACATCAGAAGATGGCAATTTAATTAGTGAAGAACAGGCTCCTCCACAAGATAATGAGCCCATTCCATATGTGGAGACTGCCGTATTTACTGATCCACAACCGACCAATAACATTCAAGATACTGGCGATTTATTAGTAAGACGCCTTGTTTTATCTTCTTTATTTCTGTTTCTTTCATATTTCGTCTTCTTATTACTTTCAATGGCGTTTTCAGGGATTAAGTTCACTGGCTAATGTATCTGCAACTGAAGAAGTAAATGCTTTGGCTTTAGCCATAGTCCCCACTGAGTCAAGTAATTTTCCCTTCTCGTCTTAAGTTAATTTGTTTTAAATATTATTTATTTCGTCTTATGTTAACTGTGATTTGAATTTCTTGTTCTCAGATAGTGCCCCCACATTTAGTTCTAACGCATTTCAAGAGAATGATTTTGATCCAACTGGATGGGAGCTGGCCCTCGTCACCACTCCAAGCACCAACATCTCAGCAGTAAATGAAAGGCAACTGGTAGGATTTCTTGCTATTTAATTCTTTTTTCTGTTTTAAATTTTCGTGGTCTGCCAGTAGCCTTGGACGAACTATCGGTAGACGTTATAAGAAACGGAATTTCTATCACTGTTTTTGTTAATCTTGGGAATGAGATCACACCTCTTTCGAAGTGATAAGTGATAAGAGTTTCACAGCCTAATCTCCAGATTTTGGAGAGTTTGGAGTCTTAAACTTTCTACTTGGTTATTCTTTTTGTAAATTTATCCAATCTTTACAATTTAACTCTATATATGACGTTTTGATTGTCAACTTGTTGCATTAACTTTCCTACTAATTGCCTGTGAGTACACAACTATTGCTAAGAAGCTTGTTTTTACGACTTTCCCCCACTCTCGCACTTCACTCGGGAACGCTTCACTCGGGTCTTCTCCCAGTGAGCTCCCTCCCACAGTCAGAACTCTCGGGAATGGAGGAATCGTAACAGAGAGTTCAATAAGATTTGGTCCCTAATAATTCCACCATAGAGAGACTCAGAGTACAAGTCTTTTAACTAAGTGTATCATGCAGGGTTCGAATTCCCTCATCGTGAAATTATTAAGGATCGAATCATGTTGTCGTGTAGAATGGATAACTCTCTATTACGATTCTTTTTGACCCGAGAGTTTTGATCGTAGGGAGGAGCTAACAGGGGAAAAAGGGAGAGTCCCCTTGGAGTCCTAATTTTACTAACTAATGCAAAGAATATTGTTTGGTGTATGATTGTTTTTTATCATCTCAGGCTGGGGGATTGGACACACTTACTCTCAACAGTTTGTACGATGAGGGAGTTTACAGAGCTTCTCAACAGCCAGTATATGGAGTACCTGCCCCCAACCCATTTGAGGTCCATGATCCGTTTCCTACGCCCAGCACCATTCCACCCCCACCAATGGCAGCCATGGGACTGCCTCCTTCTAATCCTTTTGGTCCCTACCAGCCTACATTCCCGGCACAGCCGCAGCCACACGATTTGACGGTGAACCGATCAAACCCTTTTGGTGAGGCGGAGTTTGGAGCGTTTCCCGGGAATCCGGCTCCTCATCCACACTCGAATAACCCATTTGGGAGCACCGGCCTTCTGTAGGTAACACTTTGAATTTTCTTCTTTCCGGGTTTTTGTAATTTCTAGCCGGGTGATTTTGGCTTTTACATGGCTTTGTGCATGATGTGTATGTATGCGGTACGATGATCGGGTGCGGTTTTGAAAGGGTTGAGATAGAAACAAAATCGTTATAATCATCCGATGAAATTTCTTGTCTTTTTTTTTTTAAATTGTGAAAATGTGTCGTGAAAAATCGCAAAAAAAGTGCAAAAATTGCGAAAAAATTTGAATACAAATGTGTTTGCTTGCATGTGTTGATAATTTTGTGCTACAATTTTTATTTTTATTTATAATGAAGTTTATAATAATGTGTTTGCTTGCATGTGTTGATAAAATGTGTTTGCAGATGAATTGATTACATTTATAATAATGAAGTTTTTATTTAAAAAAATAAAAAATTTAAAAGTGAATCAAATTTATTATAATTAATACAATAAATATAATAATTAATATTTATAATTTAATATATCAATTAAAGATAAATATTGTTCTCATTTTAAAATATAAGAAATTTCAAACGAAATTAAATTATTATAATTA
>QAOC01027111.1:19880-37780 GCA_003255005.1 Begonia fuchsioides | reverse complement strand
AACCGAGTCGGTTCGCGACTTAATGCCTTCACATGGAACATTTAAGAATATAGAAAAGTATCTAAATCAGATATCGTCGTGAATTGATTACCTAAGTTCTAAGTCGACCAGGTCGAGCTCAGATACTAATATGAGAGTCTTCTGATTTCTCTGTACATTATGCTTGAGTCGCAAACGGATTATATTTGATTGTCGAATAATAGATTTATTTTTTATTTGTATATTTTTAATTTCGTATGGGAATAAAACTTATTATATTTATTTTTAATAACCGTAATTTATTTTTTAGTATTTATGATTTCGATGAATTTAAATGTATTTATTTTTCATGTTTTTTTCAATTATTATTTAAGGTGGCCACAGGGGTGGGCATCTGGTGTTATCGGATCGGATTGAAAGAAATCTGATCGGATTTTTAAAAATCTGTAATTCGGAAATTTCTCTGTAAAAATCTGTAATTCGCGACGCGATCCGATGAGAGTGCCGACGTTCGGCTAGCTCCTTCGTCGATTCTTCATCTGTTCTTCGTCGTTTTTAACGAATCCACTCATTTACAATTACAATTACAGAAATAATTTATAAATCCAAAATTAAATATTCATACCTATTTATATCTTCGTTTCTGTTCTTCGCGGCCGTCGTCAGAGACTCGGAGTCTAGGAGCAGAGGGCGGCGAGGCGGCTCGGCTTCGTCGTCGGAGTAGCGGAGTCGAGAAATTGGGACGGGTGATTTTCGGATTCCGAAATCGGAGTCGGGGATGCTGAATGATTTAAGGTTTCGACTTTCGACTTTTGACCGATTTGAATTAAGCAATCCGACTTTCGGATTGGATCGGATTGGCTGTCGGATTTGGCTTCGAATCCGATAGTCAATCCGATCTGATAACGATCCGAAAGTCGGATCAAATAAAAAACTCATATACCGAATACCTGGTCTGATCTAACCGAATCCGATCAGATTGGATCGAATTACATCAGAGAGGATCCGCCCACCCCTGGGTGGCCAAGCTTGAAACTAGGTCATATGTTAATATTATTGACGACGACCAGTTGAAAAGTCTTTAAAAATAATTGAAGAAGCTTTGTTTGAACGTTCGGGCTATGCAGCTTCTGAGTATTTTCTGAATAAAAAATGGCGAAATTTGATCGATTTGTACGAAACCGAGCTGTTCTATCCCCCAAATCTTGAACCAGTCCTCAACTATTGCCTATAAACGCCGGCCATGGCAGGCTCAATCTATCCTCGTTTCATTTCACGATTTGTTTGTAGCCTTATAGTTTTCCATCCTCGGCCATGTACGGCGGCGATAAGAAGCAAGCGGCGGTCGGAGTGCCGGTGGGTTCGGCAACTCTGGCTCCTGGCCAGTATCCAAACGCTCCCGGAGCTTGGTCCGTCGGCGCGTTTGATTGCTGCTCCGACATCTCAACCTGTGAGCCATATTTATTGTTCCATTATCTTGATTCTAGATCCATGAATATGATCTGAGACCATTTGGTTTCCAGGCTGCGTAACTTGCTGGTGCCCTTGCATCACTTTTGGGAAAATTGCAGAGATCGTGGATCGAGGATCGACGTGTAAGATTTAGGAAATTAGGGTTTGATTTGCATGGATGATTTGGGGGGTTTAAGGATGTTCTTTTTGTTGCAGCTTGTGGAGCGAGTGGAGCTCTGTATACGTTGATCTACTGTGTTACTGGATGTGGGTGGATTTATTCTTGCTTTTACAGGGAGAGGATGAGGAAGCAGTATAACCTAGACGATGGTCCTTGTGGGGATTGTCTTCTCCATTGTTGCTGTGAGCCTTGTGCTTTGGTTCAGGAGTATCGCGAGCTTCAGAACCGTGGATTCGACATGGCTCTTGGTCTCTCTCTCTCTCTCTCTCTCTCTCTCATCTATCTATATGCTCTCTCTCTCATATGCTATCTCTCTCTCCCCTTCTCTTATCTCTCTTTTTCTTTATGTTTCTCTCTCATTTTCTCTTGATCCAAAAAGCTAAATCACTCTCTCCCTTTCTCTTTGTCTCTACCCTATGTCTCTCTCTCCCTCTCTCATCTCTCTCTCTCATTTCTCTCTCATCTCTCTCATCTCTCTCCCCTCTCTCTCTCTTCTCTCTGTGTCCTCTATCTAAATTCTCTCCTCTCTCTCCTCTTTCTCTGTCATCTATCTCTATCTACATGCTATCTCTCTCTCCCTTTCTCTTATCCCTCTCTCTCCTATGTCTCTCTCTCCCCTCTCTCTCTCTTCTCTCTGTGTCATCTATCTATATGCTATCTCTCTCCCTCCCATATCTCTTATCTCCTCTCTCTCTCTCTGTCATCTATCTATATGCTATCTCTCTCTCCCTTTCTCTGATCTCTCTCTCCCGTATTGGTATTCTCATCTCTCTCTCCCCCCTCATATATCTCTCTCTCTCTCAGCATAAGAGTAGAATGTACTAAAACTGACAGCTGATAATTCCTCTGGCAGGATGGCATGGAAACCAGGAGCGAAACGCAGGCGTGGCCATGGCTCCACAGTACGAAGGAGGAATGAGGCGCTAAGGAAAAACAAAGCCAAGCTTATTTATTTTCTATTTAAATAAATAATAGTTTGCATTACATTTGTCTGCTACGTCTTGTTGCTCTCAAATTTCTCCAATAAATGTGTTACTAAATTCGATTATAATTTATACTTTTATTTAATAAAATTAAATAAATTCAATTTTTTCTTTTCAAAATCCATCTAAGTCCGGGATTGTCGACGTAACACTGCGATGTAGGCGTGAACAAGATTTGACTGGAACTACAAATCGAATTGAAATAATCAGTTTTGATCCAATCTTTGTTCTACTTTTAAAAAAAACCGTGATTTATGGGTCGGTGCCAATCTTTAAGAGTAAAAATTATGAAATCAAAATCAGGACCGTCGGTCAAAAGAATTCTAAAATCGAGTAAAATTCAATTCAAACCCTAATAAAATCTGATAAAAATCTTAAAATTAGTTATAAACTCACTCAAATACTTAAAACTCGATTCAAATATATTTTATTGTTATTTTGTAATTGTAAAATAAAATGGTGTTAAAACCGGAACGAACCCGAAATCATTCCAAAAATCTACAACTGTGAGTTCTTATTCCAGTTTCATTTTGAGATAAAACTAGACCAGATCGACATGTACTCACCCCTACTGCGACCACCTTTGCCCTCTGCATAGCCAGGCACAACCCATTCCGACGTTATTTTAACCGAAACTGATGTACGGATCTTGTTTTTGATCTTCGATATCTCTCCTTTCGGATCACTCAAAAAAGAAAATTGCAAACCCAAATGCTTCAAGACTAAGAACACGTGGGATACAAGTCTAATTCAATCCTATCTCTTCATCTAACTCGCCTCAATTTGGATTTTGAAGCCATTTCTGTACATATGATCAATGAGCTCATGTCAATAACTAATCTCTCCTAGTCTACGAGACGAATCTCGGTTATCCGACGATCTTCTCAAGCACTCGGTGACCAACTTCGAGAAAGCCGAAGATTTATCCTCGAGTAATCGAGCCGGCGAATCGTACTCCACAATTTTACCTTCACAATACAACGAAGAATAAGCAAGAGTCGTAAAATTTGCAGCTATGAAAATAGTTCGGTTTCACCTTCATCGAGAACCAAAATCAAGTCGTTTTCTATGACCGTGTGAATTCGATGAGCTACCGTGATGACCGTGCATCCGTTCGTTTCTTCTCGTATCGTTTCTTGGATCACGGTTTCCATGGCCGTGTCGATCGAAGCCGTGGCTTCGTCTAGAACGATAATCCTTCGTTTTTTTAGGAGAACTCGGGCCAAACAAACTAGCTGCCTCTGACCAACGCTCAAATTCTCCCCATCTTCAGCAACTAAAACCATTTTAAGAGCAAGAAATTAATAAATTGAATATGAGAAGGATGAAAAGAAATAAATTTTCAACCCGATGCGTCGAGGAGGCTTTGATCCGTTCGAACAATCTCACCGAGCCGACATTTATCGAGAACCTGATCGATATATAAATCAGCTAAAATCGTTGAATCAAACGATACTAAAACGAGCTTTTTTTTTCATATTCGAACCTCGTATATTTCGGGGTCGGTATGCTGCTGCAACGGATCAACATTTGTTCTCATACTTCCTTGAAACAAGGTTGGATCTTGAGGAATTATGCCTAATCTCGACCTCAAATCTAGCAAACCCAATTTACAGATATCGATTCCGTCTATACGAATTCGACCCTCCGATGGCTCGACTAGCCGGAAAAGCGCTTGGATCAACGTTGATTTCCCGCTTCCCGTCCTCCCCACAACTCCGATTTTCTTGTTTCCCGGAAACGTGCAAGTGATTCCTTTGAGAACCATGGGGAGTGATGGATCATATTGGACGTGAAGATTTTCAAGTTCTATTTTTCCGGTGTTCGGCCAGTCGGGATTCGGCCTGCAATCTTCGATCACGAGTGGAGCCTCGGTTGGTAATTTTGTAAATTGAAGAATCCGCTCGACCGATATCATCTTGTTCTCGACGTTGCATAGGTTCCAAATCACCCATGCTTGCAGGACATTCAAGTTTAATCCATATGTAGCCGCCAATCCCGACAAACCTGCGACCAAATCGACCGATCAATTAGTTTCTAATCGTTTTTCAATATCTAACACGAGGGCCCGAGAAAGCTTACTCGGATCAATGGCAGATCTTGGCAATGTAACCAAGATGATCAAAACGAACAAGAACACGACGTTGAATAAAAAATTGATCCGAAGACAGAGCCATTCCATCGTCATCGAATTGTGAAAGGCGACACGAGAGTAATCGTTGATCAAATTCATCATTTTCATCGAAAATCGATCTTCCTGATTGAAACATCGAATCGTTGTTGCTCCACTAATCGATTCCGAGAAGTGATGGATTATGGGAGCTTTCCTTATTCCAACCATTCTCGCTAGCTCTCTTGCTGTAGTTATATAATAGGCCTGCATAAACAGGTCGAAATTCGTCGAAATTTGTTACGCCCCGAACTCGAATCATCGTACAAACAAAACACACAATGATTTGTGTTTACCTGGTACCATAAGGAGATAGCGATGACGACGAGGAAGAGTAGAAAAACTTGCCATGCAACTTGAGACATGAGAATAATAATGCTCAAAAGCTGAATAAGCGCGAATACCAGTCCAGCTAATCGGTACGGAATATCGGTGTCGACCGTGCTTTGATCCGTCGAAGACTATGCTCAAAGACAAGAAAGAATTCAGACAACTAAAGAAACAACGATTTTTGCAAAGAAAAACATCATGAAATTATAGAAAAAAGATATTAACCCTGTTGAGAATTTGACTCGAAGGAGTCGAATCGAAGAACGAAATGGGCGCTCGAAAAACGGCTTTGATCATTCCGAGGAAGAGACGCTGAGCCGTCTCGATAGCGATAGTGGCTAGCAACAGAGCTCTTCCCAAAATAAAAACAGAGCTTCCACCAGACATGAGAACATAGATTCCAATCAATCTCTCTCGACTGACCTTCCCTTCTTTCTCTGTGGCCCAAGCAATCCAATAATTGCTGCCCATTTGAAGAGCTTGAAACATAATCTGACATAGAAGAACAATTGGAACAAGGCCTCCTTTGAAAGCCGAGGTGACAAAGATCGAATAAACGCTCCATTTTACGCGGCCTGTCTGAGTTTCCTCTTCCTCGGTCCGTCCGGAGAGCTTGCCGTTTCTTAGAGGCTCTCCGAATCGTTCATCGGCCGCTTCTATTTGACATGCACGGCGGGTCATTTTCGAACTCGATAAGGCTACTTTGCATGAGTTTACTTGGTTTAACGAGCTTTTATGCGCGGAAATTTGTCTAGCCAGCTCACTTTCGGAGTCCGAGACCAAGTCCTTGTACTTCCCCGATTGGACAATCCGACCGTTTTTCATCACCTACGAAACCCGATAATCCGAACCCATTGTTAGGAACTTGAAAAATAAAAATCTAACCATTCATAAAACTTACAAGAACAAGGTCAGCTGCTTCGATGAACTCCAACTGATGTGTCGCATAAACGACAGTTTTGCCGGATAAGAGCTGCATGAGACACCTCTGCAAATCGAATACATTTTTTAGCAACAAATTCAAACACATTATGAACGAAATTAAAAAGAAATCTTGCCTTGAACAAATGCGATCCGGTATGCGCATCAACAGCACTAAACGGATCGTCGAGGAGGTAAACATCGGAATCACTATAAACGGCTCGAGCAAGTTGAATTCTCTGTTTTTGTCCTCCACTCAAGTTCATTCCTCGCTCGCCCACGAGCGTTAGATCGCCATTCGACCACATTTTTAAATCGAGATTCAAAGCACAAGCTTCTAAAACATCTTCATACAATCCCCTGTTCATCTCCTTGCCAAACAAAATGTTATCTCGGATTGTCCCCGATTGAATCCAAGCACTTTGTGGAACATATGCTTTGGTTCCATATACCTTCATCGATTTCCCCGAAATCCGAGGAATCTCACCGAGTATGCTACAAAGTAGGCTCGATTTTCCCGAACCGACCGACCCACAAACCGCAATCTTACTTCCTTTCATCAGCTTCATCTTCTCAATGATTTTAACCGTCGGTTTTTTCAGGTTATGATCACTCGTATCCCAAGAGTACTCTCCGGCCTCGATCTCGATCATGCTATCAAACTGTCGAGAAGTGGGAAAACGATTCGGCCTCTTTTGATCTTCTTCCGTTCGAACGAACTCTTGAATTCGATCGATCGAGACTTTTGTTTGAGCAATCATGGATATAAGCTCGGGCAGGTTGTAGATCGGTTCTTGTAGAATCCGAAAAGTAGCCAAAGCAGAAAGCACCGAACCAGCCGTTAATGGCGTTTTAAGCACAATGCAGGCGCCAAACGTGATAACCGAAACCAAAGTAGGCGAAACCCAAAAGAGGAATGCAACAGCTGAGCACGTGTAGAGATATTTCTTCAACCAGCTTCGCTCGGTTTCCCTTAATTTTAGAACTTTCTTCAAGAACGTCGATTCCCACGAATGAAGCTTCAAAACTCTCATCCCCTTCAACGTCTCGGAAGTAAGCTTTATTCTCGAGTCTCGGGCTTCCATAATCTTCGAATGCAGCCTCTCTTGAACGTTGGCCAATGGTGTATTACAAACCATCACAAAAATGGTGGCAAAAAGAGCAACAATGGAGGGTGCAGCCCCTAAGTTTCTATAAAGTATAATCAGGGCAAGAAAAACTTGAACTGGCAGTAACCAAATTTCATGGACATACCAGCAGAAATCTCCAACTCTTTCAACATCAACATTGATCAAATTAACAATTTTTCCGCTACTCGAACCGGGATAGTTAAGAGCTATCGATTTCTTGTAGATTAGAACCATAAGAGCTGCTCGAATTCGTATACCGACACAATGACTGCCCAAATACCACTGTCTCTGAGCAACTGACTCTATTGTCTTTGCAAAAAAGAAGATAAAAGCAAGAATCAACCCGTATCGAACACTCGAATTGTCGTTCTTTTCGAGCAAGTAATTAACAAAGTTTGTGATCAGGAAAGGACCCATGTAAGAGGCTACAGTGTTCGTTCCTAAAAACACAAGAACAGTAAAAAAAATAGATACCATAATGTTAATCCAATGAACTAAAGAAAAGCAAAAAAAAACTTGTATAAACAATACCTGCAAATATTGCAGTTATGAGTAAGGATTTTCTTATAGCATAGATGAGAGCTTTGGGCAAAGATGAATCCTCCATTTTCTGTCTACGAAGACTTTCTTCAAGAACAAAAGAAGCATCTTCTGCAGTTTCAGATTGAGGAACAGATGGAATATGAGATAGTTCAAGCTTCTGTGTTCTTCCTCTTCGAAAAAGCGGATTTAGCCATTGAAATGTAAGTTTACTCCATATCCCAGCATTACTAAAAGAATTATCTTCAGAAAAACTACCATCTTTTTGAAGCAGAGGGTGCTGCATCTCACTGTTTCTCTTCTGGCCGCCATTGATGAAAGCAGCAAAGCAGACAGTAATTGATAGCGGAAAAGAAGCAAAATCTACGACGTTTGCGCGTGGGAAAAAAATTGGGAAACGAATGGATTCCCGGTGGCTCAAGAAGTAAACACAGATAGAACCTAAAAGGTAAAAACTTGAAAAAATCCACCAAAAATAAAGGACTAGAGGCCATTTTTTATCCTCGTAATGGCTTCCATTTTCTGAATATAAAGCTACCGCTGTAGCCAACAGCCAGGTAAGGGCTGGAGCAACTGATTTGCTCGTTGGAGTTCTGTGTTTCCAATACTCATAACAAGCAAAGCTTAGGTAAAGAAGAGAGATAATGGCGTTGGAGAAAACAACCACAGTTCTAACACATTTGAATTCTCTATTTCTCAAATGGGGTTCCTCTGGATTTCTGTTTCTTCTCCAAGTTTTGAGGAGAACCCACGAAAGCAATGCGAAGAAGAACGCTAAGTCGATGATCTCTAATCCTATTTCCATGATCGATGGAGAGTAGAGAGCGTTGGAAGATGATAACTACAGACACCCAGCAAAGAAAAAAGGAAGAAAAAGGACGAAAAAATGGAGATTTTCCATTAAAGGCGAAGAAGAAAAGCTTGCGAAAATGGGGGCGAAGATTCGTTTATTTGAAATGGGAGAGCAGGAGGTACAGTGCAGAGAAAAGGTAAGAAATCCAAGCGAATTACGCCATATAAATACACGAAAACTAGACGCATCAATCGCTAAAATATAATATTTGTCAAAGAACAATCCCTTTCTCTGCTTCTTTAAACTCGAATTAGACAACATAAGAATAAAAATTGGATTTTTATTGAAATCGCTGTCCCATATCACTCCAGAATCTTCCCTGTCCTTTTCGATTTCTACTCCGATGATGTTTTTTTCACTCTGCATTCATCTTAGAACACCTTCTCCGCGAAATGAAAACCCAGATCCCAAATTTGGCTGTAATTTCTGCTGAATTTATGGAAAAGAAAAATGAGGGAAATAGAGGAGAAAGATTCAGTGGCCGGAGGGTTCCACAAGGCTGCAAATGGGTTGGTAACGTGGCCGTGGGTGGAGGACCGACCGGCAATCCACGAGATAAAAATTCCATTTTGGCTTTTCTTCGCTGGCCCATCGCCGCCGTTGATCGGTGCAGCCGAGGAGGAGCTGATGACGCGTGGCTCCGGCTGCCACTATGTCCTTTTCCTTGTCTTAAACACGTGGTGGGTCTTGGCCGATCTGAGGTTGTCGCGTGGATTCTAATGGAAACCTCCTATTTGTGCGTGTGTACACGTGGCTTTGTTTCTATTTAAAAACACGAGTTGGAAAGTAGTCAAGTCTAGGCTGTTCTTTCTTTATCGATGTTATAAACTGTGATTAAAAATTGATTGCAAACGGTTTGGTTTTGGTTCGGGTCAGTTAAAAAAACCAAATTTTGGTTTTATATTTTGAGCAACTAAAATTAGGATTGGGCACTGATTGGTCCGACTTGATTTTATCCCAAAATAGAATCGGAACTCACGGTTCTGAATTTTTAAAAACGGCACCAGAACCAACGGTTTCATTCCAATTTTTACTTAATCTTAATTTATATTTTTATAAAATTAAAATATAACAATAAAATAATTTTTTTATTGTATTTGGGTCGAATTTTAAGTTTTTGGTCAGATTTACTAACTTTACATTAAAATTTATTAGGGTTTGTGTCTGGTTTTACTCGATTTTAGAACTTTTTTACCAACAGTTCGAGTTATGGTTTCACGATTTTTTATTCCTGATAACCGTCACCGGCCCATAAATTACATTTTTTTTTCAAAATTAGAACCAAGACGAGAATAAAAATCAACGGTTCCAGTCAAGTTTATAATTCTGGTCCGGTTTTACTCACTCCTAACTAAAATACAAAGAAACGATGATGGGCACAAGTGATGGTGGAACCGACCCTACCCAACAAATCAATCAGTTCAATTTGGTTCCGTTCAAGTTTTTCTACAAAAATAATCATTCTGAAAACGTTAATTTTCATCCGATTTTGGTTCAAAATGTTAAAAAAAAACCATGATTTATGGGCCAATTCTGGTCTTTAAGAGTAAAAAATCGTCAAACTAGAACCATGATCGTGAGTAAAAAAAGTTCTAAAATCAAGTAAAACTTGACTCAAACTCTAATAAAATTCTATATAAATCATAAAACTGGTTATAAATTCACTCATAAAATATAATAAAAATATATATTTTATCGTTATATTTTAATTTTTAAAAATATAAAATAAAATCCGGTTAAAACCAGAACGAAACCGAAACCGTTGATTCTGTTTCTGTTTCTAAAAATTTGAAATCCTGAATTTCAATTCTGGTTCTATTTAAGAATAAAATCGAACCAGATCGGCTCATGCCCACCCCTGAAAAAAATGATGATTAAAATTGACTAAATAGTCTATTATTTCGAATGGCATATCTCTTTGTCTCTCTAGAGCTACCCTACCCCATTGATGCCCTTTTTTGCCTCATTGTTTATATTATATGCTTTTGGCAACGAATATTTTGTCACACGTGTATTAAAAATAATTTACTTCTTATAGGCTGGTGGGTTGGTGGGGGCATTATTCCCTGTACCCTTCCCTTATTGCAAGCAAATAGTGACGTGTATTATCCATAATTAGTAATAAAAAAATAAAAAATATTAATTAAATTATGAACTATAATTACAACTGCAACAGATATTTCAAACTTTAAAAATGATCGATCGACGCATTCAATTTCTTCGCATTTTTAAATTTGAACAATTGTCTAATCTTTTTGCTTTTCGTAAATTTTAATAATGTTTGTCACTTTCGTTAATGTTTTTCGTCGATGAAATGACTAGAAAATAATTTATTTCTTTGTAAATATTCATAGTTAATTAATTGAGACCAAAGTGACATGCATTATCCATAATTGGTAATAAAAAATATTAATTAAATTATGAACTTTGATTATAACTGCAATAGATACTTCGAGCTTTAAAAATTATCGATCGACACGTTCAATTTTATCTTATTTTTAAATTTGAACGGTTATCCAATCTTTTCATTTTTCGTAAATTTTAAAAATGTATTAAAATTCACACCATCCAAGTCACTCTTCAATAATATTTTTTGCGATTAAATGATTAAAAAATTCTTTATTTCTTTGCAAATATTCAAATTTAATTAATTGAAACCAAATTAATGAATAATATCAAAGTATTCGGGTATTTGTTTTCTAAAAAATTTAGCCAATTTGTCAAAATTATCGCTTTTAATCACTCAATAATTCGGCCTGTGTCCCAAGAATGTTCATGCAAAAAAGAAGTATACTAGGTTCGACGCTTGAGCTGTCCTAGTGTTTGAGTTGTTACCCATAATGTTGAGGTAACTCTTTGAAATATCAAGTAAAGACCTCCTATTTCTGGGCCGCTAAGTCACCGTGATTTAACCCCCTCACAAACTGTCGGGCCGAGGTGTGGGGCACTGAGAACGAGTGATTTTGCCTTTTTGAATACAAGACTAGGTACATCGGATTAATTAAATCTCCATAAAAACTAGCTTTATTTTTTAGAAAAATGAAAAAAATATATAAATATATATAAAAAATATATAGATGGGAAAAGATGTGGACATAGAATGTGGAAAAAAAAGGTTGAAATAGGGGGGCAGGCAGCCACGGATATAAAGCTTGTCCACTGCAATTTACAGGAGCATTAGGACCACCATCTTCTACCCACCATTTTTGCTTTCTTCCTACTTTTATCATTTCTCTTTTCTCCCCGGTTCGGTTCGGTTCGGTTCGGTCTCGGAAGAACGACAGATGAATCACGAGCAGAAGAACAGAACCTAAACTTATATTTCTCGGGTTTTAGATAAAAGTAAGAGCATAGGAACAAAACTTGAACTTCGATTTATCGGTTGCTAGATAAAATAATAGCGTATAATAGAGAGAATAGAACTTAGATTTAGATTTATCATACCTAGATTTATCTAGGTGTGGCCAAAATCGAACTGGAACTGCAAATCAGACAAGAACTGTCGGTTTTAATCCGGTCTTAGTTCTATTTTTTTGAAAATCGTGATTTATGTACTATCGGAACCGGGACCGTGGGTCAAAAAAGTTCTAAAATCGAGTAAAACTCGACCCAAACCCTTATAAAACCCGATATAAATCCTAAAATAGTTATAAACTCGTCCGTTTACTTAAATATAAAATAAAATCAGGTTAAAATCAGAACAGAAACATAACCAAGAATCTGAAATTGAAAGTTCTGACTCAGATTCTATTTTGAGATGAAATCCACCTGCAACGTCTCATGCCCACCCCTGGATTTATCGATACCCTTTAGCGTTACGAAAGGTGCATTATACCATTTTTCATATTTAATCGACCTTGTTGGTAAGAGAGTGTGACATAATAAGTTTAGGAACAATCATATGACATGAGACAATTTTACAAGACATAATGTAAAGTTGTGGAGAAGTTGACACGTGTTCTAGTTCCTGATTCTTTGGAACGATGATTTTGAGCGAGCCTAGAAGGGTTAGTGGGTCTTCAAGTTTGACTGGGCCTACTTTGGCCCACAATTTATTATATTAGAAAGATTGTGAAATTGAAGCACGTGAATAATGATCATTGTATTTGTGAAGCCCAATTTATACTAGGAGTACGCCCTATCTGGTTTGCTGGGGAGATATTAGCTAGCTCGAGCTAGTGTCGGGAATCGAGCGAGCCGAGCTTCTGAGCCTTCAAGCTCGAGCCATGCTAGCCTCTTGGGCTCTAACCTGGCTCGACTTGCTCGAATGTCGGTTCTAGCTCCAGGAGAGGATTGTGTATAGAGGTGGGCAGAACCGGACTGAGATCGTGATTTGAACCAAAACTGTTAATTTTGAATTGATTATTGATCATAATTTTAAAAACCATAAAATTAAGTATCAGATTGTGAATCAAAAAATAAACTTGTGAAGTCCAATTCATACTATGATGCCCCATCTCATCTCTTTAGGAGATAATAGCTACAAATGCTCGAGGGGAGGATTGTATATAGAGTTGGGCAGAACCAAACCGAGATCGTGGTCTGAATTAGAACTGTTAGCCTTGAATTGATTATCAGTCTCAATTTTAAAAACTACGGAACCAGAAACCAGATTGTGGATCAAAAAATAACTTAAAATCGAATAAAATCTGACATAAAATCCAATAACACTCAAAATAAACTCAAAACCAGATTCAATCACTCAAAACTCGATTCAAATGTGATAAAGATATATATTTTATTTTTTAAATATAAAACCGCACTGGGACAAACGAGAACCAGCTTGTATTTTACAGTTCCGGTCTTGATTCACCTCAAAATTAACCTGGACCATGTTCACCCCTAATTATGCGTGTTTATAGTTTAGACTAGCAAGTACTAGAGATGGCAAATGACCCGAGCCGGCCGAGCCGAGCCTGAAAAATTTAGCTCGTCGAGCCTGTCGAGCCTAACGAGTCTGCCGAGCCTAACGAGCCGAGCTTAACGAGCTTTTATTAAAAAAAATTCAACTCGAGCCAGCTCGCGAGCCACGAACTTAACGAGCCGAACCTAACGAGCCTAAGTAATAAATATGAGCGTGGATAAGAGTGGATGCAGGCAAGGCTAGATCAATTTTGCTCTATTTTTTAATCGGCCCTTGAATCGGCTCAACTCGTTATGTCCGAACTCCGATCTTTAAAATAAAAAGAAAATTAAATATAAACGTATGAAAATTATGCATGAAATAGAAATATTTACATGTTTAAATGTTTCGCCAATGGGTTTAATATTTAATAAAATAAGTTGACAATATAAAAACCAAGTCTTAAATAAGAAAAAAGAAACAATTATATGATGAGAAAAAGTCTAAAAATCACTAATTTTTTAAATTTAGCTTCTAATTTAAATTTATTATATTTACCTTGTAATTTTGAAAATTTAAATTCATTTGAATTATAATTATTTTTATCCATTTTTCCCTAGAGAAAAATTAAATATTTATCATAAATAATTATATATTTACTTAAGTAATGCTATATTTAATTAAACTGCTATGTTTAATAAATAAATAATTATTTCTTATATTTAAAATTTATTATAACATAATATTAGACTTATCCTGCTTACCACTAAAATAAAAATAAAAATTCGTCTAAAAAAAAAAAAAAAAATATGAATTTAAGGCAAATGATCTCAATTTCACCCATGAACAAAATTTCAACGATTAAATCCAGAAAGAAGGAGCTTTGAATAATTGAAATAGTTCAACATTGACTAAGGACGGCTGAATTTATTTTTCAATAATTGTTGGATAATCAAGCAATGGAAATTGAAAGGGTAAAAAATCGATCACATTTTAGGTAAATAGTCTGAGTCGAGCCTGAATTTTAAGAAAATAAATTTTGGACTTCTCAGACGTTTGATACAGACATACTCACTCTCTTTCAGACGCACTTACCTTCCATCGAATGTTCGATACGAACGCAGTGACCTTCTGTGTGAGACGTTCGATACAGACACAATGATCCTCTTTCGAACATATAAACCTTCCTTACTTTTCATCGAATGTCCGATATAAGCGCAATGATCTTCTGTATCAGACGTTCGATACAGACACAGTGATCCTCTTTGGAACATCTAAATCTTCCCAAATTGATTTTCCATATATTTTTTCTTTATTTTGGATGAAACAAAAAATTCGACCAAACAAAGTAACCAATAATGTCTCTGAATTCTCAAGTCAACGCGCCAATTTTGTTACTGGGTGCGAGCCAGGAGAATTCTTTTACTTCTCTTTTCGCATTTGTTACTGTTTTGGTTCTCTTCCCCAGAGAAAAATCTTATTTTTTTCAATCTTCCTCCAACAGTAATCTTCTTCGAAGCCATCGATTCTGTAAGTATCGAACATTCGTCTGCTATGGTTTCAAGTGGGGTTTTTTTCCCCTTAATCTTCCGACTCCTTTTGCTAAAAAAAGCTTATGCTGTTTAATTTTCTTGTCTTCTCGTCGCTGTTTCGATTCCTGGTGTTTTAGATCGCACCCAGATCCTGTCATAGCCTAAGGAAGTTCAGATAGTTGTTGATTTAATCGGAGGAGATTGAGCTACTTACATAACTGGGTGTTAAATCTAGGTTTCTGCTTCGACTTTTGGATTTTTTTGTTTGATTCAACCGGTGCCGACTGATATTTATGGATTTTTGAGGCATTTGGGGGATCATAATGGATTATGATTAAGAAAAGTAACTTTTGGCTTTGAAGAGATCTTCTTGTTTAGTGCTGAAATTGTTCAAGTTATGATAAAAAATATTCTGGGTAAGCTTCCTCGGAAGCCGGCAAAAACGTCCGAGAACAGAGTAATCGGGGGAGCATCTGTGCAATCGACCAATAATTCTACCAATTCTAGAAACAGTGATCTGCAAACTAATAAGCCGAACTCAAGTAGCTTTCCTGTGGGCTATGATTTTGCTCCAAATACGGGATTTGGTCATGAAAATAAGCTTATGCAATTTGGAAATGCAAAGCCAAACGGAAATTCAATAACGTCTTTTGAAGCATTGCCGCCTCTTCGGGATGTACCGAACTCGGAGAAGCAGAATTTGTTCATCAAGAAGCTTAACTTATGCTGTTTTGTGTTTGATTTTAATGACCCAACGAAGAATTTGAAAGAGAAAGACATCAAGAGACAGACTTTGCTCGAATTGGTGGATTATGTCACTTCTGCAACCGGAAACTTTAACGAGACAACGATGCAAGAAGCTGTAAAGATGGTGTCTGTGAATTTGTTTCGATCGTTATCTCCTCCACCACGCGAAAAGAAAGTTCTGGAATCTTTCGACTTGGAAGAGGAGGAGCCTTTGATGGACCCATCATGGCCACACCTTCAAATTGTGTATGAATTCCTTCTGAGATTTGTTGCATCTCCCGAGACAGATGGGAAGTTGGCCAAACGATTCGTAAATCACTCATTCATTCTCAAATTATTAGATCTATTTGATTCTGAGGACCCAAGGGAGAGGGAGTATTTGAAGACTATTTTACATCGAATATACGGTAAATTCATGGTCCATCGACCGTACATAAGAAAAGCAATCAACAACATCTTCTTTCGTTTCATCTTTGAAACCGAGAAGCATAATGGAATTGCAGAGCTGTTAGAGGTGTTGGGAAGTGTAATTAATGGCTTTGCGCTTCCATTAAAAGAAGAACACAAGCTGTTTCTAGTTCGAGCTTTGATTCCTCTTCACAAACCGAAGTGTTTGTTCATGTATCATCAACAATTATCATACTGCATCACACAGTTTTTGGAGAAAGATTATAAGCTCTCAGATACTGTGATTAGGGGCTTACTCAAGTATTGGCCGATAACAAACAGCACAAAGGAAGTAATGTTCTTGAGTGAGCTTGAAGAAATACTTGAAGCCACTCAGCCAGCAGAATTTCAAAGGTGTATGGTTCCTGTTTTTCATCAGATCGCTCGTTGCTTGAGCAGTTCTCACTTTCAGGTTTGAAACTGAAATGTTCATAATTTGCACCGTTTCTTATCGTATTTCTTTGATACCCAATTTCAGAATTTTTTTATTGGTGTGATAGTTATAACAAATGGTAGATTGTTCAAACTTTTAAAGTATTTCTTAGGCTAGTTTACCTATTATGTTGCACTAGGAAATTAAGGATGAGAGCCTCTTTGCTTGGAATTGAGTTAATATAACATTATAAGAGTATTTTAGGAAATATTTATGGGTAGTTTTTATTTTAATCTAAGAGTAATTTCTATCGAAAAGGGAGGGTCACTTCTAGTTTGGGGATCACGTAGGGAAGAGGGTAGATCCTCGAATATCTGCCAGAAAGAGATGATAGACCTTTGAATTCGGCTAAATTGTCGTATTTTATGTGTATAAATATATAATTGCATGTAATTTTAGTTTATCTATTTTATTACCAACTGTCTCGATTCCTAACACTCTCTCTCCTCTTTAATACTTCAATAGAATTAGGCAAAGAAATATTTTTATCGGACATAATCCTACTTTCGATCTAAAATGCATGTCAAAGAAAATCAACACTCCATTATATTCAGAATTGTTAAAGGAACATTGCTATTGTCTTAAGAACTTGCAAGCATTAACCAGCACTCAGTCTCATAAAATAATACTTTTTAGCTTTTATGAAGATCTTAATCATAAGTAATGATCGAGAATTTTTTCTAGTTTCTTAAAAGATAAATGTAATAATAATTCTTCTACTCCCATCATTTGTCATTGTACCATACAGACTTAATCTTACTAATCTAATTCCGAGGACGTTTTCTGGCCCTAAAACTTTAAAAGAGGAAAGTAAAAAATAGCTGTAGCCATCCTAAAACTCAAGCAAAACTTGGTGGATGAAGAACTTTAGAGGGAAAAGAGTGCGCAGTTACCGTGAAGATCTTTTTCAGCGATAATTTGCACTCAGTTCTGAAGATTAGCAATTTCATAACAGCTTTGTTGTAAAATTCCAATGAA
This sequence comes from Begonia fuchsioides, assembly GCA_003255005.1. Lineage (NCBI taxonomy): Eukaryota > Viridiplantae > Streptophyta > Magnoliopsida > Cucurbitales > Begoniaceae > Begonia > Begonia fuchsioides. The sequence goes on along the minus strand of QAOC01027111.1, from coordinate 20,261 downwards.
ATTGGAAGTTAGAAATTGTTTTAAAATTTGTTGGATTGCTCAAAACTGCATTTCTTGATTCGATATGCATGCTTACATCTTGGGTGCACAATTATTAGAACAGTGTTCACACATCATTTCATGCACATCTCACATATTTCAATATTTCATACATCTATTGAGCCACCCATCCCATGACATGTGTGCACTCCCTCGCACATACATACACATACTGTGTATGCGTATATCTATATGTACACATTGACCTTATTCTTGCTCATGTATGATTCATTTAGTAATGCTAGTAATTTAATACTTTAGTGATTTATGATTTATGATTATTAGTATAGTAACAGAATATAACACGTCAAAAGTTAAACTTAAGAGTAGTATTTATAGTGT
>QAOC01027111.1:0-19815 GCA_003255005.1 Begonia fuchsioides | reverse complement strand
AAAAAAACTACTAGTAGAGAGAAATTACTATTCAAAAATCAACCATGTTTAAGAATTACTTAATCTTAAACAACAAACTCAGAGAATAAATCTCAACTTCGAGTATCACCAGATTATAAAAATCGTCACATAAAAGTACAATTGTATAGGTTGAAGACTCTACCTATAATCATTACTGACAAACACATTGTAGGATGAATATGATACAAATGTATTGTAGTATTAGAGGGCTAGTTACTATTAGTTAGTTTGCAGTAGTTATTAGAAGTTAGGAGAAGTTGAAGGGAGTTTATAGTAGTTGAGAGATGTTATTACTATAGGAGAGTATTTGTTATGCAAGAAAATCCTAGATATGCATTCGTAGGAAAACAATATTCTAGGAAGCAGATTTAATATTTGATTTTTATTTCTTTAATTATTATTTTCTTAATTGCAGGATATTATTTATAGGCATGGACCTTTTGAGGTTTAAGAATCAATCAATCAATTAATAAATCAAGATTATTCCATTAGTATTTTTTTATTTTCTTTCGTTTGTCTTCTTATGACAGGAAAATAAGTGATTACTCATTCTAATAATAAAACCCCTAACGAGGATTCTAACAATATTAAATAGATGTAGAGTGTATAGAGAAATCATCATTGTAGTAGTGATCAATTGGTTGAGGTTAGAGAGCCCTCGAAGTCTCTTAAGTGTGGAGGTTTGAGAATCCTCAAAATTTTCTTAGTGTACGTTTCTTAGATTTTAGAATTGAATAATCCAAAGGATTACTTTGAATCCTTATCAAAATACTAAACTTGTTTCACTATATCATGACATAGATTTAACTTTCCTATTGAATTTTCCTTTCAAGATGATATTCCAATATGAAAAGGGTGATGACATGGTGAATATCTGTACTAGGCTGACGGGACACTCTCATGTAGATCTAAGTTGTAACTTAAACTTTGCTTGGATATTTGTCTTTGTCTGAGTTTTCTTCAGCAACCCTCTAAATAGTTAGACAACAAGCTGATAGATCCCGTCCAATACTCAAGCTTTATGACAGATAGAGTAATACTAAATGACAATGTGTCTTCTAATCATTGGACAAGGGAAGAGAAATATATTTGGGATTAGAGGGTGTGTAATCTTCTTTATGTTTGAGTCGGCACCGGCAAGAAAGCCAGGGAACCAGAGAAGGTGGTTCTACGCCATGGTCTTTTTCGTTTTTTACTTGCTACATCTCTGTTGTTTTTTTTTTCTTGTTGTTTCGGTATTGCTCGTTTGGGATTGTTTTTGATAGTTTCTCCTTATCAAAATATTGGGTTTTATCAATAGTTGGTGTCGATTCTCTGGGTTATAATACTGGTACTAGAGCCATCAAACAATTGCTTTCATACTGTTGGCTGTACGGAGCAAAACGAGGATGCAGACTTTGAATTATGGCCCACGAGATACGCTACTTGAAGTAAAGATTTGAACCATCTACCCTCGATGGAGGATCGTTGGCTAGAATCTGATCAAACGTGGATATAACCAATGTTAAATTGGCCCTAGTCCTCTAGCATAACTGTCTTGCTTAATCGATCTGGGGGGGACAAGCACTCTTGGGCTGTTGTTAAGGGTATCCTGACCAGAGACAGGAAGAAAAACCGCAAGGATGGATCAAGAAAAAACAGGGCTTTTATATTGTTGTGTTGACAAGTCGTACATCGATGCAATTTTAGAAAATTACATTCTGTTATGTCAAGGAATTGACAAAGATGATGAAATGGAGGAGTAGAAACTGGTATTCACGGAGGAAGAAATGGCCGGAGAGGCACAGGGATCATGGGAAGAGTATGAAATGGTTTTCGAAACATGGAGAAGAAAAATTGTATAGAAAAGTTTTTCTCTGTCATCTCGCTTTAACGTGCTGATTTTTTTTCTTCAGGTGGCGGAGAGAGCGCTATACATGTGGAATAATGATCACATAATGAGTTTAATCAGAGAAAACCGCAAAACCATACTGCCCATCATCTTCCCGGCGTTGGAGAAAAATGGCAGGAACCATTGGAATCAGGCAGTGCAGAGCTTAACAAACAATGTCCGAAAGAAATTTTCTGAGCTCGATCCCGAGCTGTTCGAGGAATGCTCGAAAAAGTTCAATGAAGATGAAGCAAAAGCAGAGGAGATCAACATAAGAAGCGAAGCCGTGAGAAAACGCTTAGAAGAAATGGCAGCCGCGAAAGCTCCAAGTGTCGAAGCCATTCCAGTTTCGAACGCAACAACCAAGTCATCGTCGTGAGGTAAATGCTACTCATGCAAGAAAATCTCTGCATACTCTAATTACATGAAATCTTGGAATTGGAATGTTGTTTTTGGCCAAATGATTGAAGCTGAATTGAAGCCATTGCTTGGCTTTGGAAATTATAAGAAGATCGTTGGAGCATGATAAATAAAGTCCACGTTAACTATGGAAGAAATATTGAAATAGTGAAGTTATAAAAGGGTATGACTCAAAAACTACAAATTGGTTGTATAGTTTATATTTAGGAATGGATTTGTGTTCTTTGGTTTTGAAAATGGTTTGTGGAATCACTCAGATTTATCGCTGTGTTTTCGTATTTATATGTATTTGTTGGTATTGTTTTATTTTGATTTTCGACAACTTTGTTTGATGTTTATTTCGATCCGTAGACAAAAAAATAGGTTTTATGCTTGCTGATATTCGATTAACGACAGTGTCTTGGGTGAAGAAAACCGAACCAGAAAGAATATATGTTTTTGGTTCTCCTCAGATCCGTCTTTTTTTCCTTCAATTTTTTGTCTTTTTTTGGTCATTTTATCCCCGTTTTGGTTGGTTTGATTCGTTTGATTATCAAATTTCAAAAATTATGTGAAGTTGACGAATTCCGCTTGGTTGGTTTGATTTTCAAAATAAAGGATAGAGAACATAATCGAAAATCTCAGTTTAGTTTCGTTCGTTTCCAAATTTTCAATGTTTCAAACATGAATCCGAACCAATATTTTGGTTCAGTTCGGTTTGATTCTCAGTTAAAATTGAACCGATTCCAGCTCCAATTTCTCGTAGATATGATGTAAAGATGAACAAGAAATTGCCAAATGTATTTATTTTTTAGGAGATTTGTATGACAATTCAGATACTTTCTTGATTCTGAAGCATTTGTTGCTTATTAAAATCCAAATGCTTCCATTTTCATCTAATATGAGAAAAGTCAAATAAATCTTTGAGCTGCTAACCAACAAAACACAGCAATAATGATTGAAATCTTCAATTTTTCAGAAATAATTTGTCGAAAATGTGCAGTCAATGAACGTTCTTCACCGAAAGAAATGGAGTAGATTGATGGAGGATGAAACAGAAGCATCCTTCCAAACGTGGACCTGTGCAGTTTCTCTCCTCTTCACCAATTCCAAGATCATTACTTTGATCGTAATAAAAGAATGGTCTTCGAGCCCACCCTGGATGGACGACTAGAAAAGCTATCTAGTTAGCCACCATGGCCGTAAAGGATAAAAAATTCAGCTAGAAATCTTCTCTCCTGTCCTGCTTCGCTTCGAAAGAAGCTTCCCAATCGAACCCATCTCTCATTTTCAGCTGTTTTTCGATTCTTTGCTTAGTTTTCTTCGTTTATATTACGGGCTGTGTATTATCAGCTGGCAAGCGCTTCGTCCCAGGACTCGTTGAAGGTGTTGGAGGATGATATTCACCTGGCAAATACTCTGTGGGTTTTTCATTTTTCTGTTCTTAATCTGGTTTTTGTAAGCTTTTTTGCGTTCATTGCTCTGTTAGCTAATCTGGGTTTCATCTGGATTATCATAATCATGATTGAGGAACTGTTCTTTCAATCTCTGATGTTCTTGAAATTTTTGGGTCGATTCACAGTATTTTCCCTTTTCATCTGGTTCGAAGAACATAAATCTGTTCACCTTATCATTTTCAAAAATTCAAGACTAAGAATGCTTAGAATTTTCTCTCTATGATCCACTTTCCCTCTCTAAAACTTGGTTCACCTTCTGAGTTTTGCAGAGCTGCTGAATTCCAAGAACAAACGAACATGAAGCTGTTCAGCTTATCATTTTCAAAAATTCATGACTAAGAATGCTAATTTTATCTCTCTATGATCCACTTTCCCTCTCTAAAACAGTCACATGACCGTTGGATCACTAGGTAACGGTCATCAGGACCGTGGGGAGAGAGAGAGAGAGGAGCGNTCATAAAAATCGACATCGGCTCATAAATTACGATTTTTAATAATTAAAACAAAGACCGAATTGTCATTCGAGTTTAGTTGAGTTTTGCCCACCTGTAAAAGTGATGATGATGATATGATGATGATGATGATGATAATGAGGATGATATGATCATGATTCATGATGATGATGAATGGGGTCAAAACCCTAGCAACTGCAAAATGTGAAAGATGTCACCTTCCATCGTTCTCTGCACAACACCTCCCCGCTCGGTTCCTTCCCATTTCCAGCTTTCTTTTCATATTTTATTCCCATAGAGAGCCATTCAGATTCATTCTCAATTTCCATTTCTATTCTGCATCCTTCTTATTTCTGCATTTCCATGTTTCGGAGTTGAATTTATTTGATACAGATTTCTTTTCGAGCTCGAAGCTGGTTTTCAAATTTTGTTTCCAAGAAATTCCTCTGACGCGCTCCTCATTTCTCGTTGGAATCAATCCCTGATCCAATTTTGATCCAGGTCGTGTTTTTCTCCTCGATCTCTCAGGTATTGTATTAGTTTTCTGGGGTTTAATTTTCTGCTTTTGACGATTTTGGCTCGGATTTGGATTTAGTGGAATCAAAACGCATTGAATTTTCTCTCTCGATGTTCGTTTTCTGCGGATGTTAATCTTTTCAACTGTTTTCTGTTCAGATTAGTGCTGTCGGTGATGACCAATGGACATGTCTGAGGATAGTGATAAAGAGGAGTTGCAGCGCGTTTCTAAACCTGCTGATGACGGAGAACAAGAACGTCATCGTTCTGATATTTCTTTGGACTACATTAACTCGTCTTCCTTTGTGTCCCCTAATTTAAACCACAACCACTTCATTCCTTTACCAGAAATTTCGAATGGATTTGATTCATCTAATATGACGAAGGTTGGTTTACGAATCTTTTTTTAAGTTATTCAGGTTAAAGATATCCATGTGAAGCATAAATTTCTGCTTATAACGTGACATACATATGCTAGTTTTACCTTGTAAGGCTTACCCTGTTTGTACCACGTAGTAAACGGATCTGTTTCATGACAAATTGATCATGGCCAGCAGGATAATGATATTTCTGGCGGTGGAGAGGATGCAGGAGAAACTGATCCTATCACCGAAGATTCTGGAAGAGAAGATATGTTCGTTGACTGTCCGGACGAATTAGCTGCAAACGCTGAAAGTAGAGAACAAGGATCAAGTCTTCAAACGGGACTGGATTTGAAGGAAGAAAAAGTAAATATTTCTGGCTTGAATGAATTGCAAAGTGCAGAACAAGATGGTTTTATGATTGATGATGTGGAGCACCTAAGGGACATGTTGAAGAAGTCTGTCTTAGAAAAAGAAAGTGTATCATGTGAATTGAAGGTTATGAGCTTTTTTTAACTAGTTTATGTAAACATTCCTAGTGTGCAATCAATTTTATCGATCCTTACTTTTGTTGCGGTTGTTATGCAGGAAGAAAGAGAGGCTTTTACAAGAGAACTTGCCAATTTACGTAATCAGTTGAAGCCTCTTGTTTATCAAGATGAATTTCTTGGTGAAAATGGTGAACAATCTGTTGAGGGTGGGCTTGAAATGAATGTTGGGGTTCTAGGGGAAAAGTTATTGGTCGGTGATACCTCATTGCAGGGATTGATAAATGAGTGCTCTCAGTTTCTTAGGAGTGCTCTAGAGAAGCGGTTACAAACTGAGTCCACCATTGAGGAACTTTGGTCCATTATTCATACCAAGGATCAGGAGATCAATGATCTTTATGCAAAAGTTGCTGGATTTTCAGAATCAAATGATGTCTTTGGCTCATCTATGGAGTCGATTCAGAAGCAAGTGGAGGATGTAATGGATAGAATTTCATTTTCCCTATCCAAGATATTTGATCAACAAGAACTTACAGATTCTTCTTTTTCTGGAAAAGTAAATCACTTTGAAAGATCCACGACTCAGTTAATTGACGAGCTATTTGACCTCAAAGGTAAGGAAAAAGGCTTTGTAGAGAAATTAGGATGTCTTGAAAATGACAACAGGAGATTGATCGAACAGCTGGAAAATCACAGAGAAATAGTTAAAACTATGAAGGCTGATATTGCAAAAACGAAGATGGAAGCTGAGCACGAAAGGAATAAATTCAGTAGTACTAAAGAAAAGCTCAGTATGGCTGTGACAAAAGGCAAGGCACTAGTGCAACAACGAGATGCATTGAAGCAGTCATTAGCGGACAAAACACTTGAGCTTGAGAAATGTTTGTTAGAATTACAAGAGAAATCAACTGCTCTTGAGGCTGCTGAATTAAGCAAAATAGATTTGATAGAAAGGGAAACCTTAGTTGCATCACTGCAGGAGAACCTCTTTGAAAAAACTGAAGTTATTGAAAAATTTGAAGGAGTTATGTCCCAAATTGATGCCCCCTCAGATATCAAGTCAATTGATATGGTAGAGAGACTCAGATTGCTGGTGGTTGAGAACAAAAAGCTTAAGGACATTTCCTTGGAACTGCACGATATTGAAAATGATTTCTCTTTGGTTGATCTACCTGAACTTGTTTCATCTTCTGATTTGAAAGCTCATGTTAAATGGCTTAAGGAATCTTTTTTTCAGGCCAAAAATAACATAATCATGTTACAAGATGAACTTGCAAGAACAAGGGAAGCAGGACATAAGGAAATCAACCAATTAACTGAATCACTTTTAATGGAATCACAAGAGAAAAACTTTCTAAAGGTGGAGCTGGATGATCTAACCCTTGAGTACAAGGAGATTGGTGAAAAGGTGTGTCAGATTTCAAAGGAGAAGGATTCTATTGTCAAAATGTTGCTTGAAGTTACTGGAGTTTTAGCAGAAGATAATAAGGTTTCTGAACCTTCCTTTGATGTTTCAGTTATTGTTGGTAGAAGCTTTCAGAAGATAAAAGAGCTCATTAGCGCCCCTGTGGACTCCTCTGTTTTTGATGTGGAGTCATTTGAAAGAATTCAAACTCTCTTATATGTGAGGAATCAAGACTTGATGATCCACAGTGATATTCTGGAAGAGGAGTTACTTGAATTGGATAGCTGTACGAATAAGTTAAGTGCAATGTCTCGGGAGCTCATGACAGTGAGTGAAGATAAAGAAGTGTTACTGAAAGATCTAGAAAGATCAGAGGAGAAATCTGCTGTCCTGAGGGAGAAGTTGTCCATGGCAGTTAAGAAAGGCAAGGGACTGGTTCAAGATCGTGAAAATATGAAACGAATTTTGGATGAGAAAAGCTCAGAAATCGAGAAGTTAAAGCATGAACTGGAGAGTCAAGAATCCATTGTTTCTAAAGCAATGGAGCAGATCAATAAATTGTCAGCTGATGCAGAATGTATCCCCAAGTTGGAGGCTGATCTTGTTGCCATGAAAGATGAGCGAACTCAATTTGAGCAGCTGTTATCGCAGAGCAATAATATGTTGCAGAAGGTCATCAAATCTCTTGATGATATTTTTATTCCTGTTGATATAGTTTTTGAAGAGCCAATAGAAAAGTCGAAATGGCTTGAAGGATACCTTAAGGAATGTTTTGAAGCCAGGATTAATGCGGAACAAGAGTTTGCCAAAGTTAAGGATTACTCAGAAGATCTTTCTTGTAAGTTAAACGATGCCTTAGATACAGAGAAATCATTGAAAGACGCATTATCAGCTGCAGAGAACAATATTTCTCAAATCGAAGCTCAAAAATTAGAAGTAGAAAAAAGGTTGCAGGAAGGAATAGATGAGGCAAATCAATTGTCTGAAAAATTTAGTGAAGCTAATGCTGCTAAAAATGTACTCGAAGAGGTATTGTCAGCTGTAGAAAATAAACTAACACTTCTTATCAACGAGAAAGAAGAGGTTCGAGTCAGTGAACTCACTGCAAAAATAGAGCTTGGAAAAGCAAAGGAGGAGGTGGATGCTCAGACTAGTAAGCTTGAAGAGGCTGATAAAACCATTAAGTTACTCGAAGTTGAACTATCTGAGTTGAAGGAAAATATTGCTATACTCGCTGAACAACACAATGATGCACAATCTAGTAGAACCCATTTAGAGATTGAGTTGAAACAACTTCGGGAAGAAGTTGGATCCCAGGTCAATCAGCTCGACGAATCCTCCGCAACAATAAAAGCACTGGAAGATTCGCTAGACAAGGCCAAGAGTAATATTTCAGGGCTAGAAGATTCACTAGACAGGGCTAAGAGTGATATTTCAGGGCTAGAAGATTCTAGGAAGAAGGCTGAAGAGGAAATATTCACATTGAATTCCAAATTAAATTCATGCATGGAGGAGTTAGCTGGTACTAATGGCAACGTAAAAAGCTGGTCTATTGAGTTATTTGGGTGCCTCAATGATCTTCAGGAGCTGATGAGAGATAACATGCTAATGTCTAGCGTGACAAAATGCTTTGAAAAAAAATTCAAGAGCCTAAAAGAGATGGAACTTATTCTTAAAGATATTAGAGATAATTGTGCGGACAGTGGTTTGCGAGATCCTCAAACACCTGGTAGCATGGAGGTAATGTTACATATGTATTGGTCATGAGTAATGCTAAATTTACTTTTTTATTATATACATTGATGGGTTGAGTTATAATTAGTACAATAAATATTAACGATAATTATTTTAATTGTCATATATTAAATATAATTGAACTAACCAATTACAATTTAACACGTTAGCATATATAATAAGAATGTATACTGAGAAAGTAAATCTAGTATTACTCTTTGGTCGTGAAAAGCTTACATGTGTCTACTATTTCCTATCTTCGGGTACTAGATGATGGATTTTTCTTTCTCTTTCCTTTTTCTAAAAAAATCTTGATTGATCGGTGAAATCACTTTGTGCATGTCATATAAAATAGATAACGTTGAGATACTGTTTATTTGTTCCGGAAGAAATTATGATCTTTATTAAAAGCATCTTGTAGTTCGTTAGAAGGCTACACTTGACTTTATTTAGATTCAAGGGGTCAAGTTCTCATGTTTAGGTTACTTTTTGTTCATCAGTTATATTTTTTTCTTCCTTTCTCTTCATGCCTGCTTGTAATCTCTTGCTATGACTTAGATAATTCTTATTCAATCTTCAATAGCTCATTGATCTTACCCATTATTGATATGTAATGCAGGTTTCATCTTTTACAAAAGCTTTCTCTGATGGTGATATCAAGTTCATAGATATTGAAAGGGACAGTGATGACATTGTTGCAGCAGATTCTGGTGCCAACATATCAGTGTCTCTTAGAAAAACTTTAGAAGGATTTCATTTGAGAAACAAAGCACTCGCATATACGTTTGAAGATTTCTCTTCTGCTACGGATAAGCTTATTGGTGTTCTCTTACAGAATCTAAGCGAAGCTAGAGCAGAAGTCAAATTGGTGCCTGAAAAAATGGAATCTATAAAACAGATATCACTGGATTTTGAAAGTTTTAAACAGGAACAAGAACACATGAAACAGGAACAAGATAACAATGCAGCTAGGTTAGAGAGTGAAGTTGCATCTCTGTTGTCTGCTTGCATGGAAGCCATGACAGATCTGCATTTTGAAGTCTCGAATGGCCTAATGAAGCTCCACTCTATACCCGAGCTTGAGAAATTGAAATATAGCTCGTCTTTGGAAATTAGAGGAACTGATTGTGATTCTGAAGTTAAGAGCATCTCTAGCGTTTCAGGCAATAAACATGTCAAAGAAGTAGAAAAGTTACTGTGTTTATGTAGAAGAGCTTGTATATCTGCAAAACAATTTGAGAGCACGAGTAACATTGCAGCTGCTATGATTGAAGATTTGCAGCATCAGTTGCATATTTGTAATATCTCTTCCGAGAATGCCCTCAAAGAAAGGAAAATTGATCAAGACAAGATCTCTGAGCTGGAGTCTGGTATAGAAGCTTTAAAATGTTCGTGCGATGAACTGAGCGTTCAACTTGTGGATTATCAAGCTATAAAGGAAAAGCTAAGAGAAAAAGAGGAAGAAGCACTGTCACTGCATAATACTGTGCGTATGAAAGAGCAAGGTGATTAATTATCTTCGTAATGACCTTTTTTTATAACCTGTTTGGTTCTTTTCTTCTTTGTCAGTGCCTGATGACTTGTTTGATTTTCATTTTTTTTTCAGAGACAAAAGATATTCTCTTGTCTGCATCTGAAATACAGACATTATTTGACAAAATTAGAGGGATTGAAGTTTCTGTGCACGTGTCAGATGATGAAGAGCTGGGCCTTCATAGTTCAACTGAATCAAAGAAACTTTTATGCATAATCGACAGTTTTAATCAATTGCAGAGTGATGTAAAATTATTATCCAAAGACAATGAAGTTCTGAAGTCAAATTTGTCAAACCAAGGTCTTGAAACTGAGCATCTAAAGCAGGAAGTGGACAAAGCAACTAGAGATAAACTTGGGTTAGAAAAAATAACCAAGGACATCCCAGAACTTACTATGGCCTTAGTGAAAATTGTTAATTTGTTAGGTGGTGATTATAATGGAGAGACAAACTCAGACGGGATGAAGGGGCTTTTGATGGGAGTTGAGAAACAGGCCATGGCGATCATCTTGGAATCTGAGAACTCAAAATCGAAAACTGAGGAACTTCAGGCCAAGTTGCTTAGCAGTCAGAAGGTTGTGAATGAATTGTCAACCAAGGTGAAGTCACTTGAAGATTCTCTTGTTCGAGGGATGGTACCTCAGTCAGAGATTGTCCAGGAAAGGAGCATCTTTGAAGCACCCTCGTTTCCTACTGCATCAGAGACTGAGATATCTGAAATTGAGGATGTGGTATATATCCTATTTATCCCAGTTTTGTTTACTAAGATCCTAGTAATTATTTATTTAGCTGATTTGACAAATAAGGTTCTTGTTCAAATTGATTTTTGGTTTGTAGAAATGTTAAATTGAGAGAAAAACAATCTGCCATGCTTTTGAAATTTCTAATTCATCGAAGTGTGATTAATGAAAGTTTCATTTTCACAAGGATATAGTAAATTTGCCTGCTTTGTGATAGAAACTGCATGAATTACAGGGACCTGTTGGAAAGAATGGAATATCGTCTATACCCTCATCTTCTGCCCATGCACGAATTATGCAGAAGAGTTCAGCTGACCATATGACAATCAATATCGATACAGAATCCGATCGTTTGATAAAAAAAAGAGAGGAAGTTGATGAGGCCAAAGGTCTGTAAGCCTAAGTTGGCCTAGACTACTTTTTTTTATTTTCTTATAACTTATTGATCTGAAAAACTTGTTTCTGGGATTTCTTTTTCCAGGTCATGTTTTCAAGTCTCTGAACACGTCGGGTCTCATTCCAACTCAAGGAAAACTTATTGCTGACCGAATTGATGGAATATGGTAAGTCGCTCGTAACATATTCGAAATATAGCCTCAATTTTCTCTAATGGGCAATGTATTGACGTAAAAAAGTTACCTCGAGAAGAGAAACATAAATGTCAAACCAAGAAGATTAAAAGAAAAACATTTTGAATTATTCAATCCGTAGAATTCGATCCAGTAAGAATCGCACTTATGACAGTGTCTTGATCTGCACATTATTGTGATTTGAACTGCACTTAAAGTTGTATTTTGATGTTCTTTGATGGCCAACTACCGTAATTCACGAATAATACATCGAGTTTGTAACACACTATTGATAAGCTAAAGATTTTAATGTTCATATGCAGGGTATCTGGTGGTCGAATTTTGATGAGTAAGCCGAGGGCAAGGCTCGGCCTTCTTGCTTATTGGATTGTCTTGCATATGTGGCTGCTAGTATCAGTTTTATAACAAGTTCCGTCATTTACCGCACTATCAGCTCCCGACGGGAGGTGGCAACTTGTATCATAGAAATGGAAGGTAGTCTCTTCTCTATACTTTTTATCCTTGAATGTTTCTTATGTCCATGTTCTGGCTTTTTCTATGATTCTCTGCAATCAGTTTTTAATGTTTTCAGAGGATCCAATCTTTAGTTTCTGCATTCAGTGTAGAATTTATCTTATGTTCCATTGGATTGATAATTTGAGCAATAATAGATCGGTAAATCGAAGACGATGTGACCTTTAATTTNGATTAGTTATAAAATTATCTAATTATTTAAATATAATAAAAAATATATTTTTATTTTTGTTAAATATAAAATTAAATTTAGTTAAAAACAGAACGAAACTGTAATCGTTGGTTCCGATGCTGGTTTTAAAAATCTAGAACCGTAAGTTTCAGTTTCGATTCTATTTTGAAATAAAATTAGACTGGATGAGTCTAAACCGACGAGCCAGTGAAGTTTATATTTAATCCATAAAATTTAGAATAACGATCACTTGGTACTAAATTATGGTATTATTTTAAAATCATACTTTGAGGCGGGATAAAATTAAAAATTTACAGTATCATTAAAAAAATACTCAACGCGAGGTAAAGCTGAATCCTTTTCGTATTTTTCTGTGGACTTTTTGAAGATTTTTAATAGTATACTAAGAGTGTTCAAAACAAGATCAAAACTAATCTTGTTGTTGAGTTTATTTTTTAGACTGTTCATTCGAGTGACCAAACACGACAACAAGATGAACCAAAAATGGTTCAGGGATGACAGATTTGGATCAAGAGCCACAGTTCGAAACATGCGCCATCACAGTGTGAGAGTTTAATCCTCTAATGTTGAGGTTGTTCATTTTGGTGTCAGGTAAAAGCCTCTCATCTCTGGGCTGCTGAGTCACCGTGATTTATCCTCTCACATGCTGTCAGGCCGGAGTGTATGGGCCTTGGGGGCGAGAGATTTCTCCTTTTGGATCAAGATGAACCAAAGATGGATAATGATATGTAATTTCTTCTATAAAATTTCTTAACTATGTAATGAAAAAGACCAAAATCAGACCATGACAGGATCGAATAGTGATTTGGTCTTCGTTTGGTCTTAGGTTAAAAATTGATGACCAAAAACTAGACTAACACAAATCACTAACACTCCTAGCACGTACAAATGAATTCTAGATCCAAAGATAGATAATGATGTGTGACCAGACCGAATAAATGATCTAGTTCTGATATGATCTTAGGTTTTTGCTAGTCTAGTTATGGTCAGAAAAATTGATGACCAAATTTTTGTGGTGTGATCCTAAACTTACAAAAAAAATAGACCAAGTCGAATCACAAACACTTATTAAAAGTACAAATGAATCCTAAATTCAAATATGGATACTGATGTGCAACTAGATCGAATAAATAGTCTAGTTCTAGTCTGGTCTTAGGTATCTGATGATCAAATTTTCCTAATTTAGTCATAAACTTATAAAAAATTAGACCAATTCAAACCACGATCAATTCTAACCTAGATGAATCCTAGACACGACATAGTTCAGTTGGCTCAGAAATAATAAATTTGGTATAAAAAGCTTAAGTTTGGCGTCTGCGCTGTCCTAGTGTGGAAGTTGTTACCCTCAATGTTGTGGTAGCTTCTCGGGACATTAGGTTAAGGTCTTCCATCTCTGGGCCGCTGAGTCACTCACATGCTGTCGGGTCGGGATGTGAAGGCCCTGAGAGCAAGGAATTTCATATTTTTGTATCAATAGATAGATAATTACGTGTAATTCCTTCTATTTTTATAACAATTCTTCCCAATCCCCACCACTGCACATAAGACAACAAATACAAATCTTTAAAAATCCATTTAATTAAAAAAATAAATTGCATGGTTGACAGCGATTACTCAAAGTTCCACCCTTTTCTATTTGCAATTAAAAAAGAATTATATATTTAAAAAAATTAATAAAAACAAAATTTGAGAGCCGTCGGATCAAATCCCTCATCTCTTTCTTCTGAACACGATTTCTGTATCGAGCCCAAACCCATCGATCGCCCGAGCACGCACCATCTCCGATCTCTTGAACATCTCCACCAGAGGCTTCACGCTGTAAAGATCGTTGGCCGAGTACTTGTCGGCCCGGTGGTCCACCGCCACGTGGAGCACGCAGAACCCTCCGGGCTTCATCGTCCGTTCGATCTCCGACACGAAGCGATCCGGGTAGAGAGCGTGATCGAAAACGTTGGAGAATTCGAAATCGAAGGTCTCGTTCTTGAACGGCTGATTGTGGAAATCGCCTTTGATTACCAGAGGAGGATAAGGAACCAGATCGATTCCGACGGAATCGGATACTCCGATTTGCCTCAGAGCCTCTACCTCCTGCCCGACCCGGGCTCCGATGCAAAGCGCTTTCGAATCGTCGGAGATGAAATTCTCCTTCTTCAAGTCCTGGAAGAATCGGGCGAATACTTGGATTTTCCGATCCCAGTCTCTGGTCGTCCAAATCTGTCTGAGCTTGGGGTCTAGGGTTTTCTTGAGCTGGCGTTGGATGTAGTTTTCGTAGGAGGAGTATCCGGGGCGGATCTTTAGCCCGGGGGAGGGGGAATCGAGATTTTCCGGCGAGAGCTTCACGGCGGAGGAGGGGGAGAGATGGGCTTTGAGGGAGAGGAGGAGGAGAAGAAAGGGGATGGAGAGGAAGAGAGAGAGGAGGAGGGATTTGACGGTGAGGATGGATTTCATGGTCGCGTAAAAGACGAAGCTTTCTCTCTCTACCAAATTTCTCTCTCTCTCTGCGCCGGAACCAGACGGCCTGCTCCAGAAGCCATCGCCGGGAAGAAGGAACAAGGGAGAGAGGGAGAGAGAGAAGGTGCCACGTGGACGAGAATAAGACAAGTGGATGTTTAAAGTCGCCGACAAATTCCAGTTGTCGAACCCGCGTTACAAATCCAATCCAGGCAGGAACTTCTCAAAAGTCAAATCTCTTCCAGGACACCATGTTTAGTTCGGTCCAGTTCGGTCCGGTTAAATTTTAGAACGGGATGACAATCAGTCTTCACCGTTTTCATTATTTTGAACCAAAAATCCGCAGTTTTGGGGTCCTATAATAGGTTCCGAAGCAAAATCAACAGTTCTAGTCAGGTTCTGCAAAATCAACAGTTCTAGCAGTTTTGGGGTCCTATAATAGGTTCCGAAGCAAAATCAACAGTTCTAGTCAGGTTCTAGTCTCATCCGATGTCAGTTCAAGATGGAAGCAAAATAGTCCTACGTGTGTAGAAACCAAGTACACTCAACACCAACTTGTCCAAAATAAATAAAAATTTAGGTAAAAACTTAAGTGAAGCTTGGGTTTTGAGTAAATATCTCGATTAAAACAATTTGGGACTCATTAAACGTATGAAGGAAGGTCACTGTATCTGTATCGAACTGAAGGATGGTCAAATATGAATATCTACATCATACCCACTATCAAATGATTAAAAATGAAGCAAATAGAGATTAAGTTTGTATACCTAATTCATATTTGCTTTATTTTTTCTGTTCGTCAGCGTTTCTCATCGTAGCTAGCCACCAGTTGCTCCAGCTACCGGCCCTTATAGCAGATGTAAATTTTTTTAATACGTGTATCTGACAATTTACAATATTTTTCAAATGTATGATTTCCAATACAAAAATGATGGAATTTATACATTTTTTAGGAGATTCAGACGTCCGAATTGGGAGGTCATTACGTCTGTATCAAACGTCTAAAAGAGGGTCACTGCGCGTCCGAAGCTAAAAATTAGTTTTTTTAAAAATAAGGTTATTTATCCAAATTTGAGAATAAATTATATTTTACCCTAAAAAATATCTTTACACGAGTTGCTTGCTGGCACGTGCGGAAGGAGGCGTATGGTAGAAAATCTGGTACGAATGGAAAAAATCCCAAACCCGGAGAAGAAATGGCTTGCAACGCTACTTGCCGCTGCGTCTTCTCACCAGAGCTTTTCCGCTCCGTTCGTCTCCGTCGGAGCTCCTTTTCTCCGACTCCGCCATTATTAAAAAATGGAGGTCTTTATCACGCTCACAGAAGCAACGTTTTGGCGAATTTGGATTTTACGAGATTAACTTCGCTTAGTAGCTCCGAAAACGGAACTCCACTAACTACGTCGTCGTCCGATCAGAAGGAGAACGAACCTGCACAAGAAGCTGTGTTAAAAGCTATTTCAGGTTCTTATTGATCTCTCATTTGTGGCTGTTACATTTTATGCTCTGGTGTTCCTTTATTAACAAACAATTTGCACGAAACCTAGTGAGCTTGGGTTCTGATTTTTTTTTTTCATCTGTTTTTTTTTTTTATTATTGAAATTAGAAGTCTCGAAGGCTGAAGGGAGAGTTGGGAAAACCTCGAATGTTGTTATTGGAGATGTAGGGACGGATAAAGATAATGCTACTAGTGATTGGCTTGCTTTGGATCAGAAGGTATGGCCAGATTATTTGAGATTCTCGTGTGTTTGTTAAGTTTCCTTTGTTTGATTTTTTATTACCTTCGACTGTGAAATTTTGTCTCAATCGTTCATTTACCAATTCAAACTTCTATAATTGTTTGCTAGGGAACCAGGGGTCAAAGTATAGAAGGGAAAGATTAGGAACTTTAAGACGTAAATTCTGAGCTGTTTTAGCTGCCTTTCTTAAAAAAACTGATGATAAAAAGAAGGCTGATTGTTGTCGAACCGTTTTCCAACATATTTTTGGGGCAGTTGTTTGTTTCTCAATTTCTTCATGCTTTGATTTTCACAAGATAGAAATCTATTCTAGCAAAGAAAGACACAGTCTGCATAAGTAACTGATTCCTTCAAAACTTTCAAATCTGTGGAAGCCATTTCTATCCTGCACGTTCATACTAGCTTTCTGATTATCGTTTGTGCCAGATCATTACTATACCTCATTGAATTAAGTCTCTAGCAAATGTGTTGCACAGGTAAACTCTTACCCGATGGTTAGAGGTTTTACTGCAATTGGAACTGGAGGATACAATTTTGTTCAAGCTATGGTTGTTGCTGTTGAATCTGTCATCCTACAACCAATTTCTGAGGTATCCATATCATCCTTTTACAAATAATTGACCTTTTATCGGGTAATAAGTTATCTATTTTCGAATTTTATGCAATTATCCTACACATTTACATGATATTTATATATTACTCGATTATTTGTGACAGTTGTATATTATTCTTTAGGTGATTAATACTATATTATAAATATTTTTTCAATTAATGAATACTGCATTCTGTAAAATAAGATGAATACACTTACAATTACTCTTTATCTTTGTTTTTTTATAAATTGTTGATTGGTCAAAGGTTGTAACTTGTGCGAGGGAGATTTAGAATCTTTAAAGAAGTTGATCAAAACTATTAGTAAAGTTGAGTCTTAGAGTAATGGACATTTTGTTCTTCTTCTATAAGAAAAACTAGAAGAATATATCTTTAAAAAAAGGTCAAAACCCAAATTAAGCTTGTGTTTTGGGTAAACCGTCCAAATAATGCCTGAGTTTTTAAAAAACTTTTTTTCGAGCTCTTCGGACGTCCGATACGAATGCATGGATCCTACTCCGGTAGTCCGAGGAGCTCCAAAAAAGTGTTTTTCAAAACTCAACCCGATTTAGGCTATTTACCAAAACGTCATACATTTGGGTTTTTATCCTTAAAAAATGTAAAAAGAAGTTATTGATATTCAAATAATTTTCTTTTATGGTTTCTTTCTATAAAAGAGTGCTTATAAATTCGCCCTTTTTATATTTGTCTCTTTCTCTTCTAAGGTCGATCGAAAAGCGCACTATTTTGGTTTACTACTACAATAAGTGCATTGTTAGGGGCATAGTACCAGTGAACTTTTTCGTAAGAAAATGTTATTTTAAGAAGAAAATCTAAATAGTTTATCTTCGTAATTTGAATTAAGAAATAATTTATGTTTTTTATTTAATTAGATTAATATTTCTTAAGTTGTTATTATTTTTTTTTTTGAATTACTGTATATATAGAGCTAGTTTCATATTTTTAATATTTTCTAAATTGAATTAAGTTATTTTGTAGCGTATTTAAATAAATTAACTCTACGAGGTTAAAGATCAATAAATCAAGATTATTTCGTTATTATTTTCGCTCTTTTATCTTGTTTGTCTCTTTATGACGAGAAGATGAGTGGTTACTCGTTCTACGGATAAAACCTCTAACAATGATCTTAGCATGCAAACTTCATGACTGCAGTAAACAAAAACGTCTGTAATGCTAAAATTGTATAACAAGTTTTGAAGGTAGTTAGTTACCCGCTTGCTCATTAGGGTTGAACAAAACCGGCTAGGACCATGATTCGAACCTTGTGGTCCGGCCTGGTTGGACTGGTTTTGGGAGAAATTATAACCCGAAAAAACAGAATGAAACTGGACCAAACCATTCTTGCTTACCCCTATTGCTTACTTTGCTGGTTGAATGATCGTAATTGACATTTAATTTGGTGCTAGCTATGTTAGATGACATTAACAGTTACATCCTATGACCTCCAAAAAAAATTCATTTGGTTTTGTCTCACTTTTCATTTCAGGATAGCGTTAAACACAGGTTATCTTCAAGAGGAAAGTATGTCTCAGTTAATATCGGACCGGTCCAAGTCATGTCCAGTGATCAGGTCTCTCTCTCTCCCTCTCCCTCTCCCTCTCATTCTCTCTTTCCCTCTGCATCCAAAAGACGATAACCCTCACCTTCAGGACCCCCATACCCCAGCCCGATAATTTATAAGATGATTAAATCACGGTGACTCAGCGTCCCAGAGATGAGAGACATGTACATGTTGTTACAAGGAACTATTCTACATTGGAGGTAACGACTCTTATATTGTAACAGCGCAGACTTTAAACCGTGACCCTCTATATTTAATTTTATCATCCTCAAACCAACTGAGCTATGTTCGTACAGACTCTCTACCTCTCTCTCTCTCTCAACGCAGAGAAGGCACGGGGTTTATGGGGCATGAGAGAGATCAGGAGCATCTTTTATTCTATTCTTGGAAACCGGCTAAATTTAGTTTGTTTGACGTTGAGTTCGTTGTTGTTTCAGGTCCAGGCTGTGTACACTGCAATGAGGAGGGACGAACGTGTCAAATACTTTCTCTAGTCCATAATTCTTCTCCATTCTTACTTTTTCTCCCCTTTTTGGACCTTGGAAAACACTTTATCTTAATTATTTATTATATTTATATTTATTTATTACTAAATGATATTTTCTTTTTATTAAAATATGACTAATGGACAGTGTTAAAAGTTGGGTCAAATTGCTAATGGGGTGTTGAAAAAGAGTCCCAAGTCAGATTGATCTAATTTTATCTCGAAATAGAATTGAAACTCACGAGTTTGAATTTTTGGAACCAGCGCTATAATAAACGATTTCGGTTTCGTTCTAATTTTGGACCTTGAAAAAGTATTTTTATCATAATTATTTATTATATTTATTTTGTTTAAAATTAATTTTATATTTATCTATTACTAAATGGTATTTTCTTTTCATTAAAATATAATTAATGGGTAGTGGAAAAGGTTGGGTCAAATTAATGGGTAGTGAAAAAAGTTAAGTCGACACATGTCGATTTGGTGTAGCTTTATCATGAAATAGGATCAAAATCAGATTTTGTAATTCTACATTTTTAGAACCAACACTGGAATCAATTGTTTCGGTTTCGTTCTAATTATAGCTTGATTTTATTTTATATTTAAAAAAATTAAAAATAATAATAATAAATATTTTTATTATATTTAACTTAAAATTTAAGTAATTAATCAGATTTATAATTAATATTATAAT
>QAOC01027100.1:88453-100752 GCA_003255005.1 Begonia fuchsioides | reverse complement strand
TCGAAGCTCGTTCTACACAGGAATGATTGCCGAAAGAAGGAAAACAAAAGGGAAAGTGAAGATGTTCGCGTTCTGGAAATGAGGGATTACAAGGCTATTAATAAAAAAAACAAAGTAAAGACTTTTGGTGTTTTTCCCTATTAAAGCTAGAAACTGTTACGATTTGACTTAAAGTTAGGAAACTCTTCAACTTCTCCTAACACACGTTTGATGGGAATTGATTCCACGCAAGGATTAATGCCAACCGGAGATACAAAAAAATTAAATGACATGAAACCATTTGAAATGGTAGAATTATTACCAATTTAAAAAAAAAATAATTAAATGTATATTTGAATTACACTTTCCAAATGTGTGGGAGGGTTTTTCTTGTCAATAAATACGATGCTTTATTATTTAAAATAATTATAAATATCCATATTTTCTTCATAAAATCTTGGTTCTTGATCGAAAAGGTAAAATTTCGCGCCCCCGAGTTTACATACCATAACCTGATAACATGTGAGAGAGTTAATCATGATGACTCAGCGATCCAGAGATGAAAGACATTTACCTGACACCACAAGGAGCAACCTCAACATTAGATGATTAAATTCTCACACTGTGATGACGCAAAGCTTCGAATCGTGGCTCTGGATTCAAATTTAGTTCTCTCTATCAATGTTGTCGGCCGCGAAAAAGGATAAGGTTGTCGGCAAGTTTTTTTTCTTCTTTTGGTTAGTCATCTATCCTTGATTGATTATTTTTTGTTTTTTTTCTTCTTAATCGCTAAAAAAGGAAAAAAAAAGAAATAAATATCATATTTGGTTTTTGTGATCTTAATGGTTTGATCCAGTTCCGTGATTCATTTTAAATTTGTTTTGAAATTCGAAGAGGATAATTCTATCACCGACAATATCCTCGTTCCTCCTACTTATCTTCAGTCCCACTCGACCATTTCCTTCGTCTTCTTTATTCCTCCCTGCGTTTCTCAAAAGCTTGGTCGAAGAATTAATGGTTTCTAGAAGATGGGTTTCTTCGATTTGCTTTTCTCTGTTTATCATGGTAATGGGGATTCCCATCTCTTCAAATCTCTCTCTGAGCCGGAGTATTTACCTCAAATACCATCTGCCTACCTTGATTTCGCCAAAAAAAACTGAGGTTCGCTCTTGGATGGTGAATATCAGAAGGAAAATACACGAGAATTCAGGGCTTGGTTCTAAAGATGTTGACTTAAGTGAGCTTGTTAGAGCTCAGCTTGACGAATTAGGCGTTTCTTATAAGTACCCAGTAGCAAAAAATGGAATTATTGGTTACATTGGGACTGAGAGCTCTCCTGTTGTTGCTCTTCGGGCGGACATGGATGCTCTACCTATACAGGTTAATTTGTCATTTTCTAACTTTTACTTAGCAGTTGTGTGAGAAATTCTCTGAAAAGATCATTAGTTCTTTCATTAACTTGTTTATATCTTATTAATTTCAAGTTTTCTTAGATTAAACATAGTAATAATCTTATGGGTAATATCTTTGAACCAGAGTTCTCATGCTAAATTTACTCAAAAACACAATTTTTAAAGAACAAATTAAACTATGATCTCTGTTTTTCATCAATTTTTTTCACTGTTTGTGTTTTTACAATTTCTTTTCATTCGTTGATTAATGTGTATTCTCTTTGGTTGAACACTAGTGATTAGTGATAAATTATCCACGTCTCAAATGTCTGAGTTTAATTTTATCATTTATCTCTTTTGAGATAGTTCTTACATGTGACTCCTTTCTATGAGATTTTTTTCTGTGTTTTCCTGATGATCGAACTTAAGAATTCTAGTTCTGATATCATGACAAATTACCAACTATTCAAAGATCAAGCTTTTGGAACACTTGATAATTTGTAAATTAGGCTTCCTTTCGAATTACACATACTAAACATCAAATAAATAGACAAAAAAAAAACTGTTCATCTCTAATTTATGTAAAACTTATAAACGACTGTGCATAATCTCAAAGCTTGATAATTGGTTGTTGTAAATAGAATGCAATAAAGTAAATAGAATTTGTTGCCTCAAGAAAGCGTGGAGTGGGAGCACAAAAGTAAAGTGCCTGGAAAGATGCATGCGTGTGGGAATGATGCTCATGTTGCTATGCTTCTCGGTGCTGCCAAGATTCTTCAAGAGCATCGCGACCAATTGCAGGTCTTCTTTTTAATTTTCTGTTTAATGCTCGCCTTATATCTCATCTGCACACATTATTTTGGAATTTCATGAGAATTAACTGCTGGAGAGTTAAAAAATTTCTATGATTTGTGGGAGATTGCGTAATTTGAGTATGGCTATTCAATAGTTTGATGTCAAGAGTTGTGATAGAGATGTTGCTCTGATAACTAATTGATAGGACCCCTGATATGTTCAAATCGAAGAACAACAAAAAACAATAGAATGAGACAAAGAAACCGTACATTAAACGGTAAACAAAACCTACAAATACTTAGAGGAATTTGCTTCATCGGAGTTCGCTAATGGCGGCTCACCACCCTTGAGCACATTAATGGCGGCTCATCATTCCAAATAGCATACCCTAAAATATTGCTTGATAACTTCACCATAACAAAATCCTACAATATATATACTAACTCTAACATAGGCCTACTAGCTTAACAAAGAAAGAACATAATTGAAAAGTTAATAGTAGGTTTATCTTCATAACATAGTTTTTTATTGCACATGTTGACGCGTCAAGCTATGATTTGTAAAAGAAGTATAATGAATAATTATTTGATGTAGAATACGATAAATGTAGTTTAACCAGATTAATTATGATTTGACGTGTCAGTCTGTACAATAAAAAAATATGCTAAGAAAGTAAACATAACCTTATTCTTGATAAAAATCGCGCTTGTCTCAACTTGTTTGGGCCCTCTCAATTTTGAGAAAAAATTTCTTACTTTCTTGCTACAATAGGGAACAGTCGTGCTTGTTTTTCAACCAGCCGAGGAAGGAGTTGGGGGAGCTAAGGAAATTTTAGATTCGAGTGAAATGGATAATGTGGAGGCCATTTTTGGACTGCACGGCTCAAGCGGCTATCCAATTGGCGCAGTTGCATCTGGTTCTGGTCCAGTTTTAGTAGCTAGTGGTTACTTTGAGGCAGTAATAACCGGCAAGGGTGGCCATGCGGCTCTTCCTCAGCACACAATAGATCCAATCTTGGCCGGTTCGAATGTAATCGTAAGTTTGCAACATCTCATTTCCCAAGAGGCCGATCCATTGGATTCGCAGGTTACTCTCTATTGCCTTGGAAACTAAAAATGTCTTCGTTTTTATGGAGAAAATTAGTTTTTTTTTTGTTTGAAGTTGTGCAGGTGGTCACTGTCGGGAAATTCATAGGTGGTGGCGCGTTTAATGTAATTCCGGATTCGGTCTCGATTGGAGGAACCTTTCACGCATTTTCAAATGAAAGCTTTTTTCAATTGAAACAGAGAATTGAAGAGGTATATAAACTATATTGTTTCTTTTGGAGTTCGAAAATTGATTTCTTTTTTGGGTTAAACTTAGAAGTCTATTTTATGAATCACTTTTATGAAATTTGTATAAATGGGGAGATCGAATATTTACCAATCTTTAAATTTCAAACCATAAGATGAAAAAAATCTGAAATAGAATATTCGCTATGATCAAATAACAACCACAAGTTTTGCGACTAAAAGTTATATGTATTGAAAGAGTCAAGCAAAACGATAAAGAATTCATGTCCATAAAAATTGTAGCTTTTCTCGAAACGTATATCATCTCAAATAATAATTCTTTTTTCTTGTTCGACGATGAAAAGTTGGTTACAGGTCATTATTCGACAAGCCAGCGTGCAAAGGTGCAACGCGACGGTAACATTCAACGAAGAAGAGAAGCCATTCTACCCAGTGACAGTAAATAACAAAGAACTTCACGAGCATTTTCAAAAAGTGGCTTCGAATATGATCGGAAGTGAGAACATCTACAAAATCTCGTCGGTAATGAGAGCAGAAGACTTTGCATTTTACTCCGATGCAATTCCCGGATATTTCTTCTATACCGGGATGAAAAACGAGACCGAAGGAGAATTGGAAGCCGGGCATTCGCCCTATTTCGTAGTGAATGAAGATGTACTCCCTTATGGAGCTGCTTTAAATGCAGCTCTGGCAGCGAGATATCTGCCACGAAAGAAACCTTCCACGATGAACTTTGATCGAGCTCGAATTGGGTGTGTAATGAAATAAAGAAACTCAGAATTGTTTCTACTTTTCGATTTTGAATGGAGTTGGTTCGTAATCTGGCTAGGTTTTGTATTGTCTTGAAGAAAGTTTAACTTGCCTGTCCATATAATATTATTTGCTTTAAATTAGAGGTCTTTCTTCCTAGCTTACAATTGATTTGGATTTTGTTCATAGTTTTGATAGACGAACCGAAACTCTAATAAAATGAATCTAGAATTACTATAAATCATAATTGTACATTGTCAAAATATAAATTGGTGTGTCAACACAATTATTGATACGATTAAAATTCAATTAATATTATAAATTATATAAAATAATAATAATAAAACAAACTTAATATTACTCTTTTCGAAACGGCTCAAAACAGCTATTTGTTGAAGATCTAATATTTGGAAACCATTGTTCAAGCTGCCAATGATAAATCTAAAATCAAATAAACAACCCAATTGAACCCTAAATAGCAAGAAAATATCTGTTTATGCCAAAAATTCACCCAAAAATTTCATTGTACAAAAAGGAAAAACTAACCCATCAATCATCTTCTTCCACTACCTTTGTTCCCAACCCCTTCAATCCTTCAGATGGAATTTCAGCAACTGTAACAAGCGAATAGAGCTCCTCTTTCGCATCTTCATCATCGTTCCTTTTCCGAGCTATTCGAACTCGAACTCTTCTTGGGACACTTCGAATTCCCCTACTCCAGATTTGCTTGTTAAGATTCACATCAACCCTCACATCCTTTGTCCCCATCGCTTTCTCCGCAAACTTCCTTATCTCCTTAATAGCTTTTGGAGCCTTCTTCTTGAAGGTGCTGTCAAAAATAAGAGAAGAAACTCAAATCTCCAAACTAAATAGTCAAATGCAACGCTTAAGGAAGGACTGAATAAATATTGACCATAACTTGCTCAGAATTACAACATGTATGTTTAATATTACTAGACTACCATTTAGCAGAATATGAAAAGGAAGGGTAAATGAAATAGCTGGAAGGAAATGAAAAAATGATAGGACTCCTCCTATGCAAAACAATCAACCAAGAACAACAAGATAAAGAGGAAGAACAATATTGATTAAAAGATAAACCGAATATACAATAAAAACAATTAAAACAACTGGCGTAAAAAACATTAGTGAATTGCCAAAAGAATAAACTCTCATCCCCAAGACCGTAAACTGCAGCTTGTGAAGTTCTTCCACCAATTGAAAAACATCGAAGATAAAATGTGAATATCTGAAACAAAGATTGAATTCCTGCAACACCAATTACAGATTTTGATACACATAGCTACGGTCGCAAAACATTCAAAAGCTTCAACAGAATCAAAATCTACAAAGACACCAGCAGAAAATCAGAAACCATATGTGTGAGCTAGTATATATCATCTGCATTCCTCTAGAAAATAAGTACGAGAAAAGTAAGTTAATTGAAGACATATACCATTCAAAAGGCACATCGATAATTAAAATAATTAAGTATATCAACACCTAAATATTTGCAAAATACTAACTAAATCAATCAAATATGCTCAAAAGCATGAATGCCAAAAGAAATCAAAGTAAGCGCGTGAAGAATAACAAAAGAAATCTCACCAGCCATGCAAACGCTTGTGGAGATTGATAGTGTACTCTCTAGTAACGACTTCCTCTTTCCTTCCCTTCGTCTTCTCCACCATTTTCTCTCTTAGAATTCAACCTAGACCTGCATCGCATCAACCAGCAGTCCAAAATATCTAAAAATTAGCCTCACAAAGATAGAATCCAATCCGCCAAAATTCATTACACAGAAACGCAGAACGTTTCGTACAAACAAGGAACCAAACTTCCATAAAAGAACAATACCGTCAAAAGAGAAAAATAAAGATAAACCTGGAACGATGCAGAAAAATGAAGCAATAATGGACGTACCTGTGATAATGGAGGAGCAGACGGAGAACTAAACCCTAATAGCTCACATTCGAAAGCAGAGGAGAGGGGTATAAAAGTAACAATGTTCTTCATTACTATAAAGAAATTAATTTAAATGTAAAATATACTTTAATTATTATATGTCCAAGAATTAAAAAAAACTAATTAAATGTATATTTGAATAACATTTTCCAAATATTTCCGAGAATTAAAAAAAAACTAATTAAATGTATATTTGAATTACATTTTCTAAATATGTCCGAGAATTTCAACAATTTAAAAATAATTAATAAATTATTTTATCTATATGTAAAACAATACATGTAAAATTTTTAATTATTTACTTCATAGTATAATCATTAGTAATTAATTATAGCATAATTAATCTCCGCGTTAAAATAATTAACACAGAGCTTATTTTTGGGTTTGGACTAGGCTTTATCTAGTAATTTGTCGGAGTTTTACGCAATCGACTATTTTTTTACCCACGATTCGGTTTTGGTTTCAAGATTTTGACCTAAAAAACCAAATGTGAATCACGGATTTTAACTAACTGGAACGTCGAGGGGCAATCACAAACCAAATCGAACAGGATCGGACAATTTTAGGAATGCTAGTGATCCTTGTCTAGTTCTCACCACAAATCAACCAAATAAAAGTGATGATAAAAAATTACAAGACCAAACTATTTACAATCTCAAATTATTTTAGAAAAGTGTAAAGACATGCATATAAGAAGAGTTTTTATCTATTGCTTACAAGATATTAAATTATAACTTAACACTAAAATAATTCATATTGTGTTAGATTTATAGCTTCAAACACGTTGTATTAGGTAAGAAAAAGATTTCTACCGATAAATACCACAAAATTTATTCTATCAAACGATATGAGATTGTTGTTGACTTTAAAGGTGTTTACAGTAACCAATTATTTTTTATGATAATTATCATTTATGTGTATTATTGATTAAGCATGTATAAAAGCTAAATTGAATAATGTTGTAAAGTATCTCATAGAATTAATCACTCATGTGAAATATCATCGTCGAATGGTACAATTAATGTCTAACAAATTGGTGGAGTGTTGCAGAATTCAGTCAGTTTTTCACAAGATATGTAGACCGATGATCACTTGTGTCGACTGCTAAAATTTCAGTGACGGATCGTGTGTCGACCGCTACCATATTATGTCGACCGCTCTATGGTCAGAGGCGTGTTGAATGTCGATCGATGATCACTTGTGTCGACCGCTAAAATTCCAGAGACTGTGGTTATGTCAACCCCCTCAAGACTTGTGTCGACCGATGCAAAGTTTCAGAGACAGACCTTATGTCGACCGCAGCACCTTCAAAGGCTAATCAATAAAACTTATGTCGACCGCTCCACGAATATGTCGACCGCTCAGGGATTACTTCAGAGACAAACTTCTAACGGCTAGTTCCTGATGAGTTTAAACGACTATATTGATGTCGACCGCTCTCGTACATGTGTCGACCGCCCGAGCCTAAGCAGAAGCAAAAATTATAAATAGTTGATGAGAAATTATAAATAGTTGATGAGAAGCAAATTGAAGTGACGATTTTTTTAGAAAGAAAAACACGCTGAAACGCTGTCAAAATTATT
This sequence comes from Begonia fuchsioides, assembly GCA_003255005.1. Taxonomy (NCBI): domain Eukaryota; kingdom Viridiplantae; phylum Streptophyta; class Magnoliopsida; order Cucurbitales; family Begoniaceae; genus Begonia; species Begonia fuchsioides. The sequence continues at coordinate 92,997 of QAOC01027100.1, read as the reverse complement.
CTTGAACTATTTTACTTTCTCATCTCTTATATCTACTTTTGATTATTCACTTTGTGATTGAGAGAGTCAATTTAGAAACCGTAAATTCTTGTAACAATAGATTTGAGTTAACTTGTAAATGGGTGACGCATTTGAGAAAGAAGAGTAAAAAATGGGTGATCTCCTAGAGTATAAAAAACAATGACTTGCCAAGAATTAACATGTTCTAATGAGAATGATATCATAACATTTTAAAATAATCTCATAATACTAATTTATCCATCATAACATTAACATGCACATCGCATGTTTAATCTATTGGTATTCATTTGTATCGTCTTACAAACTCAAATCCCAAAACTATCAATGAAAATTAAACTACTTTAAAGGGTTTTGTAATGTCCTCAGGTACTCTGAATGTAATATTATTCGTTTTAAAAAAGAGTTTGTATATTTTGTTTTTTGGATTTATAGTGCAATGCATGTAGTACTACATAAAGATGATAAATCTATTTATAAACAGCACAAATTTTACATTTTTTAACGATGTAGAATTGTGACAATCTCACTAATATTAAGTTGCGCTCTAGCAAAGAATAGAATATTGTATCGTTTTTGTCTTTACATTGCACGTCGTCACAAGTTTTACACGATGATGACTATAATAATGGTACATTGTTCTAAATAGGTTAAGCACTACATAAATTATTTCTTACTCCATTTTCTTATCTAAATTAAAGTTGATCGTCTCTCTCGTGCCATCGCTAATCGCCCTCTTAGCTTCTTTTGCGTACTTGTTGGAAGCCAGCAAACATTTATACGTAATTCTTCATTTTTAATGCCTCGTTCAATCGAAACCCTTTTGAGCTAACTTTCCTACTTTGAAATTTCAAATTAATACGATATAAATTTGATCCTGGTAAACTTTGTTAAAAGAAGATTAATTCAAACAATTTTTATGGTAAAAGAAAATTCGCGAACTTTGTTATATTCCTGGTGGACGGAGATACAAAAATGGAAAGATAAGAAACCTCTTGAATTGTAACATAACCCTAGAAGAAATATAAATGACCTAAATTTTGGTCATAAAAGCCTTGTTTTCTCTCTCTAGCATCCTCTCAACTCTCAAGATGTAGTCTCTCTCTCTCTCTCCATCGTTTAAAGGAAGAGCATAAAAGAATCTTCCAAATAATTTATATGAAATTCCGTTGATAATAATCATTCTAAGATCTTCTTCAAGAAGATTAGATTTAGCAGTTTATTCTAGAGATCTGCAGAGTGGTTGAGTTTTATCCCATGAATTACGCAACTGAATCAAATCTTAAGATCTCAAAAACTAAATATGATAATATTTTTTTTTCTTTTTTACTGATTAAGAAAAAGACCACAAAAAATAACTAATCCGAATCGGGTTACTAACCAGGAGAAGAAGCAAAAACGGGTCAGCGACCATAACCACGAGAGAGAGATTTGCTCTCGATTTTTTAAAAATCAAGACCAAAACGGGATCAAACCCAGTAGTTTCAGTTTAGTTTGCGATCCCAATCCAGTTTCTGCTTTGTAGAAAACACCCACCAAACAAAATTAACCAAATGCTAGTTTTAAAGAAGATCCAGGGTCTCTAATCAAACTCATATAGTCAAAAGTATAATCCTCATAAAGAAACAACACCCTTCATCAAAATGATATTCCCAAATTTGTTAAGAAATTCAAACATAAACACCTGATGCAAGCAGCAAGAAGAGAGATCCAAAGCCCTGCACCAAAACCAATATTCAAGAGTTAGTAATTATATAGTCTTTCCAGAATCAAATTCGTCTAAATTTGGGAGTTAGTCATACCAAGAAGACTGATGCAACTGCTCCTGCAATGAGTTCCTTGGCTAGACTGCGGCTTTTCCTCGACGTAGTAGTTTCATAGCTACACAAAGAATAGAAAAACTTATTTGAGCGATTTTCTATAAACTGAAAGAAGATGGACTAAGGTTTTTTTAGAAATTGAGCATCCATCCTTCTTTCCATTGAGGGATTATCATCATTTTCTTTGATCATCTTAAAACCAAGAACTAACATTCGAATGAAGCTTCTTATAAATAAGAGTTAGTCTACGGTTACCCTCTTTTCATACCCTCTTGTCATATTTCTTGACGTAGAATCGCGTGATTAAATCAATTCAAACAATAATTTTTCAATTGATCCAATCACGTCGTGATGCATCAAGAGGTATGACAAAAGAATATAGCAAAATGATAACTCTAGACTTACTCTATAAATAAACATATTCTTTGATCACCTTAAAACCTAGAACTAACCATCGAGTGAAGCTTCTTACACATAAACTCTCCTATTATCTTATAGTAGAATCAACAAATGAAAATTGTATGGTGCAAGAAAAAGATTCAAGATATGCTGTTTTGTTACTCCATGCGCATAACTTAGATCAAATGACTATTGAGAGCCAAAAAAACTAGACATTGAAATGAATAATTTTTTTTTAATTCTTTATGCTCAAACAAATTAGATTGGGCCATTGTTGAGATAATTTCAGCTTGAAAAAAGGGCATCATCTTCCAACAAATTAACGGATAGTCTGTCAAAGAAATGAAAAAATTAAGTTTTTTTTTCGCTACACTTCAGTCACCAAGAATAATTTGACTGTGAATTTCATGAAGAGGCACAAAGCAAAAGTAAATGGTATAGCAGAGCTACGAAAACTGTAGCTCAAATGATATGATACCAACATAAATATAAATTCTCAAGAATTTAGGTTCATGTACCCAACCCCCATACCCCCCCATTTATAAACGATGAGATTTGGGGCGTTCTACATTATTTCAGTCGGATTAAATCAAGATGCCAATTTGCAATCGGACATAAATAGAGTTAACCCAACGATTCACCAAGTATTTTATGGAGAAATGACCTAAATCTAAATATAAAATGAAACCAAAAAATGGAGAAATGACCTAAATTCATTCGGATCTGATCAAACTCACATAAAGAAAGAAGCAGTAACGACCAGTCCAATCGCTAGCATAAAAGCCGCAAGAGTTGGATACCAAGCGTCAGGAACGGGACTCGTAATTGGTTTTGGAGCCTTCAAAACCAAGAAACAATAAGATCGAAGAAAATTCAGAAAATACTAACGATCTAAGCGAAACCCTAAAATCCATGCACCACAGAGAGAGGGAAAGAGAGAAGGAGAGCTACCATCGGTTTAAACGAGGACCGAAAATGGGCGCCGGAATCCTCCTCGGTTTTTATCGGCTTGTGATCTTCTTGAAGATGGTGTTGGACTCTTCACTTGAGGACGCGGCTGCACACATCCTCCGGTTCGCTATTTACATTGCTAAGCAAAAGTCAAAGTTGACCGGACCAAACCGACCCAAATAGATAATTAATCAAATTATATTTTTTTACCATATTTTCTTATAGGGGTGGACAAAACTGACCCAGACCAAAGAACCAGACCAGAACCGACATCTTTGGTCCGGTTCTGATCCGTTTTTCTAAAAAAAAATTAAAACCGGGTTAAAAATCAAAGGACCATATTTGTTGGTCCGGTTTTCAGTTTTTTAGAAAAAAACCATGAAAACCGGACCGACCCATATTTGTTGATTCGGGGACTTCAAACCCCGATTCGGGACCAATTAGAACGGGGACCCGAATTATTTTTGTTAAAGAAAAACCAAGACCGGACCAAGACCGAATTTATGGTCCGGTCTTGTTTCTCTATGATTTTGGTCCTGGTCTTAAATTTTAAAAACCAAATTTTAATGGTCCGGTCATTTTTCCTCCAAAAACCAGACCGAACCGGACCACGTCCACCCCTACTTTCTTAACATATTTTTTAACGTATCGAATTATAATTAATATAATAAATTTAATAAATAATTATTTTAATTTTAATATATTAAATGTATTATAATTTTCGTCTAAATGATTCTTCTATTGATAATCAAGTCTATGATAAATAATTGTTATTTATTTATCAAAATTAATAGTTTTTATTAATTTTTTAGGAATTTATAATTCAAACTAAAGTTTGTCTCAAGTGATTTTGTGAATATTGTAATTGCAAATAGATTTTTGAAGCATTAGTTATTATAATTTTTTTTAATAGTAAGTTTTTTTCCCTATTTTCATGTACTCTATTCTAATTCTTTGTTTTTTCAAGAATGACTGTTAGGGTTGAGTATGAGCCGATTTTGTCTGATTTTATCTTAGAATAGAATCATAACTAGAATTTACGGTTCTAAATTTTTTAACCGGAAGTGAAACCAACAATTCTAGTGCGATTCTGGTTTTAATCTAATTTTATTTTATATTTTAAAAAATTATAATATAATAATAAAGAAAATTATTATATTTAAATCTGATTTTAAGTAATTTTTCAAATTTATAATTAAATTTTAAATTTATATCGGGTTGTATTATAATCTCAATCGGGTTTTGATTGATTTTAAAATTTTCTGTGACCCACGATCTCACAGTTCTATTTTCATGATTTTTACTTTTAAAAATTAAGACATACCCATAAATTATGATTTTTTAAAAATTAAAATT
>QAOC01027100.1:12083-88160 GCA_003255005.1 Begonia fuchsioides | reverse complement strand
GAGAGAGAGAGAGAGAGAGAGAGAGAGAGAGAGATATGAGTACTTGTTGCCGTTCATTGGGTCGATGAGAATCGGGCTTCGTGTCTCGTCTGAGAAGGATGTTATCGAAAATGCTCTCCTTAAAATCTGAAATTCGTGATTTTGGGACGAAGAGATTCAGCCATGGATGTCGAACCTCCCAAAGCCCTTGTAATTGAAGCTTCAGGTCCCCACATTCGACCCTATTCAGAAAATCAGCGTCTGATTCCTCCTCTTCGAATAGAACCCAAGAATCAAATTCAATCCTTCGAACAAATTTTCAAGTTCCTGCAACTCAAAGTATAGGCTCTGCCGTCAAGAGCGCGCAAAATCTTCATAACATCGTAATGCTGTTTCGCTTGACTGAAGACGATAATCTTTACTGATCCGGTGATGGGAAATAGGATGATCTCCAGTGTTCCGGTGAGTTCTTCATAGTTTCTTCGAAATTCTTGCCATATTTATTCGTTCGTAAAATCGAAAATTGGATTCATAATATATTTGTCGAGACAAGTTTTTTTTCTGACAGATCAATTCATTTCGACAGGCAAATCACTCCCCGTGGAACATATATTTTTCTTTCAACGTTACCCTTGCATCCACTATAGACAAGTTTTTCTTCGGACAGTTAGTGATAACTCTAAGTTGAGGATTTAGATGATGAATGTTCATGTTCATAGTGTCTTCCATCGTGGGAAAACAAAGGATTTTGGATTGTTAACCCAGGAGCTTGCCAAAAATGGTGGCAGTCCTCTTTATCTCTAATTCATCTCCCTTCGCTAGATTCTTGGATGCATGCATTGGCTTGAAGTCTGTGCGCGATATTCGCGGAGTACATGCTCGTATAGCCACGTCCATGTTTTCCTCAGAAATTTTCATCCAGAATAAGCTGATCGATGCTTATGGGAAATGTGGATACTTGGAAGATGCACGCAAGGTGTTCGATGAAATGTCTGATAGAAATATTTTCTCTTGGAATTCACTTATTTTTGCACTTACCAAAGCAGGGTTTCTCGAGGAAGCGGATCGAACATTTCGATCGATTCCCAAGCCAGATCAATGCTCATGGAATTCTATGATATCTGGATTTGCACAACACAATTACAATTATGAAGCTCTTGATTATTTTGTTCGAATGCACAAAAATGATTTTGTGATGAATCAATTTTCTTTCGGTAGCGGACTTAGTGCATGCGCAGGATTAAAAAATTTGGAAATGGGTTGCCAAATTCATGGCTTAATATCAAAGTCATCTGATTCATCCAATGTCTATATTGGCTCTGCTCTTATTGATATGTATTCCAAAAGTGGAGATGTAGTCTTTGCCCAAAGAGTCTTCGATGGAATGACTGTACGAAACCGAGTTTCTTGGAATTGCATGATTACATGTTACGAGCAATGTGGTCCAGCCAATCTAGCTTTACGAGTTTTTGTTGAAATGATGGATTGTGGTTTTAAACCCGACGAAGTCACTCTGGCTAGTGTGGTTAGTGCATGTGCGACCTTGTCAATGGTCAAAGAAGGCGCACAAGTTCATGGACAAGTTATGAAATTTGATAAATTGAGAGATGATTTGATCTTGAACAATGCGTTAGTCGATATGTATGCGAAGGGTAAGAAACTGGACAAAGCTCGATTGGTATTCGATCGAATGCCTATTAGGAATGTGGTTTCGGAAACCTCTATGGTGAGTGCTTATGCAAAAGGAACGAGCATAAAGGCTGCAAGATTAATGTTTATGAAAATGGCAGAGAAAAATGCAATTTCTTGGAATGCTTTAATGGCAGGGTACACTCAAAATGGTGAAAATGAGGAGGCGCTTCTCCTCTTTCGACTCCTTAAGAAGGAGGGCGTTTGGCCGACTCATTACACGTTTGGGAATCTTCTAAACGCTTGTGCGAATCTAGCGGACTATCGGCTCGGGAAGCAGGCTCACGCTCATGTCTTTAAGCATGGAATGTGCTTACATTACGAAGAAGACTCGAATATCTTTGTGAGTAATTCTATGATCGACATGTACATGAAATGTGGATCGATCGAAGAAGGCGTAAAAGTCTTTGACAAAATGATGGTAAAAGATTGCGTCTCTTGGAATGCGATAATCGTAGGGTATGCACAAAATGGTTATGGCTATCAAGCGCTCGAGGTTTTTCGTAAAATGCTAGAATTTGGTGAGAAACCAGACCATGTAACCATGATTGGAGTTCTAAGTGCTTGTAGCCATGCAGGATTAATCGATGAGGGGCGTCATTATTTTTATTCGATGAATGCAGAATATGGGTTGATCCCATTATGCGATCATTATTCGTGCATGGTTGATATACTCGGTCGAGGTGGCTATTTAAATGAAGCGAAAGAATTGATCGAAGAAATGCCTATGCAGTCGGATTCGGCCATATGGGGATCTTTGCTAGGGGCTTGTAAAGTTCATCGTAACATATCGTTAGGGGAATATGTAGCGAATAAGATCTTAGAGATCGATCCTAGAAATTCGGGTCCTTATGTTCTTCTATCGAACATGTATGCAGAGCTCAAAAAATGGAGAGATGTGGTGAGAGTGAGGAAAATGATGAGGCAACGAGGAGTTGTGAAGAAACCGGGATGTAGTTGGATCGAAGTTGATGGTGTGGTGAATGTGTTTTTGGTTAAAGATAAAACACATAATTGTAAAGAGGAAATATATTCAACTTTGGCCATTCTTTTACTGCAAATGAAACAATCTGGTTATGTTCCTCAGGGAAATGAAGCTTGTGAGATGTGCCAAGACGAAATTTCCCCACCATGCCATTTTGAAATATCGATACATACGGCCGTATGCTGACTTGTATAACTTGCCCTTTTGATCAAGATGCTGCGATCTTTTTACTGCGCTTGAGATCAAATGTAAGATTTATACTTATTTCGATAAAGATTTATATTTGTTTTTATCGATGTTTGTTCAAATAAGTTACTCATTTTCTGATATTAGTTAGCTGTAGATACTTCTGTCATGAGTTAAATGTGATTTTTTTTATATGTAAGAGCTGAGAGATAGATATAATGACATGATTGTTAGTTTAGCTAGTCTATAGGTCAAATTTTTTGTCTGCTAATAGAAAATTTCATAGCTCTAGAAAATCTAGTTTCTAAATTGCTTGATATTATCTCTTATTTTGTGTTCGTTACACCGATTTGACAGTTTTTGATTGAATTTTGTACCTCTTTTATTCGAACTGCATGGAAACTTCCACTTTCGAAATCTGATTCTCGCAGTTTTTTGTCCACGAAGGCCCTACTGAAATTGATCTGGGATTTTCTTTTGCAGCAGAAAGAAGAAGTTATAATTGGATATGTTCTAGAAAATTAAAATCCATCAAACGCAGCTGTAGATACCTCAGTTTCTGCAATTCTATTTCAGGAATAAAGTTGATGCTTCAAAAAGACTTGGATTCAAGTCTGCAAGCGGATCATCTGTGTGTAAGCCTTTAAGGTACAATTGGCACGTGCTGCAAATTCAACTATTTGTCAATTTGTTTTGAAATTGTTGTCTATAGGGACCAACTGAGAATAAACACATAACTCGTCGGTATTTTTACGGCCAGTTTCGATTTGAGCAACGATATCAATTGTACCTCATAAATCTTCTGAATTTAGAGGACAAAATCTTAGGTGGCAAACACAAAAACCAAAACATGCTCTTATATATACTGCTAACATATTAGACTGTGATTTTGATCGAGTTTAATCCTCCACCCTCCATGTATTTGTTTACTTCTACGAAAAATCATCACAAACCGGGATTTTTCGCATCGTAGATAGACTTTGACCTGATTTTGTGCACCCTTGTCCTTCTGCAGGGGTTCCGGGAAGAAGTCCACAACGATAAAGGATAACTCGAGCTGGTGAGAGGTATAGCAATGATCGGCTCCTTCGACGATTTGTGGTTTGTGGTTGGGTATGATCTTTGCAAACTCATATCCATCTTCAACCGGAATTATTTCATCACTAGATCCATGAACTGTTAGAACCCTAATCAAAGAATTGTTTATTACTCATGAGTTTAACCTCATTTGGATAATAGACCTATCTGAACAATAGTTTTTTGGTTCGATTTTGGTCGATCTTGAAAATGTACAGTCCTTATTTGGTCTTCTAATTTTAGTAGCAAAATATATTGATCCAGCCTTATTTTTTCCAAGGACCAGATCAGACTATATTCACATTTAGTTAAATTTGATGACTACTGAGATAGTAGATAATTTCGATAAACGTATGATTTAAAATTTTTTATATTAAATTTCATGATTATTATAATCTTGTGATTATTTTAATTTATTTTTTAATTTGGTATTACACATTCTTATATTTATTATTTATTTTATATAATTTAAATTATTTTAAATATTATTATATTATTATATAAATTTATTATTATATCTTCTTTTATTTTTTGACAAGTCATTAGAATTAATCAAATTAACAAAAATAATTCATCAAAAAAATCTGACATTTTAAAATTAAAAAAAAAATATTCATATACTGCATTTAATAATATTATATTCATCAATTATTCTACCATCTTTCAATCATGCACATTAAGGTGAAAAATAGTTATTGTTTATATGAATGAAATAAATTAAGTATCTAAATTGACTTTATATTATTATTTAAATTGAACCGATCCAAAATAGAATCGAAATTGAACCAAAATCAGTGTTCACGGGTCTGTTCATAATTTTAAGGGTAAAACCCATGAAAACCGACCCTGTCCGTGGGTTCAAATTTTAGACCTAAATTTTTTAAAATCTAGTCTGAATCCAACCAAAAATAGGTTCAATATTTAATTTTTAAATTTTTAATTGAATTTGTAATCAAATAGCTAAATGGACTCAGACCCAATAAAATTAAGATATGCTATTGACTAATGTAAACTATTAATGTACCAACTTTTAGAAAGTCAAAGTTTCCACAAAAGTCAACCGTCGAACTTCATTTCTAAGTAACCGAGTAAACTAATTTTTTGTCGGGTTTTGATTTCCTAACTTTGACTTTTGTTTTATTCATCCTAACATCATTTTGTTCCAAGATTCTTTACAAGTTGACAAAATATGTCAAAGTCAAAGTCAAAGTCAAAGTCAAATGAGATTTGACACGTCGGCACTTTTGTTTTGTGCCTATCTCTTCTTGCTCGAAACACCCACAGCTGTAGTTCTTTGGGTGTTTTAACTAATGGACAACCTTAAGAATTACAAAAGAAAAATTGATGATTTTAAGGGTGGCCGAAACCGAACCATTTCCCAGTTTGTTGCACGATTTTGAGGTAAAAAAAGCAAAAGGTGATAACCGAATCGTTGGTAAAAAAATTGACTTTAAACCTCCTCCAATCTCGTAAGCCTAAACTAATATAAATATGTTTTTCTTAGTTCCAAACCAAACCGAGGAATACCCTTCGATTTGGAGAATCTTAGCTGCTTCGAATCCAAAACCTCGAGGCACGAGAGTCGGATGGAGTCATTCGAGCTATCATAGATAGGAATTTAGCGGGGAATGAAAATAATACGTTCTAGTCTGGATTAGATTCTCGAATCATAAATTTTGATTTCAATTTTTTAAATTTAAAATTTTATGATACTGTTTAAATTTTAATTAAAAATGAAATCAGATTGAACCGGCTGGTGCCACCTGTCGTAGGTAATCTTAGAGTTTCAAATGGATAAGAAATTGATAAATTTCCAAGTGGGTTTTATAAAGTTCTAATCTCATGCATGCAAGTAGAAAAAACTAGTTGAACGTTAGGTCAAAAACAACGGCTAAATCCATCATTGTGGCATTCATGTAAATTTCAGTAGGATGTTGACACGTCAGCAAAAAAATCCTACTATCCACGTAAGCTCACATTCAATAATAGGATAAAAATCTAAATCGAGCTTGAATTTTAATTTAATAGTCTAAATTAAGCCTCAATTAAAAGAAGTTTTTTTTGCCTTTCATCGAACGTTTGAAATAGAGTTACTGCGTCTCTATCAGACGTTCAAAAGAAAGTTACTGCGTCTCTATCGGACGTCTGAAAAAGAGTCACTGTGTCTTTATTGAACGTTCGAAGTAAAGTCATTGTGTCTCTATCAAACGTTCGAAAGAAGGTGAGTGTGTTCGATACGAACGCAATGATCTTTCTTCGAACGCTTGAAAACCCTAATAAAAAAATTTAACTTAGACTCAATTTTAATTATTAATTTGAAACTCGGAGCCTATTTAAATTTTTAGTCATATGGATTATCATCGTCAGGCAAAAGTCAATTCCCGTGAGAACAGCCGAGACGCGTTCACATTGTTTCTTTCTTACGCGCTTCCTTCAACCCATATAACTTGGTCTTCTTCCTCTCCCCGTTTTCAAATCTTCCCTTTTCATGGAAATTAGCTCCATCTATCGCGAAGACGACGATTTCTCTGCTTTCTTCTCCTTTCCAGAAATGGGCGACGGCAGCGTCAACGCCGGCGACGAAAAGCGGCGGAGATTTGATTTTGACGATGACGGCGGCGGAGCTGGAACTTCCATTTTAAGCTCGATGAATGAAGACCAGTGGGTCAACGATCAAACGGGGTTTCTGCAAGGTATTTTAAATTTCGATGAGATGGATAGTGGGCGGATTTCGAAAAGGTCTCGTTCCTCGGGTGTTGAAGTAAAGTCCGGCAATGATTCCGGCCAGAAGCGGCGGCTTTGGGTAAAAGACCGGTCAAAGGACTGGTGGGATCGGTGTAACCACCCGGATTTTCCCGACGAGGAGTTCCGGCGAGAGTTCAGGATGAGTAAAGCTACTTTCGATATGATTTGCCGGGAGCTTGATTCGTCTGTAATGAAGAAGAATACAATGCTTCGTGAAGCGATTCCCGTCCGCCAGAGAGTCGCCGTCTGTATATGGCGGTTGGCCACTGGAGAGCCTCTCCGGCAAGTTTCCGAGCGGTTCGGATTAGGCATTTCCACTTGTCACAAGCTCGTTCTCGAGGTTTGCACCGCCATTCGAACTGTTCTAATGCCGAAGTACCTCAAATGGCCGGAAGCGGAGGAGATGAGCAGAATCAAGGCGGATTTCGAGTCCATTTACGGCATTTCCAACGTCGCCGGCGCGATCTACACGACCCATGTTCCGATCATAGCTCCAAAATCAAACGTGGCGGCGTATTTCAATAAAAGACACACAGAAAGGAACCAGAAAACAACGTACTCAATCACTGTCCAAGGAGTTGTCGGCGTAAATCGTGTTTTCACCGACGTTTGCATTGGCTGGCCGGGATCTCTGCCGGACGATCAAGTGCTGGAGAAATCGGCGTTGTCTGAACGAGCCAACAGAGGATTACTTAAAGACGTGTGGATCGTCGGGAATTCTGGGTACCCATTAACGGACTGGTTATTTGCTCCATACGAGATCCAACAACTGACCTGGACCCAACACGCCTTCAACGAAAAACTGGCCGCCATTAACGCCGTCGCGAAGGAAGCGTTTACGAGGTTGAAGAAAAGATGGGCTTGTCTGCAGAAAAGAACGGAGATTAAACTTCAGGATTTGCCGAATGTTATCGGTGCTTGTTGCGTTCTGCATAATATCTGTGAGATGATGAACGAAGAAGTCGAGGGTGGAGTGGATTTTCAGCTCTTCGACGATGAAATGACGCCGGAGAACGGTGGACGACCGGTCGCCGCCGTTCAGGCCAGAGACCGGATTGCTCATAAATTATTCCACCGTTCATTTGCAGCGACGAGTTCTCTCTACTCGTAGCTTCTTCTTCTTCGCATTTTCTTATTCTTTTGGCTATGATTTACAGGTCGAGTTCTTGAAAATCAGATATTTCTGAGTTTATCTTCTTCGAAATGATCTTCAAACCGATAAAGTTTGGATCTTTTAAGGTTAGAAGGAGGGGTTTGACTGATATTTATAGAACTGTTTGGTCGGTTCAGGTGGGAATTCACATTTTTCCAGGCTTGATTATCATGCGACGTCGGTCAGACATTCTCACTCTGACTTATTGCATCCGTACGTTAGATTTGACTTGGAATCATATGCTGACTGAGCCCACGTGTCATTTTGTCAAACCATTGACTAGGTCAACTTTATTCTACCTTCTTCCTTATCATTAAACTAATGTAGCTATTTTTTTTATTATATATATTAATAATTAAGGATAAAAATCAAAAGCAATTTGAATTTATAAATAGGTCGATTCGAGTTTAAGTTTTAAAAAAAAATTGTGCTTTGAAGACGCATTCCTTGGACGCAAGTTGCGTTCGATTGAGGGTCAGATTCCTCACTCGCACCCAACTTGCGTCCGAATTTTTTTTTTTTAAATTAATTTGGTTAAAAAAATCTTATCAGACTGACTTGATATTTTTATCACACATTTACAACAATAAAAAAAATACTAATCTGGAAAATTTTAAATTTTTTCGACAATTGTACGATTTACTATAATTTTTTAATAAATAAACAAACAAATTTTGTTAAAATTACATACGAAAATAAATATTCTTGAAATTTTTGTCACACATTTACATAACTGTAAGATAATATTTCACAAAGCTTCGTGACTTTTTATTGATTTATGTAATTTTAATAAAATTTGTTTGTTTATTTATTAAATAAATTATAATAAATCGTACAATTATTAAAAATTTACAAAACTTTGAATCAATCCAAATATATTTAAAGAATACAAATATAAATAATTATTTGAATTGATCTAATTACGTAACGATATGTTAGAAGTTATAGTAGAAAAATATGATAATAAGATAATTCTATATTTATTAAATTGTTTTTATAGTATAATTTAAAAAATAACTAATTGCATCAATCAATGAATGTTAAAGCACTCACTACAAGTATTCGTAGTAAATACATCGATAATGAATTCATTTTTATTGCACTAATGATGATTAGTGGTATATTTACAAGTATAACTAATTTAAAACATGTCGATTGAGTGAGACGACATACAGTTTTTTTCACTGAGCACCCACCCTCATCTTCTGGTTCTGTACGCCGCCGTCTACTTTTTTAGGCAATGACGAAATCTCTTACATCTCGTATTCTCTTTTCCCCGGCTCTTTCTCGAATCTTCTCCCCTCGCCAACGCCTCCTTTCTCTCCGCCATCCTTCCGCCGTCAACCTCCGGCCTTACACTACCACGGCCATGGCGTCTCAGACAATCGAGCACGTTGTCCTTTTCAAGGTCAAAGACGGCGTCGAGCCCTCCAAGATTGACTCAATGATGGGTGGACTCAACGCCCTCGTTTCTCTCGATGGCGTGCTGCATCTCGCCGCTGCTCCGATCGTGCGAAATGGGTCCTCCTCTTACACCTTCACTCACATCCTCCATAGCCGCTACCCGTCTAAGGAGGCTGTCAGCTCATACGCGGCGCATCCGAGTCATCTTGGCGTGGTTCGCGAATCTGTTCTTCCGATCTGCGATGACATCACGGCCGTCGATTGGGTGGCGGATGACCTCCGAGGACCGTTTGCTCCGCCGCCGGGGTCGGCAGTGAGGGCGAGCTTCTTGAAACTGAAGGAGGACGTGGGAAACGAGGCGAAGGAGGAGATTTGGGCGTCGATTGGGAGGATTAGGGATTATTTCGAGGGACGGATTGATCAAATCAGCTGGGGCGAGAACTTCTCGCCGGCGAGAGCCAAGGGGTTTTCAATTGCTTCACTTGCCGTATATCCAGGGCTGAGCGGAATGCAGGCGGCGGATTTCGATACCGAAATTGTGTCGGCGGAGAAGGAGAAGGTGAGGGGTAATTGGACGGCGTAATTGACGTTGATTTCGTCGTTCCATCGCCGAAATCCATAAATCTTTGAGCAGTTGTCGCTCTTCGTCATCGTTCGCCGGCGAAAGAAGCTGCAAATTAATGTAGGCGACGATGAACATTGATTCAGCTTCAAATACAGCTCGACTGTTGTCACGACCCTGAACAGGGCCTAGACAGACGCCGGGCCCAACGGCCCGATTTCCGAAGGAACTCGACCACTGAGCCTTAGGCTCGAGTATTCAANCGGCGAAAGAAGCTGCAAATTAATGTAGGCGACGATGAACATTGATTCAGCTTCAAACACAGCTCGACTGTTCTTGACAATCTCTTCTCTGCTCATACTTTTTTTTTCTTTTTTTCCAACATTTCACCAACAAATCAACCAAACCCAGAAGGTAACGAATGAGTGTTCGGAGTTAAAATTTACTATGAAATCAAAGACATAAATTAAGGTTGACTGGTCAAACGCCAAACCCAGCCATGTATTCAACGCCGGTGGCCGGCAACCAGAGGTCTCCGTCAATAAATTGGGCCACCGTGAAGTTAGCAACCTGACCGGACTTATTAAAGGCATGGTAGCCCGGCCACTTGACCCTGCTTGCCAGCATTGCTCCGGGACCGGAATTTGAAAACTCCGCATAGTACAGCGTGCTCAAACGCTGAGTGTCATTATACTCGAGCCACCCTTCTGGCCGGATTGCATTACTCATATAAGACTGCAAGATAATGGTGCGTGAATAAGGCTTCCACGGCCGGCCAAGATACGCCGGCGTGGAGTCGGACTCCGCCGTGAAGTTGCAGAACTGGACGGAGAAACCGCTGGGCTGATTTGGGTCCATCCGGCCTTGAGCGGTGAAGACGTTCTTCTGCTTTGGAAGGCCTTCTCTGGCGAGAAATAAGCATTTTTGGAAAACTACAGTCCCGTCGCCGAAGATGAAATCGACGGTGCCGGAGATCCGACATTCCCGGTAGAACTGGCGCATTGAGTGAGGGTAGAGCGTGTCTTGGTAGCCTCTCATGCCGCACCGAAAGAACACCGATAAATCGGAGTCAGATCTCAGCGCCACCGCCTGGTGCTTCTCCGGCCCGGCGGTGTTCTCGAACGTTATATCTCTAGCTATAAATCCTCTTCCGCTCACGGCTGCGTTTGAGAATCCCGACTATCAATCATTATTGTCCATATTTCGGCTAAATTTATGTTCTAACTCACGACAAAAAGAGAACTATACCGAAAGTTGCTGACCAGAAAGTTTGCCATCCGTCGTCGTAACTCCGATTACCGGTTATGATAGTATCGTCCATTCCATCTCCGATCACCACGAGGTTCCAAGTCTTCCTCTTAATCTCCACGTATTCTCTGTAAACACCCTTTTTGATGTATATAACGAAACGTCGCATGCTATAAGACGGAGCCGCTAAAACTGCTTCCATCACCGTCTTGAAATTCCCAGTTCCATCGGCGGCGACGACGGCGTCGGCGCTAAATCCATCAACTTCCATAAGTTTCTTCTCCTCCGATCTAACCCACGACGGAAATCGGATTTCATCTCCGTTCTTGTGATCGCCGTCGCTATTCACTGACTCAACCACCATGGCTAGAAGCTTCCGGGCCATGGATATTACTTCGCCGATGCCTGGAGAGACGAGTTCCTTGACAACGCCACTCGTTCCTTCAAATCCATCCATGCATGTCTCTGCATTCACCATGGCAGCGCTCACCCATGTCTTCAAATCAGAGCTGAGGTTTCCACTGCTATGTTTTTTGGCTGCCATTAATGTTCAAAGCGAGGGCTGGTTATGTAACTAAGAAAGACGATAAAAAGAAAATAAAGCAACTTACCCTTAGGATTGCGAATGGCGGAGAGAGACCTGGTTAAATCGTCAATAGAAGAGCCGAGGAGATCAAGGCAGTCGGAGACGGCGGTGGAAAGCCGGAAGCTGCCGGAGAGGTTGGCAAACTGAGAGAAAATGGGAGTAACTTGTCGGATAGACTCCACTGTAATGGCGAGAGAGTCGGCGAAGTCCGAGGTGGGAACGTTCAAATATCCTTCCTCCGCCGGAGAAACAGCCGTAGCGCCGCCAAATAGGCTGCGCCGCCCGAGAACGAGGAAGAAACACAAGGCAAGATGATTTGCGAAACTGGAAGCAGCTCCTCCCTTAGAAATAAAACCCATAGTTAATGGAGGGAGGGATTGGGGTTGTGCAGAGATGGAAGACATCCATAGATTAAATGAGTATTTAATGGAAGTGTATCAAATTCAAAATATAATTGAGATTGAAATTGACGATTTTAGATTTTTGAAATTGTCATTTAAACCAATGATCTCAGTTTTGGTTCTGTTTATGTTTGAACATAATTTTATTTTATATTTTAAAAAATTAAAATATAATAATAAATAATTTTTTATTATATTTGGGTCGGATTAAAGTAATCACACGAATTTATAACCAATTTTAAGATTTATACGGATTTTATTAGAGTTTGAGTAAGGTTTTATTCGATTTTATAATTTTTTTGACCCACGGTTCAGCTTCCGATTTAACGGTGTTTTACTCATAAAAACCGGCATCGGCCCATAAATCAAGATTTTTTAAAAATTAGAATCAAAACTGGATTAAAACCAAAACTAGATTAAAACTGACAATTCATATCTAGTTTACGATTCCAGACCGGTTTTGCTCATCTCTAATTTAATGGAGAGGGCTAATAATAATTTTAGATTTTTGTGAAAATAAAATAATTCTTTAAATTCATAAAATTTAATCTATGTTGTCTCTTAATCTTCTTTGATCTTGTTTTCACTTTCCGAATTCTATTTCTATTTATAAACCCTAAAAACCCTAGCAATGAAAGTTCTTCACCTCTAAAAATTGTTCGATACAAAAAGATAACAGAAGAACATCAGACGACATGTGTAACGCAACTTATATAACGTGATGGGTTTGTTTAGCTAAACCTATTGTCCACCCCCTAAGTTTAGTTGTTAGGATTAAAAGCAAATTAGATCTCGAATTTTTGGCTAATTGTCAAGTAGAATTTCGAGTTTTCGAAAAAGTAAAAATTATCACAAACTAAGGGTGGGCAAAACTGAAACAAACAGTTTTAATCTAATCTTGTCTTAAATTTTTTAAAAACTGTGATTTATGGACTGGTGCCGGTTTTTTAGAGTAAAAAATTGTGAAACCAAAACTGAGACCGCGAGTAAAAAAAGTTATAAAATCGAGTAAAATCTGAACCAAATCATAATAAAATTCGATATAAATTCTAAAATTGGTTATAAACCCGTCAATTAATTAAAAATCAACACAAATATAATAAAAAAATATTTTTTATTATTGTATTTTAATTTTTTTAAATATAAAATAAATTCAGGTTAAAATTAGAACAAAACCGAAAGCATTGGTTCCAGTGCCGGTTTAAAAAATCCAGAACCGTGAGTTGGTTTCAGGATAAAACCAGGTATGACCGGCCCGTATCTACCCAATCGCAAACGGCTGAGTGTGGTGGAACTATCCTCGATGGAGTCATTGGAGATCGAAGACTTCTCGATTTTCAACAATTTTAAACGCACGAGTATTCGCTTATCTGCGTACAATGGACGATCACGGGTCTCAACTTCCCATAAAAGGAAAAAGGAGTAAGTTCGATTAAGATTTAAACCCTAAATCCAAAACGGTTTTCAGCTTCCATGTTCCTTTCATCACCTACTCTTATCTCTTCTATAAATGAGCTAAAAGTTTGGGTCTTGTTAATGAGCGATTAACGTCGTGCTTAGCCTATTTTAGTTTAGCTCTCAAATACTCATATTGTGTTCGTAAAAAAACGTTGTAACATGAATTCTATTTGAGTATAATTTTGTTGTATTCGACATCGTTACGATATGACTTCTGTTAGAGTTTGAACTTTCGAGTCGTAACAAGTTATCGTACCTTGAATTTAAATGTCTAGTTTTTTAGGTGTCTAAATAAATCGAAAACCGAGTCGTCCAATCACGACACTAGTGGTTCTATTTTTGGATCGTCGACGAATGTTTCGGTGTTCTCGTTCCGTGATTTTCTTTATTCGACCGAGCATTCGGTGCTCAACATTAGTGCAAATTTGTCATTTGGGAAGAAAGAAAACAAAAGAACCAACCACTAGTCTTAAATTGAACAGAGCCGCACGGGTACGCAAAAGGGCTTGGCTTATTAACGTTTTGTTTAAAACACGTGGTGAAATTATGGATGTTTTGAGCCTCGAATGATTCTTCATGCCACGTGGCAAATACATAGTAAGTTTGACTTGTCCACGTCAGCATTAAAGTGCTGACTTTGCAGAAGACGTGACTTGTCCCAAACGCCACGGTGGATGACTTCAAAAACCAGAATGTTGCAGCATGAGAATTAGAGTTTTATCCAAACTTTAAAAACCAATCCAATCAATTCTTTATACTTCAATTAGTTGTAAGTTATGCTCTTCTAAGGGATAGTAATGTGGCTGCAATTGTCTCGGATCATATTATGGATCACCAAAACTAGATCAGAACTGTAAATCGAATTAGAATTACCGATTTTAATCCCGATCTTTGTTTTAATTTTTAAGAACCATGATTTATAGGTCGATGATGGTTTTTAGAAGTACAAATTTGTGAAACCGGAACTGGGACTTTGAGTAAAAAAAGTTTTAAAATCAAGTAAAACTCGATCTAAATCCTAATAAAATATGATATAAATATTAAAATTGATTATAAAACTGTCCAATTACTTAAAACACGACTCAAATATAATAAAAATATATTTTATTTTTTAAATATAAAATAAAACCGAGTTAAATCTGAAATGGACTGGAACCGTTGTTTCTGGTGCCGGTTCCAAAAATCTAGAACTGTGAGTTCCGATTTCGATTTTATTTCGGGATAAAATCGGACCGAAGCGGCATGTGTCCAACTAGATCATATTAGACAAAGTTACAGTCGGATGTCGTGCGTGTCTATAATGGCAGATGCACTGTGAGATTATGGTATGCATTCTTATTATCATCGATTGGTTTTGTTAAGAATTATAACACCCGAAGTCCTATAAATGATTTTAAACACAAGGTTACAAGTTTGATTCTCGTCAAAAAACAATTATTAGTGAGAGATTGTTGGTCAAGTAACATCAATTATTTGAAAATCAATTTGGGCCAAATCACAATCAAATATTGTGGATGATCGGAGCATCTGATGCACTACAAGATCTGGCTATACATTCTTACTATCACTAATGGATTTTGATAGAATTGACCGTGCTTACACTATTGATTATTTTAAAACAAATATCTTCTAACGTGTTGTCGCGTGATTGGATCAATTCACATGCATTTAATGAATAAAAATAAAAATAATTATTTATTATTTGAATCGATCTAATCATGCAGTGACATGTCAAGATGTTCTTTGAATTGATAAAATCACGTGACGACATATCAGAAAGTATGACAAGAATATATGATAAAATTATAACTCTAAAGTTACTCTAATTTTTTTCCTAGTGATGAAATGTCATAATTGTTATTGTTATTGAAATTGCATATATGGAATCTGCCATTGTTATTGAAATTGTTATTTTTATTTTGAGAACTATCACAAATAGAGATTAAAGCTTAGTAAGAAGCCAAGTGCGTAGATTTTCTTGTCATCTTAATCTTCTGCAAACTAAAGTCGTTCTCCGACCGACTTTCATTTTTCACATGGCTCATACGCGAGTTCTACATTTATGGACATAGCTTGAGTATCCTCTTTTTATAGGCTAAAATGGTCCGAGATTATAACAATTATTCTCGTCAAAATTAGAAGAAAAACTTATCTTAGAATGACAAAGCTACCATAATTGCATGTTATTCTTGTAACGTGGTTTGTGTAGGATCGTGTTTAACCTAAAAGGGGGGATGAATTAGGTTAATAGATATTTATTTCGTTTAGTATAANTAATTGCATGTTATTCTTATAACATGGTTTGGTTTGTCCGTTATTACCTTCAAAATCATTAACCGAACCGTGCTCTCACCCTCGCAAAATTGGTACAAACCGTGATATATTCGTCTTCACTGCGACCAAATTACAAATTTTTTGTTTGATTATTTGAATGAAATTTAAGATCTTAATTCAATTCAGTCTCGTCTGAATTTGAACGTACGAGCAAAGNTCAAAATCATTAACCGAACCGTGCTCTCACCCTCGCAAAATTGGTACAAACCGTGATATATTCATCTTCACTGCGACCAAATTACAAATTTTTTGTTTGATTATTTGAATGAAATTTAAGATCTTAATTCAATTCAGTCTCGTCTGAATTTGAATGTATGAGCAAAGTCAAATCCAAATAAAAGTTATTTGCTAAGAAATTATCTAAACTAGATAATGGAAAAAAGGTAAAAATAGTAAAAAGATGAAGAATTGGATTACGTTGGAAGGGTTGGACACCCATTCCTTAAAAAGGCAGAAGAAACAAATCTCTGCTCCTTATTCTACTCCACGAATCAAAAAATTCCTTCACTTTCTGTTGCACAGAGCAAAGCTTTGCTCTGTTGTCGCGATAAGTGCAGACGAAAACCCTTCTGGGTTTCTTCATTTCCACGCCTGCCTGCCTTGCCTGCTAAGTTCCTCGCATTGGACAATCGAATCGAAGAAGGGATGGAAATGCCTCTGTGGGTTTTCAAGTTTATCTCGATTCAGATCTTGGGTTTCAAAATCTAGGTGATTTTCTTCTGGGAGTGAGTTTTTATCGAAATCGAAACGAGTTTTTGCTGAAATTTTCGTTATTTTTGTTTGGGTTTTTGTATCGTCAAGAATCAGTGAATTTGATCGCCTTTATGGTATATCACATCTGAATCTTGGAAGCGGGGGATATACATGAATGTTCAGTAAAGCCCTGAAATATTTTTTGTTATGTAGCTTTCATCGATTTCCTCGAAATGTCTGGTGGAACAACACCAGTTGGGGGTGGATTTATGAGACACAGACACAGTCAAGGGTATGCATCTAGTGGTGATGATCTTGAAGATGATGCCTGTTCTAGGCTTCAATATCCTTCTTCCCCAATGAGTCCAAGAAAGAGAACAAGGGTTGAGGTTTTGGAGAATATTCTATGGCTAGCTTCTTCTATTTTCATAGTATATTATGGTGATAAGCATTCCAATTTAATATATCTCTTGTGGCATGACGATCGAATCAGAAGGTGAATAATTTATGATGATTTTTTGAATGCATTTCCATTTGTTGTAACTAGTCTTAGTTATGTGCTGTTTTGATTAGCTTGGAAATGATTAATTTATAAGTAATGTTAGGTTTACCTTTTTAGCATGTACTCTTATTGTGCACATTGACGTGTCGAGTTGTGATTAGTCTAGTTAAAGTGCATTTATTGTATTGCACCAATTAAACTCGACACATCGGAAAGTAGATTAAGAGAATATGCTAAGAAGGTAGATCTAGCATTACCCATAATTTATTCGTTGGGTTGCTTTTCATTTCATTGCTTCCTCACTAACAATTCAAAGATACAATGAATTTTTCCTAAAGATGTTTTGGTGTGTTAAATATCGAACACATAATGTTCTTGGGGTAAGTAGTTGATCATAATGGGAAAGATCATGGATTTTGAAATCATAAATTAAACATAAATGGTTTTGACAGATTGTGAAAAATTGCAGAATTTGAAATGTTTTTTTTTTTATAATTAAGTTGAATCCATGTCTTTGAATTGGAGTAGATGCATTTAAAATCTGGTTGTTCTTCATTTTGTTCTGCAATTGTTGATTGCAAATAAATAAATTGTGGTCAAACGGATAATCTAATTTATATGACTTACATCAATTTGGCAGTTGATCCTACTGTAATTTAAATTTTTACTGTATCTCTTCTTTGGTTTGTTTTGCAGGATCCCTCTATTCTTCGGGATGATGGGTATTGGCGTAAACTTACTAGTTTTCATTTATACGAGTATATTATCTTGGAATGGCAATAGATTAAACGAAAAATGGGAGCTTATAAGCATGTCAGCTATACCATTTGTCACGATTCTCGGTTTGATCTCCTTTTGCTTGTAAGAAAAATCCATGTCATTTTTTGTAATTAATTTATTAAATTAAGAGTAATACTTAGTTTACTTTATTAGCATATCTTCTTATTGTACACGCTGACGTGTCAGCCTATGATTGATACAATAAATATTATAAATAATTATTTTAACTGTATTATATTGAATGCACTTTAACTAGACTTATCGAAAATTGATATGTTAGCGTTACAATAAGAGAGTATGCTAAGAAAATAAACGTAGTATTATTTATAAATTAATCATCTGTCAATTAATTGATTTTATGTTTTTAACTTCAAATGCAGTCTATCATTTGCTTTATGGCCAATCTGGAGTTTCTTGACACTTCCGCTTCTAGTACGCCATTCGACGCTCTTTTTTTATTTAACTTTTGCATCGATTCATGGGTAGCCTGACCAACATATTTTTTCCTTTTTCATGTTGTTACAGTTTACGCTTTTCATGGCTTCCATGATCATACTACCTTGTTTTATGATTGGAACCTTCAGACTGCAGTATAACGAGCTTCGTTGTGATTAAGGTTCAAAGCTCATTTGATTCAAGCGATAGATTATGATAATTTAAGGCATGATTATCTAGCCGATGATAGTTTCATGACCTGCATTTTTTCTGATTCAGAATTACCAGTGATAGGCGAGGTAGTTTCAGTTTTTTCGTATATTTTTATGGAATTTTCATTCTTTTTTCTGTCTGATTGATATAGATTTGGTCTGGGGATGTTGAGAATTCATGAAATTGTTTATTTTTATTGGATTGATCAACAATGGTGTTCATAGAATTGTGAATAAGTGAGGTTTTTTCTTACAATTTCTGAATATATGTAACTTTTCCATCTAGAGGAGCTTAGATGAGAAGAACAGGTCCATTGTTTGATTTTTCCCAGAATTTTTAGTCTGGTTCTTAGAATTGTTAGAAGCTATGATAATAAGCAATAGAAAAGACGATGCAACGGGAATTTCATCGAAAAATATTCCAAATAAATAAGAACGGGTCGAAGGTAATATCACTACGAGGTCAAAATATAAATTTCTTTTACCGAATAAGTTTTATGTAAATTTCAGAGTCATTTTTTTTGCGTTTTTTCTTCGGTTAATAGTGTTCGATTCACTTTATTTTGTTCGATTTGTTGTCTGCTTACTTTTTGACCCCATTCTGGTCTCTCTTTGTTTTTTAACTTTAGAAAGCAGTTCCTGTTCTGAGAAAAATAGCATACAGTTTTCAAAAAGAGAAAAAGTTGATTTGGTTTGGAAAAACAGTTTTAGACAACCGAGGGGTTTTTTCAATGGCTGGGGGAGAGGATGGTGTAGAAAGTCCAGATTGTATTCCAAGTTTCTTTGATTTTGATTCGGAAAGAATGTATTTTGGTTGTCAAAAGTAGTTTTTGAAGCAAGTCATTGGATTGATTCTGTAAATTACCAAACGGGATAGTTGTCCAAATCTTATTTATTACTTTGGTTGATCATAACGAATTATGAGATTTGAAAAACTGTTATTTGTTCAAAATCGCTCGGCATCTCGCTCGGCAAAATCATTGTTTGGCCGAAAAACAAGTCAATGGCTGTACTATTTCCTTCTCGAAAACATGGATTAGCGACATTAAATAAGTNTATTTAAAATTATGATTCATTAAATATATTTTAACTAGATCAATTATAATCTGATACGCTAGCGTGTACAATAAGAAAATAGGTTAAGAAAGTAAATCTAACATTATTTATTTTTTATTATTAAAAATAAAATAATTTATTAAAAAAATGTACATGATTCAAAGTTCATAGACGGATTTGCCTATTTTCCAATATTTAGGTGACAAATTTGCTAATTATTTAAAAAAAGTTGATTTTGGTTCTAAATTCATAAACCCGTTTTATCGGTCCGGTTCTCGGGTATTATAAATAGTTAAAAAAGCCCAAACCTCTCACCATCTGAGTCGCACATTCGCTCCACCTATCGCACCCCTCTTCCGAGTCCAAGCTCCTGATTCTCGAACCCTAGAGGCCGTGCCTAGAGGTTATCTTTTGCTTTCTCGCTTATTTAAATACGCAATATCGTTTGCTTACTTGCTTAGATGATTATGCAATCGTGAATTAATTTGTAGTTCAGTTTGGACTCGGAGGTTTTTTAAATCGAGAGCTGTATTTGATTCTGGTTGTTTTTCATGTCAGAAACTCCAATCATGGCTGATATTGTACGTTGTGCTTGATTTATGATTTAGAATTACACTGACTGATGTGTTTTCAAGTTTTTTTTGAAGTTTTTTTTCACTCATTCTGATGGTGCTCCTATTCATTCTTATATTCTGAGAACATCTTATATCTTTATGTCTATTTAATTTTCCACGATTACGAATTCGTATTTGATATGACTCTTTTCTTGTGGTTTTATCCTTCATTATCCATTGAATAATTTTTTGTAGATTCTTTTCTACGTTTTTCAATTATATCCCATAATGGGTGCTTGTTGATTTGATCTTCCATTTTGTGCAATCTATTCTCTTTTAAAGGCTGTACATGTTAAAATGGTAGCTCTTCGAATGATATTTATTTGCTAGACTGATTCCTTAGAAAAATGATAATATGAAGCAGAACATTTCTGTAGTTATATACTTGATTCGATACACCCAGAAGATATCGTTATATCTTCCACTCCAACAAATTTTCTTTTTGCTTCTTCTGTGACTCCGAACGAGTCCTCTTGTTTTCCCCAGTAATTTCTCTGATACCAATAATCATAGAACACTTCTGTGTCTTGTAATCCAATTCTTACAGAATTCAACTACAAGAACACTCTAAAACAATAAACACAAATTCTTCATACATAATAGAACACCCTCAGGTTTTCGAGAACCCTGTTGTCTCCCCCTCCCCCCCTCTCTCTTCCTTCCTACCTCCCTCCTTTAACTTGTGTTAACCAACAGGAACTGTTAATGCAAGTTTCCTCTCTTTTCATGTATTGTACATTCTCCTCCTGTTTTAAGTGAACCTTCTAATGGGATTAGTCTTGTCACGTGTTTGGTTTTGAATTTTTTTATTATTATTTGTAATCTATGTGTAAAAAATGTGTAAATTCATAGTGTATTTTTTTCTCCGCTAACTTGAATATATACTTTTCCTGCAGACTTGTCTGCAACATTCTTAGCTGTAACTTACATGAGCTATATCCCATAATGAAGTTTTTGGAATATACACCATTTGATCGGTTCAATTGCCTATCTCTGTCTTTTTTTTTTCCTTTTCTACTATGCATAGTTGCTTTAAATATAATTTTTTTGGTCCTTTTCTTTCAGATTAAATGATTTCTTGTGTCAATTGAATCTCGGAGAGCGTACTATCATAGGAAGTCTTGAAGCTTATTCTTGTAAGACTAGATATAAGTATTGAAAATACTTCTTTTGTATGTTCTTTTATTAACTTAGACTTTTTATGGATGAAAAAGAGTGGCATTCCTTTTATCTGTAAGTTTGTTTTCATTGTAGGCAAGCACACTGGAACTGATAAGAAACTCTCTCTTAGTTTGGAAAATGAGGTATTCAAACTTTGTTTATTATTTTTTTATGTCTACAATGATGTGTCACGATTCTATTTTTTTATCTGTTTCCATTTTTTGACGGATTGACAAACATATCATAGTTTACTTGTTTGCAAATCCTTTTAACTTATTTTACTTTAGATTCTTGACTATCTTGGGAAATCATCTGACACGGATTCTTCATCACCATATGAACTTCTTCTGAGCCGGTCTAGGTAATTGACATTACTTGCTAGGATTTGGAAAAGGTACTAATGGTCCTTTTACTGATTTCATTTATCTTTGTTACAGTCGTAAAACATTGATTTACCTTGTTCTTACGCTCAATCACATGTATCCAGATTATGACTTCAGGTATCCGTGTCTTTTACTTCATGTATGTCATGACTATTTTTTTGAGGGAGATGTATTAGAAGATTATGGGTAATGTTACTGTCAGCTTATTGGGCGGCGTGGCAACCTATATATAATCCTCTTTTTCTCCATTGGTTGGGAGTGTTGTCAAATGGTCTGACAGACAGTTCAAGCACTGTTGCTCTAAGTTGAGCTGAGAGTTCAATTCTCTCCATTTCCCAAGTTTAATTTTACCAGATGGTGGATTGATTGAATATCTTAAATCCTATTCCAGTTATCAATGTGATTCTTTCCTTTTTAGCTATGTTACATTACGATATCCGCGTGCCTCTATGTATTTTCATAGTGCAATGAAGGCTCACCAATTCTTCACAGAAGAATCATTGGACAGTTTTAAGCAGATATTTGATACGTACATGTTGGAGGCGTCCAAGGTACATCAATTTGTTCATGTTTTCAGTTATTCATGCATTCATTGTCTGTGCTAATGGAAAAATACTCACCATATCCGATGGAGATGTAGACCATTGAGAGTTTTTGTTGGTCGTCTTCGTCTTTAAAAAGTAAAGTTTAAAACTAAGGTTGTATTCGTCACTTCATTGCTGTTTGATCAATCATTATGGGAGATGTTTTCAGAAGTATGATTAACAAGATCAAGTGAAAGCTTGATTGGGGGTTGGGCACTTTTTGATAAGTGGACGTCATATTTTGTTCCATTAAAGATAGTGTGGAAGGAATGGGGTTTGCTTATACAGATTATCAAGGTCATGTGAAAAGTTTTTCATATTGCCAGTGCATTGAGTAGATGCAGAATTTATGATTGCTTGGCACGTAATGATCCATAAAAGGATAGGTTTATATTCATGATGAAGATCATGCTATACAACATCATTTAAATGTAGTTTCACCGATCATTGATGTTATTGATGGGTTGGAGATTATCAAAAGCCAGATAATCAAGATGAAGTTAATGTTTAAATTCTGTTCATATCCCTAATAATGTATTTAGTATGTGCCTGTAGAATTTATGATTATTCCTGTTGTATTTTTTTTTGCTTATATGGTTCTATTTATTGTGTAGGTAGAAATCTATGGAAGTTTCTCTGCTTCTATAGATTCTGCCATTATGGTCTTGTGATTGTTTCCCAGGATCATATAGTGGAGTTTCTTATATTATTAATTACAGGAATGGATTGAGAATACTGAGGGTAACACTCTATTGGAAACTCTATTCAAGGCTCTGGATGAAGTAAGCTTAAATTTATAAGTAGACATCTGTGGTCATAAACTGGATTTATCATGATACCCCATTTTGCAGGCCGTAAAGTTAGCCGAATGTGAAATATACAGTTATTATCCAAACTCTTACACAGATCCATTTTTAGAGAAGGGAACAATGTAATTTTTTCTTCCTTTGCTTTTCAAAAATGTTAATTTTACTTTTCTAGCGTACCTTCTTAATATATTTTCTGACGGGTCTACTTGTGATTGATAAAATAAATGTTATAAATAATATTTTTAATTATAATATATTAAATGTACTTTAATTAAAGTAATCACAGCTCGACACATCACCATGTATAATAAGAAAGTCTGCTAATAATATAAATTTATTATTACTTTTTGTTTTTATGTAGAATGTACAAGTATTACTCAAACTGTGACATTTTTCTTTCTTTTGCTTCAGATGGTCTTTCAACTTCTTCTTTTACAACAGAAAACTAAAGCGCGTAGTCAGCTTCCGCTTTCATTGTTTAAGGTCAGCAGTTTGAATCGTTGAAACGTCGATCTCATCCGTTCGATTTTTACAACTTTTTACTTTTGTTTTTTTGCAGTAACCTTGTTTCGGAGGGGTTTCTGTTGAATGACCCGGGTGACGAAGAAAATGAAG
Organism: Begonia fuchsioides; assembly: GCA_003255005.1. Classification (NCBI taxonomy): domain Eukaryota; kingdom Viridiplantae; phylum Streptophyta; class Magnoliopsida; order Cucurbitales; family Begoniaceae; genus Begonia; species Begonia fuchsioides. The sequence continues at coordinate 64,509 of QAOC01027100.1, read as the reverse complement.
ACATTTTCGATACCATGGACATTTGAGTTGTCATGCTGTGCAGGCGTACTCGTTTTTACCATGACCGCTGAGCGATGGGGTAAGTATTGTAAGCTTAGTTCTTGGGTAAATAAAGCTGTGAATTCGTTGATATGCTTGGATTATAGGTTTAAAATTGTGGACTAAATGTTAATAGTTGGGTTTGTATAAGATCGAAGTCGTGTATTTTGCCAAGGAATTTATATGAATTTCTGTTTAAGTGGTGTAGTTTTTGAAATTTAACCTTTTTTTTTTGCTAAAACTGTTCTTGAAAGTATAATAAAACTGTAATTTTGTTTCATCGACTTTCGTTGTTTTCTCGAATTCGATCTTTTTCGACGAAACTTTGAACTTTGAAGCTCCAAAGGTTCGATCTTTCTCGTGTCCTTCGATACATTTGTCATCGTTTCTCGGTTTTGCTTTGGAGGGTAATATTCTTCATCTGCCTCTTCTTGATTTACTATATTGATAATATTGATAAATATTTTATCATTATGTTTTTTTATTTAATTTTGTTAAATAAGTTGTTAATTTAGTAAATTTTACTGATTTGTTGAGAAATAAAAAATATTAAAATAATATATTTATATTTTTATCAAACTTAGTTAACTTGATAAATAATAAAAGATTTTATTAAATTATTAAATTATAATCTTCTAAACTTTTTTCTCACAATTAATTAATGAATTATGTTAATTAGTCGTAAAAAATATTAAAATAAAAAAATCCATTATAAAATATTAATTATAATTATAATAATGTTGATCAATCTCTAACCTTTGAGCTAACCGTGGTTAAGAGGTAAAATGTAAAAATTAATATTATGAATTTTATTAATCCTATAAATGCATAACCGGGTAAGCTAGGGTTAAGGGTTTTTGCAGGCGTTGGTTGAGGTTCAATGGAAGAGATAACCGATGGAGTGACCGCCATTGATATTTCTTCAGATTCTCACAAGAAGAATCGGATTCAAGTTTCCAACACTAAGAAGCCTTTGTTCTTCTATGTTAATCTCGCGAAAGTACTTACTATCTTCAATCTCTTGCGCTCTGTTGATTATTTTCAACCAGCTCTATCCCTTCGTTAGGTTTATTTTCAACCTTCTCTCTTTTGAATTTATGAAAAATTTGTTCGTTTATCGACGCAGAGGTATATGCAGCAGTTCAATGAAGTGGAGCTTTCATCTCTTGGAATGGGTGAGTTCCTTTCTCTAAACTTTCGATTTGAGACTACTTTGCAGAGATCCTTTTTTGTAAATATATTTGGCTCTGTAGCTTGGTGGATCTGTACTCCATCACAATATTTTGGAGGATACTAGTTTGTGCACCAATAAATGATTTAGACTATCGAATTTCTTTTTAAATTAGTACTATATCATTCATATTTGCATTTTTATCCATGGCCTCAAGCATTTTATCCTTTTTTTTATTTTCCTTCATTTTTTAAGATTTTCAGTGTCATCTGTTTTGCATTTTCTGTGATTAAAGATTCCTAGTCACTGTCTGTTTAATGTACTTAAGAGTCTTCTTTACTCTTAACGCTGTAATTACAGTTTAATTACTAAGAGAAATGAATAATATATTCATGTATTCAGCTTCCAATGATTTTTTTCTCATTGATCTGACAAATGATAATGCCTATCTGGTAGTTCTTGTTATTTTATAACTAAGCAATATTGTTGCAGCCATTTCAACCGTGGTGACTGTCGCTGAAATCTTGAAAAATAATGGACTAGCTGTGGAGAAGAGTATGCTATAATCTCTTATATTTTGATCATAGTCGAAAGCTTTTGAACTAAGGTGTATTCAAACTTATTTTTCTCTCTAGAAATAACGACCTCAACAGTTGATATCAAGGATGACTGGAGGGGGCGGCCTGTTCAAAAAGCTAAGGTGATGAGTTCGTTTCATGTTCGCAGTTGGAAAACTCGTTAAATTGATTTGAAGTGCAAATATTTGTAATTGGTTCTTCAATCGTAAGTTCCCGAAGAGGGGCGATGACTGATTGTGATCGAATGCATTTCAGATTGAGATAGTTCTTGGGAAAACTGAAAACTTTGATGAATTGATGGCTGCCGCAGCAGAGGAAAGGGGCATGGAAGATGGAGAAGAGCAGAGTTGAAGTGAGGTAAGATCTCTATTTCATTGTTTTTTTTTTAATTATTGGTAGTTTAGGTATTGTGAGAGAAAAATTCATCTTTCATCACAGGTTTTGTAAGGTTTCAACTACGTGGTGTGATTTAATGTTTTGAAAAAACTTGTCAAACTTCAGGGTTATGTTTTTTTGTCCTTGTAGTTTGTAAGATGTTTGGTCTGAATTTGGAATTATAGTTTTTTTAACATAAATTCCGACATCTCAATCTGTAATTATTTTAATTTTAATATATTAAATATATTTTAATTAGATTAATTATAACTTGACATATCATCATGCTTAATAACAAAGTATGCTAAGAAGGTAAACTCAACACTACTGTTAAATCTTTTACATTGACAATGAGGGTTGTTGGTTGGGTGTCAAAGTTTATATTGGTGATTATTCGTATTTATTTAGTATAAAGCTATTTTTTTGTCATACTTCTGACGTGTTGTTGCATGATTGAATTAATACAATTACATTTAATGACTAAAAATATAAATAAATATTTATTATATAAATTAATCAAATCACGTATCAAGAAATATAATTAGAGAATAATTTTAAATTAAAATTTTCTCTTATTTAAAAAATTGATCATTATCGGCACAAAGCCATATAATAAAAGTTGTGCTTTTAGAATTGGTCGTATTTGGTCCAAGTTAAAATGTATTTGGTCTAGAGCCGGCAAACGAGCCTGCTCGAGCGAGCCGAGCCCGGTCTCGGTTGGCTTGCCGAGCCCGCTGAGCTATTCGAGCCGAGCCTATTTGAGCCAAGCTTGTCGAGCTTTTTCCCAAATTTTTTTGGGTCGAGCGAGCTATCAAGCCTCGAGCCTATTCGAGCCGAGCCTCGAGCCGAGCGAGCTCAACTCCCGAGCCTATTCGAGCCGAAAACGAGCCTAAAAAATAATCATTATAAATTATCTAAAATTTGATATATTATGTTGTTGTAACCGGAAGTTTAAAAAATATTCATTATAATTTATCGAAAAATTACATAGGATTGTACAAAAATAATTATTTTGTGCATCAATACCCAAAATAATTTATCGGAATACCCGGTATTTTGTGCATCAATATTCAATACCGGGTATTCTGGGTAGGATCCCGGTATTTTTGGGTCTACCCGACATTCATTGAAAAATTCGTAAAAATACGGGTTGCAAGTCCTCGAATCGGGGTTGCGAGTCCCCGAATAGGGGTTGGACCATCGGCCTCTCTCTCTCTCCCTTGCCGTCTCGCCGACGCCGCGACGACGACGATTTGCGATGAGGCGTGAGGCGAGAGGCCGGAGGCGAGAGGCGACTGGCGAGATCTGGCGACGCGGCGATTCGAGCCTGACGAGCCTGGCTCGTTAGGCTGGCAAGCCTCATTCGTCAAGCTCGGCTCGGGCTCGACCTACAGGCTCGAGCGAGCCAGGCTCGACACTGTTTCGGTCTGAGCCTGGCTCGGCTTGACACCTAACCGAGCCGGCCGAGCGAGCTGTCGAGCGAGCTCGCTCGTTTGCCGGCTCTAATTTGGTCCGAGTTAAAATGTCAAGGTATCTAACGTGTCATCTTATATGTTATCATCTTATATGTTATTATTTTATTAGTGTAATTGATATATTGGGTTATTTTAGAATTAAAAATAAAAGGTGGAAGAGCAATGCTCTCAATTTTAATTAGAACTATAATTAATACACTATTACTTTAGGTAAATATTAATTTACTCTACTAACTATGAAAACAATGGCAACCGAGATTTCAAATTTTAAAAATCATCCAGCAACATTTTTAACATTTTTCATTTATTTTTATATATTTGTTATTGTATTTTCGTATAAAACTCGTGGCGTGACAAAAATGATACATTTGCACGAGATTCTAAAATGACAACTAGGAAACTCAAGGGACGGGTCCGTCGAAAGCTTCATAGACCTGTTGACATTTAACCCAAACTCTGACTAGGATTGAGCAGAACCGACCTCAGACCATGAAACTGGATCGAGACCGATAGATTTTGTCATGTTCTAGTTCGTCCGGAATGAAAAAATTGAATTTTGGTCTGCTTGAATAATGAAAATCGATTTTTATCGGTCTAGTCTTGGTTTGTAATATCCTAGGACTATCAACTTTGACAAGACCATTAAAGTTATAAATATTTTTAATTTTTTACTCTTAATTTTATTTTATTTACTCACTAACAATTTTATTCATTTTAATTATTTTATATTCTACTAATTCAAATAGAATTGTAAATTTACTATGCTATTAAAACTAATAAAATTAACAAAAATCATTTTTATTATTTTTAAAATATTTAACTAGAAATACCAAGACCAGACCATAACAGAACTAAATATATGGTTCGGAAAATTTGAGATCAAAATTTAATGGTCGGATCTTAACTTTCCAAAAACCAGACCAACCCAGACTACGATCACCCCGAACTCCGACTCATAAATTACTTTCTTCATCGCTCGATCATGATCGTTACATCCGTTTGGATTTTCCACATTAATCTAACGTTAATTCTCACATATCTATTTTCTACATCGACGTTCTTTTATCATGAGAATTACGCATGAAAACTATGCATGACAAGTGCTTGTGAGTATGTGAAGAGAGCATGAACTCAATTAGGTCGATAGAGAGTGAGTTAATCTTCTTTCTTCGAGAGAGCTAAGCGAAGACTCTTCAAACCGCAGAGCTCAGCTTGACAGCCATGGCCGAGGAAAACGGCAGAAACTCGGGTCCAAACGCAAAACACAAATTCCCTTCCATCCCTTCCTTTGAGACACTCGATAATAATTAAAACTCAACGTTTACATGTCATCCTTCTATGCTTACGAATCGGTTCAAAGTCTACAAACTATGCCTAATGTGCAATAATAGCAGAGAAACTATAACGTTTTCTGGTGTTCCATGTATAATATTATGCGATTTAGGTCGAATGTTATATGAATTTATTTTTTTGGGTATGTACCCTAAAAAATGCACGGTAACATCTAGTAAGATAAATATACTTATAATTAATATATATTTTTTTATTCTTCTCAGCGATGAGAAACCATGACATTTCTACTTATATAATCTCAACCTTAGCGAATAATTTTTGTCTTCGAACAATTAATGAAAACAAAGGTTAGATTCTAGTGTAAAAGTCAGGACAACTTAAACTTGGAGATGTCACGTCCAAAGGAAGAAGGAAACTTCTCTCTTGCCTGCACAGACATATCTCAGTTGGTTCAGAGATAACAGACTGGGTACAAGGGTCTATGTTCGACGTCTGCGCTGTCCTATTATGGGAGTTGTTACCCCCAATGTTGGGGTAGCTCATTGGGACATCAGGCGAAGGCCTCCCATCTCTGGGTCGCTGAATTACCGTAATTAACCCCCTCACAAACTGTCGAGCTGGGGTGTGGGGTTGCCTTTTGGGTACAAGAAAACTCCTCCCTTCATAAAATAATATATATTTAATTTTTTAATTGGTTAGAAATCCAAATTCATAACTCTATCTTGATGTAGCTTTTATATCTCCATCACTATTTTGAATTTTAACTTATGCGGACTACGGGTGTCACGGGCTAGTCTCATTCAGTTTTATTTCAAAATAGAACTGAAATTGAAACTCGCGGTTTTATATTTTTAGAATCGACACTGGAACTAACAGTTCTGGTTTCTTTTTGATTTTAACCCTATTTTATTTTATATTTAAAAAATTAAAATATAATAATAAACTATACATTTATTATATTTTGATCAAATTTTAATTAATTTGACGAAATTACAACCAATTTTAAGATTTATATAAGATTTTATAGAGTTTGGGTTAAGTTTTACTGAATTTTAGAATTTTTTTGATTCACGGTTCCAGTTCTAGTTTTACAATTTATTACTTCTAAATACTGGCACCGGCCCATAAATCATAGTTTTTTTAAAAATTAGAACTAATACCAGATTGAAACTGGCAATTCCAGTCTAATTTACGTTTCTCGTCCAGTTTTGTCCACCACTGACACCGACTTACAAATTTTGAGAAATTTCTCAAAATATTTATATATTTACAACCGACGGAGTTTACAATCATATATATATATATATTATTTCGGTAAAATGAAGACAAAAAAATAAGCCTCCCATGGTTTATTCCTCGCTACAAGCTTGTCTTCCAATGACCGGACATGGATTCTCAGCCGTTTCTGCGTAGAAACTGGAATCACGCCGACCAACCTTGTTGGTTTTCTTTGGAAATGTCTAAAGTAGACAGCTTTTAACGTCGAATACATAGTAGAATGCAGACAAAACGAAGCATATTATTATGGCCTAAGCTCCATAGATTAGATACAGTTTTCTTCTTCGGCTTTAAGCTCATCGGAAATGGTCGAAAAAACGACTATATAAACTGGCCTCCATTGCAGGCTCTCTTGCCCATATCTGTTTCTCCTGCTCCATTAATTCGATTCTGGCAATGGTATTTTCACGTGTTTTTAGTTTATGAGCTAGGGTTTTCAGTTTTGGTCTCTGAAATGTTGTCTGATTTGCTGTTTTGCAGGAGAAGCTTCAAGTTGTTGAAGGAAAGGTGGATTGGCAGGGAAGACCAGCTTACAAGCAGAAGCATGGAGGGCTCAAAACTTCTATTCTCATTCTCGGTATAGATGATCTCTCTCTCATTACTAGGGTTGGACTTGGAGTGCAACCAGAACTAGAATCGTTCAGGTTTTAACCGAGTTTTATTTTATATTAAAAAAATTAAAATATAATAATAAAATTTACATTTTTCAATTATATTTAGGTCGAGTTTTGAGTAATTAAGGAAATTTATAACTAATTTTGAGATTTATATCAAATTTTATTATGGTTTAGGTCGGGTTCTACTCGATTTTAGAACTTTTGACTTACGGTACTGGTTCTGATCCTAAAAATCAGCACCGGTCCATTTTTAAAAATTAAAACCAAGACCGGATTAAAACTCACAGTTCCGGTCCGATTTGTAATTCTGAACTCTTTTGGGTTTCGTTATCGTTTTGCTCACTCGGAGGTTGGACAAATCAAACCAAACTAATTTACAAAAGAATTTTTTGGATTGAGTTAGAAAATCACTTGCAGAGGAAGAATGCAGATCAATTTTTCATCAAACTATTTACAAAATTGACACAAATCTACTCATGACTACATGAATAGACCGACCCTGATACCGAAAACCAATTGGGTCGATTCCGATCAGTTAAAAAATCGACGCAAATCTACTCACGACTACATGAACAGATGACAAAAAACCCAAAAAAAAACAAAAAATAATTCACTCGAAGATCTATGTTCATTTTTCGATGTTCTTCGTTGCAGTTGCCTTTTCGTTCGAGAACATGGCGACGTTGGCACTTGCCGTGAATTTGGTGACATATTTCACCGGAGTGATGCATCTGAATCTATCCGATGCCGCAAATCAGCTGACCAATTACATGGGCACAAGCTATATTCTTTCGCTCCTCATGGCTCTTCTCGCCGACACTTTCATCGGCAGAGTCAAAACCATCATCCTTTCCTGCTTCTTCGAGTTTGTGGTCAGTTCTTCTCTCTTAAACGAACGACATTTTCAATGTATAATATAGAACCATTCTTCTAAACATATGTAGTCTTGTAATTTATTAAAAACTATAAGCAAAACAAAGTTTATTATTAGGGATGATCAATTCAAACCGATAGATTAATTCTGACCCAGCATATAACGGTTGGGTTGGGTTGGGTTGGGTGATTTGGTTAATTTTTTTTTTTTTTGTATTTGGTTTTTTATTTATTTATTAATGAACGGGTTCAGGTTTGTTTTTTGGTTTTTTGGACTATTTTAAAAGTCAATTCAAAGTGAAAATTAATGTTAAATTTAAATATAAAAATAATATTAAATAAAAAAATTGTTTTAATGTTTTTAATTGAATATAATAAAAAATTCTAACTTCTATTAATTTATTATTGAGTTTTAAATTAAAATTAATAAAACTTTAACTAAAATACATATTATTTTAAGAGTATGCCATGTTACTTTTTTAACAAACACTTTTAGAATAATTTCTGGTGTATCGATATATAATTAGTCTATTTAAAGTGTAATTCATGTATTATAATTAAAATAATTATTTATAAAATCTATTACATTAGTTACCGCTTGATTCGTCAAATAATATGCTAAAAATATAAACATAATATTACTCTTATTTTAATAATTTCAATTAAAATATTATTTACTTGAAACATATTAAAAAAAACCACAACCAATCAAAACCAAACTGATATTTTTTGGGTTAAATAAAAAAATTAATTTTGAGTTAGAGTTCGATTTCATACCCAAAAATAAAAACTAATTGTGTCGGTTTTAGTAAGCTAAAAACCAAACAAAACTCACAAAGACTTAACCATTAATATTCCTTGTACCTAAAAGGCAAAATTACTCGCTCCCTGTGTCCCCACACCCCGGCCCGACAGTTTGTGAGGGGGTTAAATCACAGTGACTCAGCGGCCCAGAGATATGAGGTCTTTACCTGATATCCCAAGGAGCTACCCCAACATTGGGGGGTAACAACTCCCACACTATGACAGTACAGACGTTGAACCTGAGCTCTTGTACTTAATCTACCATCTCTGAGTCAACTGAGATATGTCCGTGAGGGCAAACCACCCATCTTCCTACTCCTTGTGATCTTAGAAATTTGAAGGAAATTCTTGGTTTCAATCATCACTATTCTTCCATCCAGGGACTAGTTTTGCTGACAGTTCAAGCTCATAATCCCAAGTACAAGCCAAAACCATGCAATCTTTTCGACCCAGGGTCCCACTGCGAGAAAGTCAGCGGTTCAAACGCCGCCCTTCTCTTCCTCAGCCTTTACATCATGGCCGTTGGATCCGCCGGAATCAAGGCGGCGTTACCATCGCACGGTGCAGATCAGTTCGACGAGAAAGACCCGAAAGAAGCATCAAGAATGTCTAGCTTCTTCAACCTTCTCTTACTCGGAGTTTGCCTTGGAGGTGTGGTTAGTTTAACCCTAGTAGTTTGGATCCAAGATTACAAAGGTTGGGATTGGGGTTTGGGAGTTTCTACGATCGCTATTTTGATCGCCGTTGTTATTTTCGTCGCCGGAATTCCTTTGTACCGCCTTCAAGTTATACGAGGAACTAACGCTGTAGTTCAAATCATACAGGTATGTCTTCACTTAAAATATTTTTTTAGACCGAATTAACTTCACTTGATATTATGAACGTTTAAGTTATGTTCACTGAATACTTCGAACAAATTTTTTTAACAACCAACCCGTCAAATTCTTCGATTTGTTATATAATTATATTTAGATGTTAAACTTTTTTAATACTAGTTTATCATCTTTTATCGCTCGTCAGCCATAATCAACCTTAATCTCCCAAGATTGTCTGCGCAGTTGCATCTTTTAGTAAATACAAATTTAATTTTTGAAGTTTTTCACTTGGATTTTTCAAATTCTTAGTTGATTTTCAAGTATATATATCAAACTTGAATTAAGTTTTATAATTTTAAATAATTTAAACTAAGAAGGGCTAACATGCTATATACAACGCTATATTGGCTTTAAAATAATTTAATTTCAAGAGTATTAGGTCAAAAATAAGATTTTTATATTAATTTACAGAAAAATTATAAAAAAAAAACATCATCATTCATCGTCTTCTTAGGTCTACGTTGCAGCCGTCCGAAACAGAAACCTCGAACTTCCAGAAAACTCTTCTGATCTTTATGAGATGGATAAGAACAAGGTGAAAGACGAGGAAGTAGAGTTTTTGCCACACAGAGACATTTTCAGGTATATTTCTGTATTCTAGAGTTTTGTTTCTGAAGAAACTCCATTGGCTGATCTTGGTTATCCAAACGCATGCAGATTCTTAGACAAAGCCGCCATTGAAACGAAACCCAGAAGCTCAGAAGCTCCACGAAATCCATGGAAATTATGCAGAATTACTCAAGTAGAAAACGCGAAAATCATTCTGGGAATGGTTCCGATCTTCTGCTGCACGATCATAATGACTCTCTGCTTAGCCCAGCTTCAAACTTTCTCAATCCACCAAAGTATAACAATGGATACGAAGCTCACGAAATCATTCAAAATCCCCCCAGCTTCTCTCCCCATTATTCCTATCACCTTCATTATTCTCATCGTCCCTGTCTACGACCGTCTTTTCGTCCCATTTGCCCGGAAACTCACAGGAATCCCCACCGGAATCACCCACCTGCAACGCATCGGAGTAGGGCTTGTTCTTTCCTCTATATCCATGGCCGTCGCTGCTCTAGTTGAAGCTAAGCGCAAAAAATCTGCTAGAGACAATAACATGCTCGACGCCATTCCTGTTCTTCAGCCATTGCCGATCTCGACCTTCTGGCTTTCTCCTCAGTACTTCATATTCGGCATTGCCGATCTGTTTACCTACATTGGTCTTCTTCAGTTCTTCTATTCAGAAGCTCCGAATTCGCTGAAATCCATCTCCACTTGCTTTCTTTGGACCTCCATGGCTATGGGGTATTTCTTCAGCACCATTTTAGTCGACGTTGTTAATGGAGTCACGAAGAACAGCACCGCCAGCGGCGGATGGTTGGCCGGGAATAACATTAACCGGAACCATTTGAATCTCTTTTACTGGTTGCTTTCTTTGATCAGTTTGATTAATTTCACCATTTACTTGTTTGTTTCTAAAAGGTACAAATATAGACCCGATAAAATCATCGTCTCACATGAAACTGAGACTGAGAATGTCTGAGGAGGAAGCAAATTAAATGTAGTTGAAATTTCGAAGAAAAGTTTCTGTCTTGTACAATATGTAATCTCTCTCTCTAAATCACTAGGCTACAAGACTCTCGCACCCCGCCCGACAGTTTGTGAAAGGGTTAAATTACGATGATTTAGCGGTCTAAAAATAAAAGACATTTACATGATATTCCAAAGAACTACTCCAACATTGAGAGTAATAACTCTCACACTAGGACATCGCAGACGTCGAATCTAAGCTCTTGTACATAATTTATCATCTCTGAACCAACTGAACTACGACCGTACGAGCCTCTCTCTCTCTTCTTTTTCATCATTTTCATTATTTTGCTGTTCTCTACGTTTAAGATTAAATCTTGATTGTTTGAGAGAAAATTATGGAAGGGTTACGGATGAAGAGATTGTCTTGGATGGAAATCAAAGAGGCTCTATCTACTATAAATAAAACAATTGATGACAATCAAGCCAATAAATTAATGGGTAAAAGTTTTAAAAAACCTCCATTTTTTTGTGAAATAGACTAAACCTTAAAGTTCAAAATAAGCTCATAATTATTTTTTGCAATTAAAAATTTAAAATAAATTATGCAAAGGTTTAAAATTCACAAAATACTTTAAAATATCTTTTTATAATAGTGTGAATATGTGATAAAAATTTAAGTCATTCTTGTGGTATATGCCTAGAAAATTTAAGACCACTGACACTGGACTGCCATAAAGTCTTCTCCGGCCGTTTTAGTTTTCAATAGAGTTGGCCAAAAGAAGAGCTTCACCATAACGTTTAGTGTAATAAGTGGGGTGCTAAGCAAAGGTGACAAAGATGAATATAGTTTTGGTTGGTACAAATGGAACGATGATCTCCACGATGTTCGGAGTCAAAGTGCGGTGTTTTTTCGCCGGGTGATTTCTTCTTCGATTGATGTTCTTGTTATGATTCGAGATCCCGACGAGGAACGTGAAAGATCTTCGAAGCGGGTGAAAAAGCAAGATTTGAGACCGATGATTCGATTTAGAAGCTCGTTCTTTAACTTCTAGGTATGGTTCATAATGAAGAAATTAGTCGGTGGATATAGGTAAAAACCAGAAGAAAATTAAGTTGAGGATGCCAAAATTTATGGTAATTCACTTAATTCTCTGAGGTAGGAATTCATATTTCCTTGTGTCTTATATTCAATCTATATCTCTTATCATTCATTTGAAGATATGGGAAGGTCCCACTCTAACCTGCGGGTTTTATTCCTCCTCTGTGAATATTCTTCTTCTATACAACCTTGACCTGTGAGTTTATTTATCCTTGGGGCCATTGAAGTTTGACTCATTCTCAAACTGTGAGTTAAAAACAAACGTATTAGTTTGTTCTTACCGTACTTTTATGATTAAGGAAGCTATGTAGTTCCTTTGTTTTTTAGTTGTAAAATTGAGATGTCCTCTACTTTTTCTGTTTTTCAATTTTAGATTGATAGTTTTGCTTAGTTTGTGTCCGTGTTTCGTGTTTCTGCGCAATGTGGATAAGCAGGTTCCTAAAGGACACGTCTGGATAGAAGGAGACAACATCTATGATTCCAATGATTCAAGGAATTTTGGGGCTGTCCCTTATGGCCTTCTTCAAGGCCGAGCATTCTGGAGGGTATGCTGATTCTCTTAAGAAAGAAGTTACTTTGGTAGTTGTTAACTCAGTTGGTCCCTTCTTGTGGGGCTCACCTCCCAATCCGGTCCGGTTTTACCCCAGTTCCAAATTGCTTGTGGACCCACGAGTCCTATTTTTCGAACCGAACAAGCGGGATTAGGGCCCGGAAACCAACCATTACCTTACCGGATTTAATGATTCAGTTCTGCTTCGGTTCCTAATTTTATACAAATTAAAAATTTATTAAATTTTTGTATTTTATTTAAGTCATATTTTCAAATTTTGAGTCGGTTTCGAGTTTGACCCAAAATTTAACAGGGCTTGGGTTTTTTTTCACCCAAGTTTGGTTCGGTTCGATTTCATGGTTTTTTGTGACCGCAGTTTTTGGAGAATCGAAAGCGAAACTAATTCAATTCCTCAAAAACCGAACAGTGCTGGCCAGGCCATTTTTGGTCCACTTATTTATTCTCTTAACAAGTTTGTCTTCTATAATTTATAAAGGTTGGAATAATGCGAACAGCACTTAGTACTACCGTTTGATGTTTCTTTGGATTTCTGAATGAAAATTCTTAGTTTTTAGGAAGAAAAAGCTAGTTTTGTATGTGAAATTCCTGGATTTAAAAAATTAAAGTGTATATTAAATGTGTTGATATATTTGCAGAGATGGCCTCCACAAGCGTTTGGAGCATTGGAAACGGGAAATTGTAGCCACCCTCCTCCTTAAAGAGTAAGTCTAAGATTACCCTTCGGGCTTAGCTCAGTGGTCAAGTGGTGGTAGATTTGGTACAAGGGCCACGGTTCGAAGCCTGCGCTGCCACAGTGTGGGAGTTTAATCCTCCAATGTTGAGGTTGCTCCTTGTGGTATCAGGTACGGGCCTCCCATCTCTGGGCTACTGAGTCACCGTGATTTAACCCCCTCACAAACTGTCGGGCCGGGGTGTGGGGGCCCTGGGGGCGAGGGATTCGCCTTTTGGTACAAGTCTAAGATTACCCTTTTATCATACAACTTGACGTGTTGTCACATGATTAGATCAATTCAAATAATAAATAATTATTTTTATTTTTATTTATTAAATACATTTAAATTTATCTAATCGCACCATGAGAAATGACTAAGAGGGTATTGAAAGATGGTAACTAACCCTAGACTAACTCCTCATTAAATGAACAAATCTATGATTATTTGATATGCTTTACCTTGCTTGACTTGACCTTTTAGAATTTTCTGTTGAGTAATGTTAAATTTATCTTCTTATCATATTTTTTTATTGTTCACAACAAAATGTCGGGGTGTGATTGATTTAGTTAAAGTCTATTTAATATATTAGAATAAAAATAATTATTTATATTGCATCAATCACAACTCGACACATCAACGTATATAATAAGAAAATATGCTAAGAAGGTAAACGTAACATTATCTTTTTCATTTGTGAACAAAAATGAAGAAGATTAAGCTCAAAGTATTGCTTTTCTTTTCTATTTTATTTCATGGCTCCACATTTTTGACATTAGTCATGCGAATGATTGGTGTAACTGAAATGTATATATGAATTCATTCCCGAACACTTTGAACCTTGTATAATTTAACGAACATAAAATTATTTGTTAGATTGTTCTTTCAAAATTCAAATTTGCATTTCTTTTTTCTTTACTTCCATTGATTTTACTTTTGCCTACAAATTTGTTTTTTAATTTGCGTGATTTGAACTGCTTAAATTAGTTACAAATTTATTTTTATTCTTATTGGAAACTAAATTTGACGGATACAAAATCAGTAGAAAAAAATGAAGAGATAGAAACAAAGATTTTAAATTTTGCAGAATTAATAAAGTAATCAATTAAAAAGTATGAGTGAGTAAAATCAGATTAGAACTGCAAACTGGACTGGAACTATTGGTTTAATCTAGTTTTAGTTCTAACTTTTAAAAAATTGTAAACTAAAAATAGGTTAAAAACGGAACAGGTCGGTTCTAGTTCCAGTTCCAAAAATCTAAAACCGTGAGTTACAGTTCTGGTTTTATTTCAGGATAAAACCAAGTTAAACGACAACAATATTAACTAAAATCACGTTAAGTTTAACGTATTAATTGTAATGAAAAAAATTCAAATTATGCGCCGTAAATATTTTCAAGTTGACTACATATATCTTCATTAAATAATATTAAATATAATTGTTTATTATACATGTTGAAATATTAAATATCGTTTAGTTTAATTAAAGTATAAATAATTATTTAGTGTATTTGATAATCCGAGCTATAATGCTTAGGTATATTATTATAATAAATTGTAAATATTTTTTTTATTTATTAAATTTCATAAATGGTTGAAAATTTATGCGTAAGAAATAAATATTAGAAGTAAATAAAGCTAATGTTCATGGAACACTAAACGTCGCCGTTTGGAACAAGAAGCTAAATTTCATCTCAAAAGTACGCTTTCTCGCGTCTGAACACTTATCGATCCTCGCCCATCTCTCTGCAAGTGCACCTCCGGCTATACTTGGATCTATTTTCTGACGGTGAATTTTCGATTCCCTGACTCTTTCTAATCCGAAATTTCCTTACGATTGAATTTTGAAGCCTCAGAAGTGACTCCTGATCTGTTTTTGGGCAGTTCGTCTTAACATTGCAGATCCGCCATGGATTTTATGAAGGTCTTTGATCAAACAGTCCGAGAAATGTGAGATTTTCGATACTCGTCGTTTGGCATGCTTATCTTCTTTCATTTGAATCTTCATAATCTGATGAGCTTCTGCAATTTTATTATTGTCTAATTTTGTGATTTTCTGTTCATTATGCTTTATATAGAAAGAGGGAAGTAAATCTGAAGGTCCTTAAGGTTCCAGAAATCGAACAGAAGGTTTATTTCTGCTATGATTTCATTTCTTTCATGTATATTTGCAATGCCAAAGATTCACATTTAGAATGATTAATTTTCGCTTTTTTTCTTCATATACGTATTCTCAGCCTTTAGGTTGATTAATTGCTACTTTAATTCCGATTTCTTGTTTGTGATTTTTCTGCTCGCGTGATTCGTCCCCATTAGGTTCTGGATGCCACAGATGATGAACCTTGGGGCCCTCATGGATCTGCCCTGTCAGAGATTGCTCATGCCACAAAGAAATTGTACGAATTACTTTGTATTTGGTTAAGAAGAATTTTTGCTTACTGTTATAGCTTCTACTACTTGTATGATAATATTAATATTACTTAACCTAAGTTTGTTTTTTTGATCGATGTATATATATTTCAGCAGCGAATGCCAAATGGTTATGAATGTTTTATGGACAAGATTGACTGAGACAGGCAAGGACTGGCGATATGTCTACAAGGTAAAATTTCTTTTACCATCGTCAACCATGGATTTAGATTGTTTCTTACTACTTCATTTACTTCTGTGGCTTTTCATAACACTTTCCTAATTATTTGGAGGTATTATTTCAGGCCTTGACTGTCATAGAGTACTTGGTAGGAAACGGATCTGAGCGGGCTGTTGATGACATTATAGAACATACTTTTCAGATTTCTGTGAGAAACATTTAATAGTGCAAAGTCTCAATGCTTTTTCTATTGAGTATAATTTTACCCTATTGCTGTATTGTCGTTTATATGTATTTCAGTCACTTTCAAGTTTTGAGTATGTCGAGCCAAGTGGAAAGGACATGGGGATAAATGTTAGAAAAAAGGCAGAATCCATAGTAGCCCTTTTGAATAATAAAGATAAAATACAGGAAGTGAGAAATAAAGCTTCTGCCAACCGTGAAAAGTAAGTTTATGTGTTAGATTTTGGATAAAATGATAAAATTTTATTTAGACCATTGACTTTTGCATTGCACTTTCTTTTCTAGGTATATTGGCCTCTCCTCAACTGGAATCACCTATAAGTCAGGTGCAACATCATTTAGTGGCAGTGGCTCGCACAGTAGTGATGGGTTTCGAACTGGTAAATATGATGGCGATAAATTCAGGGATAATTACAAATATGCAGATTCCCATGGAGAAGAAGTGAACAAGGATGATGATTTCAGAAATTTCAAAAGGAGATTTACAAGCGACGATGAAGGAAAGTTTAGTACAAGTGTCAGGTATAGTTTCAATTTTGGTCATATATTGAATTCAATCAGTGATTACATAGCATCATGTGTGCCTTTATTATCATCAACAATTTGACCCTCTATTCTTGCTAAGAATAGCTTATGAAACACAATACAGGTCATTGTGTTTATGAAAAGTTGTATAGTTTTTGTGACTTGATGATGTATGTCATGTTTCAGTAAGGGTCAAAATAACATATTGGGAAGCAAATCAAAAGATTCGGCTGATGTCAGTGTGATTTCCTCGAAGAGTTCCAATACAGTTGTAGACAACTTAGATGATGATTTTGACGATTTTGATCCTCGCGGGACTTTCACTTCTAGTAAGTAACAATAGTTTGAATTGCTTATATTGATTCATATTATAAACTGAGAACAGGTGTGATATAATTTAAATTTTGGATATTGGCATCTTAGTTTTGTTGCATCTGAAATGTTTTGCTGTTTAAGTCCGTTATCCATGTTTTTGTTTTAGTTTAGATCTCTCATTTCATTTTACCTGGGTAAGAATCCGATTCAAAATATAATGCATATTATGGGCAATGTACGATGGTACTTACAAAGATCGAAACTTATTATTGAATGAAAAATAGGAAGCATCAACTACTATGTTAGTTCTTCTCTAGCCATGTCTATAAAGATCTTCAAAAATTACTCGTGAAATGGAGATTCCTATCTAAAACGATTGTCTTGTGAAGAGGATACAATTTGATAATCTCATCTAAGTACAATAAATAACTTAAATGCAGAAGAAGTTTTACTACCAATGATAACTTGGCCATTTTTGAAACTCGATCCACTATCACAAAAATAAAGTATGCCAAAAATACCTTACACAAAATCCATTTTAGCACCTTAAAAAGGGTGAGGCAGGACAAGAATAGTTATGAAGAGACTGGGAGACTAGGGGGCAATTGCCACCTATGAGTTTTTAATGAAGTCAAGGGTTGACCTATTACAGGCTGAACTTGAGTGTATTTTGGTGATTGTTTGGACTGATTAAGTTGCGCTCATAACTTTATTTCACCAATTTGGTTAAATGCCATCTTATGTTGGACATTCATTAAAGTCATATATTATTAATAGCAACTGAAATTTGTGTAAAGAGGGAAGAAATTCGAAAGCTGTTTGCTTGCATTTGCAAGAGGTGGAAATTGTCATCAATTTCATTTGGTAGTTCAAATATTATTTTGGGAATGCATGAAAATTCAAAGAGAAGCTGTTAGGGGGAGTCTATTGGAATTTCTACCTTTGACTTTTAAGACGAATGTTAATTTGAAAGGAGAGTAATTTGAGAGTGTGTTATTCAACAAGATAATGAAAGGTGTGGGTACAAAAATAAAAGATCAAAGAGAGAGGAAGCCACACAAACTTTTGACGAATGAATGGATATTGCATAAGCATGTTTGATAGACTAATGGTAATTTAACGATGTAGGAATTAGACTAAAAAAGGAAAATGAATGTGAGAAATTAGTAGATTGAGTAGAAGAAGTTGTAAGAAAATACGAAGCTATAGCGAAAGAGAAGTAAAAAAAGCTATAGAGAAGAATAAGGTTGGAAGATAAAAACTGTTTTCGTTCTGTTATCATCATATACTTTCTAAGTTTGATACTATTTAAGACTTTACATAGAAAAATTCACGCAACTTGAGAAAATGAAAAGGGGAAAACTAGAAGTTCAAACGACAAAACCTAGAAGGTCAACAAATAAGTTCTTTAATGCAAACTAAGAAAACCATAAAATAACTAAAACTATCGTAGCAATACATAAAAAAATATGTGATGTAATGTTC
Organism: Begonia fuchsioides; assembly: GCA_003255005.1. Classification (NCBI taxonomy): domain Eukaryota; kingdom Viridiplantae; phylum Streptophyta; class Magnoliopsida; order Cucurbitales; family Begoniaceae; genus Begonia; species Begonia fuchsioides. The sequence goes on along the minus strand of QAOC01027100.1, from coordinate 46,073 downwards.
TCCTCAATTCTTAGGGATTGAAGAAAAATTCGACCTATTTGTGTTGACATTTCACCAAACATCTATGTATAAAGTTAAACTGGAGAGGTTGCTGACAGATATAGATCATATGGTTCTTTGTAAGCAGACTAGGACTTTAGGGGATACCACATCCTTGGAAAGATATTATTCTTCGTTCAAAATTAAAGATTTATACTAGCTCTTACATAGGCTTATTGGCTTTACCAAACATAATTGAAAAATGTCTCATGGGCTTCGATTGGTTGGGTCTTATCAGAGATCTCTGTTGGGTGATCGGCCATGCGAATTAAGTTCCTATATGAGTGATTAATAACTAGAGATTTCTAGATATTATGGTACTCTAGGTTTCCGTAGAAGTTTACAAATCCACTTTCTTGATACGTAGCTCTTTGACAACAACGCTGTAAAGCTCTTACATTTCAAGAGCTGGTTTCCTACTTCTATTTTTAAATTTGAACTCCTTCGTTGATACTACATTTATTCGCTAATTCTTCTCATCATCCATACTTGAACTTACATGGAATTTGATATTTTAATGCACAAGTTTTTTAGATGTAAATATTTTAGGGATAAAGCTATTTCGATATTGACCAACTTTTTGACAGAGGCTGCTGCTGCAAGCACCACAAAGGTGGATCTTTTTGGACCAAGCATGGTGGATCTCTTGGATCTCTCGACTACTGTTCCAGCTGAAAATACTTCCTTGAATAGCAATTCATCCGAGGTCGATCTGTTTGCAGATGCAGCGTTTGTTTCTGCTCCATCGCATGCAGAAGAGAAACCAAGTTTTAAACCCAAGGTCACTGGTTTTTTTCTTTTCTTATTTTTTGTAGGATTAACTTCGTTAGATACTCAGACCGGATGGTTTCACTGGATACCTTGAACGAATTTTTCCGACCGCCAACACTTAAACTTTTTAATTTGTTTTATAACACCCTCGACGATAATTTTTTTTAACATCAATTTATCCCTCTGAATGTTTAAATACAATTTTTATTTTCAAGCGAATATTAAGTTTTAAATTGATTTTCAAGTATATATATACTAAACTTTAAGGCAATATTTGATTTTTAAATGATGTAAATTGAAGAAAACTAGCGAACGATAACAAAACAGTAGATTGACGTTAAAAAAACTTAACAGTGAGGGTGTTGTATGTAAAATCGAAAGGTTTGAGTTTTTAGTTGTCTGAAAAATGCGTTCAATGTGTCCGGTGAAACCACCATAAACACAATCGTATCCAGTGAAGTTAACTATTTTTTTAAACTGCAATTTCTATTCAAATAAATGCTATTTTTCTCCTGTTTACTTGTTAATTATGGAATTCGATTCTGACTAAAAGAATAATTTTTGTTTCTGCTAGTTTGAGGATGATCCATTTGCTTCACAGGCTGCTGTTCTTCCCTCAACCGTCGATCTTTTTTCCGATCCTGATCCAGCCGTGCAGCCAGAAAGTAACATTACAAGTTCCCTCCAGTCAAACGCTGGAATACAAGACCCATTTACTGCTTTTCCCCTTAATAATTTTGATGGACCAGAATTCCCTTCTCCAGCTACCATGTCCTCGGATCCCATGAAATCCGCCTCTGAGTCGAAGCCCCAATCTAAGGATTCCTTCCAGGTCAAATCCGGAATTTGGGCAGATTCGCTTAGTCGTGGACTTATCGATCTTAACATTTCTGCTCGTAAGCATACTTTACTTCATCTACTAATTAAAAAATAGATAATACTAGACTTATTTTCTTAGCATATCTTTTTAACTTATCTTTCGACGTGTCGAGTTCTGATTGGTTCACTAAATATTATAAATAATTATTTTAAATACAATATATTGAAAATATTTTAATTGTATCAATCAAAATTCGACACTTAAGAATATATGTTAAGAAGATATGCTAAGAAGATAAAATTAAGATTATTGTTAAAAATTCATGTTTTGAAGATGAAGAAACTTAACCTTAAGTTACATTCTCTGTCATGTTGCAGCCAAAAAAGTGTCTCTGGTCGATGTTGGAATTGTGGGCGGATTAAGTGATGGATCGGACGAAAAGGAGAAGGGACCGCAGACCATGAATTACATGGGAAGAGCAATGGGCTCGGGTCTTGGTCGGACTGGAGTTTCTTCATTCTCGGCCGGTGGAGGTAATGACATGTTTTCGAAGAATTATCAGTTTGGTGATTTTCAGAAGTAAATTCTTTTTAATTCAAAGAAAGGTGTCCTCCCATTTGGTGTTTAATTTCAAACATTTTGGTTGTCAACTTGTTATAAGAATGTGTTCAAATATTGTAATATCGGACATTTTTCTTGTGTCGAATAAAATTTCTTGGTTGTTGCTAATCNTATAATCCAAAAATTATAGTAAATTGTAAAAATATCAAAAAATTTAAAAAAACTCTAGATTAGTCTCTTTTATTGTTGTAAATGTGTGACAAAAATTGTAAATAATTCCAATAACATTTGCTCAATTAAATTAATTAAAAATAAAAAATTCAAAAAAATTTTGTGGGATTAATATGTCAGTATCAGACGTTCGATACAGATGATCACTGCGTCTACATCGGACATCCGAAGAAGGGGGATGTGTCCAAAAGATGGTAAGTGCGTCTGTATCAGACGTCTGAGGAGCCTAAAATTAATTTTTTTAAACTCAAGTCCGAATCGGACTATTTACCTAAAACTCGAGCATGAATTGAATTTTTATTTCTAATTTCAAGAATTTTATTGTTATCAATTTTGTTAACATAATTTATCGATTAATTATGATAAAAAGTATAATAATAATAATTTTTTTTTTTAAAGTAGTTAAAAGTTAACAAAATTGAATAAAATTAAAAATTAATATAAAATAAAAAAAATAAAAATGGGAGGTATTTAATAAAATTAAATGGTAATAACGCATTGATATTGAGATGTCTATTATGGTACTTTCGCATTTCAGATTCTGAATCACGTGTTGTGGTTAACCTTCCAAGAAATAAAATAAAATAAATATTAAATAGTAAGGATGACGATATAGCAAAAGACAAAGGGGCATTTAAGGAATTTGGTCAGCCTAGATTCTTTCGGTGCTCTTCAAAGAACACACCTCTACTAAAATTCAGAAATCGAAGCTCACTTCAATGGCGTCCTCAGATGCCCATGGCCATCCCCACCATGGCCATTCCCACAGTCCTCATCACCCGCACGACCACGATCACCCGCACGACCACGATCACGGCCACAGCCACGAGTAATTTCTCGCCTTCATTTACTTGCGTCTTCGATCGATTATTTTGCAGCTTAATCTCAATCTTCGTTCTAATTTCTGCTCGATTTACAGAGAATCTCATGGAGATTCTTCGTGGGTCGGTCCCGATGGGAAAGTTTATCATAGTCACGATGGATTGGCGCCTCACTCGCACGAACCGATTTACTCGCCTGGCTTCTTCAGCCGAAGAGCTCCACCCCTTCTCACTAGGGATTTCAACGAAAGAGCTTTCACTGTTGGTATAGGCGGTCCTGTTGGTACTGGGTACTCCTCTCTTCCATTTATATTTTATCTTACACTTGGATAATTAATGGATGATGTTGTTTGGAAAATTATTTATCTGCTGCATATTGGATAGTTTCTAGGGTAATTATCAATTTAGCCATGAACTATGAAGTCGTGGAAAAGAAAAGTCCTAATTTTAACTATGTTTGACTATTTAGTTAACACATTTCATTAATAAAATTAATAAAAAAGTTGAAAATATTATAAATTTGTGAAAAATCTTGTTTTTTACAGATTTAAAATGAGTTAAATAAACCATAAATTTATTATTACATCTTTTTTATTTATCGAAAAGTCATTAAAATTAACCAAATTGACACAATACTTAAAATCAAATGTGATGACAGAGTACTCCTTTTAATTATGGTAAAGTTTAAAGTGACTATCGACACTTTTGAAGGTTCAAGCTATGCAACTACACCCATAGTTCATGAAGTTTTTTACCTTATTTTTTATGATGTTTTGGTTTTTATTGATGTGGGTTTTACATTATTACTTGACTTCTACCGCATTAAGTTGCAAATTTATCATGTACTTACAAAGATAAAATCCTGAGTGCTCATGTCTTTTCATATTTTTTGAGCAATCTTTCTACTTTGACTTGAACGTTTTTCCCTGGCTTTGCTCTTCCTCATTTGGTAAAAATATTCTGTTCGATAGTTCAACATATTATATGTCAGTTCCAAACCTCACTTTATCACAAATGCTTTTATTAAGATTCCCTAACATTCGAATTGTGAAGGAAAACGGCTCTCATGCTGGCTCTTTGTCAACTCATGCGCGATAAGTACAGCCTTGCTGCTGTAAGTATTTGTGACATTTCCTTTTTATGACCTTTTGGAAAGGATAATTCTATGTATATCTTTTTAGCATAATTTCTTTACATATTTTCTGACATGTTATGTTGTGATTGATACACGAAATATTATAAATTATTATTTTAATTATAATGCATTAACTGCTCTTTAACTACATCAATCACAACTTGACACATAAAAAATTATGTTAAGAGGATATGCTAAGAATGTATACATAGCATTACTCGTTTGAAAATGATAGCTTTGTATGTTTCCTAGGTATCTTCTTATAACTTATTGGTGATGCAAGATAACATGAGATTTATTTTATTAAGGTGACAAATGACATATTCACGAAAGAGGATGGTGAGTTCTTAGTGAAGCATGGGGCCTTGCCTGAGGAAAGGATTAGAGCGGTTGAAACTGGGGGATGCCCGCACGCAGCGATTCGTGAAGACATTAGCATCAATCTTGGCCCCCTTGAACAACTATCGAACTTATTCAAGGCAGATATACTTCTTTGTGAATCTGGAGGGGGTGAGTTTAATTTTTTTAAGGGTAGTTATCAATTTGCCCCCTGAACTATAAAAGCAATTGCAACGAATATCTCAATTTTCAAAAGTCGTCAATTGACCCCTTAACATTCTTTCATTAAATTTAAGATGTTTGTTAATTTTGGTAGCACGTTCTGCCAATGTGATTCTTTAACAACTTGGAAATAAATAAAAAACATCTAATAATAAATTTACATTTTTATTTAACTAAATTAATCTTATAAAAACAAGTATTTTCATCTATTTATATTCTTTTAAACATTTTTATCCTCATTTATTAATGAAATGTGTTACATAAACTGACAAACATTATTGAAATTAACTAGAAACATGATGTTAAAGTGATATTTGCAATTATAGTGCAGTTCAAGATGTCAATTGATGACTTTTTAAGTTTAGGGTGTATGCTACAAGTATCCCCTTGGTTTAGGGGGTGAATAGATATTTACCCGTTTTTAATATCAGTTAGAAAACCGTATCATAATAAAATCATATTTCTTTTGGCTAGAACTTTATGGTTCCATAGATTTATATTTTATTGGTTTCTTTCACATAATGCAGATAATCTGGCTGCTAACTTCAGTCGGGAACTGGCCGACTATATTATATACATCATCGACGTATCGGCAGGTGATAAAATCCCTCGAAAAGGTGGTCCTGGCATCACTCAGGCTGATCTTCTCGTGAGTGACTTGAGAAGCTTTTTGTAGTTGATTTGACAATGTGGGAAGAAGAAGAAAATCAGGGCCTTGGATTGTCCATGATTTTGTTGGGCTGGTGATGCAGGTCATTAACAAAACTGATCTTGCTCCAGCTGTTGGAGCTGATTTGGGAGTTATGCAACGCGATGCGCTTCGAATGCGGGATGGGGGCCCGTTTGTGTTTGCCCAGGTCATTTCTCTACGATTGGTTATATTTGAATTTTGTCGTTGAATTTTGGGTCTTAGTTAACAATTGCTATAGATTCTCACCAAATTGAACTAGACCGAAGTTCTTATTCGAGTCTGATGCAAAGAAAATGCTTCCATTGTCGATAAAATAGAATAAATATATCAAATGTAACAGAACACCACAGTGGGCAGTGGCTGACCTGAATCACGAGCTATTGCTGGGAAAGATAACATCATGAAAGATAATATTATGTTTCATTTTAAGATCGGATTCAGGGAGTTTACTCTTAGATCGATTAACCACCCCTCTTCTAGCGATAGAACGATAAGATTAGAGGGAATAAAGAGAAATAACTAAAAAATGCCTGATTCCTCCCCTTCCTTGGGGGCTGTGGTTATTTAAATAAAATAACATAGACTTGACTTAATATGAAAGGACTAAAATACCCAACAAACTTAAAAAAAATAATCAAAATAAATAGGCAAACAATAACGAAAGTAAATCTAATATTAGACTCGTCTAGCATATTGTTTACGAAAGCGTCTGTAACATTTCAAGTCTAAGTGGTGAAATTAAGGTGACTGAAAATGTCGGTGAATTGCAGGTGAAGCACGGGATCGGAGTCGAGGCGATAGTGAGCCACATCTTACAGGCATGGGAAGGAGCGACCCGAAAGAAACGACACTGAGAAAGAGAATGAAAATGAAAGCGAGAGGTGATTTACTTCTTCTTTTTCAATAAAAAGCTGAATCATCCCTCTGAATATCAGCTCTTTCGTTTCTCTTAATTTCGCCAGTGTGCCACTTAGTTGGACTGTGTGCCAATAAAAAGCCTGTGCTTCAAGCCATTTCCCTGTCAAATTATGCCTAAAATATTGGTCAAAAGTTTAAGGATAAACTTATCAGTTTCTTAGTTTCTCATCTCTTGCGGATTCATATTCGAAACTGTTTCTCGGCTCGGTTAATTTTGAAGGAAAAAAAGCACGCTTTCTTCCTTTTTGTTCTCTTCTTTCGACATGGTTACTGCACTAATTTACAGATAATGTTAAGTTTACCTTCTTAGCATACGTTCTTTATTTACTTTCTTACGAATCGACTTCTAATTAGTCCAATTAAAGTGTTTTCAATATATTTTTCCATTTGGACCAATGAAAACTCGACTCGTCAGAAGATAAATTAAAATAGAATGTTAATTAATTAAATCTAGCATTATCCATGATATATTTATGTGAACGATTTTGTGGCATTTCACGTATTGAATTTTCTTTCAAAATAAGATTTAAAGATTGGTTACCAATTTTCCTTATTTGCGCTTCCAATTTTATCGTTCAGTGCATGCTTTTGTACGACTAACAAAAGATTTTGACAAATAGTTTAGTGCATCTCCTAGCATCGAAACGACTAATAGTTTTATTCATTGCGACTAATATCACCATCCATGTTCTTCCTCTTGTTGATGCCATTCGACAACTATCTTATTTATTTAAAGTTGCGATCATGGAGGCTTAAATAATCTAAGAATATTATTTTGAATGCCTAGAATATGAAATCAACTTAAAATTTTGGTTTATTTAGATTCGATTCTGGTTTTACTGCAAAAAATAAACAAATAATTCAATAATTTTGTAAACATTAAGAAGATTTTGTTGATTGCAGCACAATCAACATAAAGAAGAAAGTTTGGAAGAAACAAGTAATTTAATTTTAACATAATTGATGGAACGATAGTTGCAACTGAAACAAAAAATGAATAATAATTTAGAAAATCGAGTTTTAGAGAAAAAAAAATAAAATATAGAAGAAATAATAATTTTTGAATTCTTGTCATCATTTTTATTTCGTTTAGTTACTATATATATTACAAAAGTTATATAAATAATATTTTAAATAAAAATAATAAATCTTATACTCTTTAGTTATAAAATTTCTATAATAATTTCTGACATTTCGTTACTAAAATGATCATAATTTTTTTTATAATACTCAGAATGACCTGAAACTTAAACCATTAGAAACTAGATATTTGAGACATATAAATTCATAGGTCACATATTATATTTGGTAACTATTTGCCCTTCCAAAAGTAAGTCAAAATTTATCACATAAAACTATTAAGTTTTTATCACCATTTATTTATTGAGTTTAATACTAAACAAAAACAAATCAAAATTTCAAAGTTACCCTTAGCATAACATGTTCATTTCGACCTCCGATAGCATAGCAAGTCTGACATAGATAACAAGGACTATCCCGGGGATCACTAGGAGGAGACGACAGAAGAAAAGCTCTTGACAAGAAATCAAACTGCTCTAAACTTGCATAACGATAGAATATGACGTCAATTGCAGAGCGGATGAGGTTGCCGCGCCGGTGGAGTTCAATCGTGACCCTCTCTACACTTCAAGCGGATACTTGTGTAGATCGCAGATATTATAACGTGCGTAAGAGATAATTTCCAGAACTCCATTCCATAAAATTGTAAAAACATGGATAATAAAATACTCCACAAAACTTTATGAAATTTTATTGACGTATATAATTTTAATAGATTTTTGTTTGTTTATGTATTAAAAAATTATAGTAAACTGTACAATTGTCGAAAAAATTTAAAATTTTTCATATTAGTCTTTTTTTTATTGTTGTAAATATGTGATAAAAAATTTAAAAAATAATTTGGGAGTTCGGACACAGTAATCGTCTGATACAGACGCAATGATCGTCTGATACAGACACAGTGATCATCCGATACAGACGCAAGATACGTCCGATGGAAAGTCAGATCGTCCGTATTGGACGTCCGATAAACCCAAATTTTATTTTTTTAAAACTCAGGTCTGAATCGATATATATATATATATGTGAAATTCGAGTTTCTTTTGTTTTTACTCTTGAATCAAACCATAAAAAAATAATAAAAAATAATAATTTATTAATATATTAATAAAAATTAAAAAATAATAATTATTTTGATGCAACCCCAATTCGAATTAGGGGTGGGCAAACCCGACCCGACCCGCAAGTTAACGGGTCGTAACGGGTCGGGTAACGGGTTAACACTTTAAAAAATTGAAAGTTTGCGGGTCGTTAGCAGGTTAGCGGGTCTGTTTTGGTTGACCCGCTTGACCCGCATATAATTGTCTTTCTCCATAATCAACCGATTCAACCCTAATTTTCTGTTTCATTTTCGTCAACTGGAGGCTCCACGCTCACCTCCGGTGGATTACATTACGTACATCCTGAACGGGACCTAGAATCAAATTATCGTCGGTGCAAATGGTGCTCTTCTCAGGTGCTTGGAAAATGGAAGCAACGGTTTGCTTAATCACAACCTTCGTCCCTAATCCTCGTTACTACGGGTATTAATCTCCTCTTACTTCTCTGTCGCTCTACGATTCTTTATCGTCTTTCTCCCGCAGTGCTTTCCTTTGGCATCGTCTGATTGGAACCAGAGTTCTCGGAGCTTCCCACGACAGCTCTTCTTTTCTCCGAAATTACACCCTCTGCGTTAAGAACAAGGAAAACCTTCAGTTCTGTTCATAGAATTTGGTTTCGATTCTCTCTGGCAGGAGATGAGGGGAAACCCTAATCGTAACTTTTTCAGCAATCTGTGTGTTGATGTCCCTCAAATGCTACGTCGCTATACCAGCACAATTTCAATTAGAATTACTGTAGGTATTTAGAGGCCAGAATAAAAGTATTTCTTGGCCGAGAATTCTATTACAAATTTTTTACCTTCCCTTCCCTTATTGTTCTTTACGTAATCTGAGTATTGTTCGTCTAAGCTTTATTTATGCTGCAATTTAGTTTTTAGGAATCCTCGGCAACCAGATTTTATTTTTTACCGTGTAGGAATTGTGAGTAAGCAACTTTAATCTACGAGGGTTGCTCCGATCAGGGGTGTTTAATTTTAATTGCTGATTGATTTAGAAATTTTCTAATAATGTTTATGATTTCTGTTTATTAAAATTGCTAGGCATACTTTGACAGAGTTTCCCGAATTCAGAGCACGACATGGAAAATTTTAATAGCTATTTCTCTAATTTCTTACAAATCATAATCTTTTATATATTTTCTATTTGTGGGTTGCTTCATTTTAATTCTCTCTATGTCGCTATCTCTTGCATACGAGACATTTTCAATTAGAATTAATGTGTGAATTAGAGGTGAGAATAAATGTATCTCGGCCGGGAATTCTATTATAAATATTTTCCCTTTCCCTTCCCCTTCCCTTCTTCTTCTTTACATAATTTGAGTATTGTTCGTCTAAACTTTATTTTTTCAGATCTTGCTAAGAAGCTTGAAGAATATATGTTGAAAATTTGCTCTGGTGAGATTCATCCCGAGGAAGACGAAAGTCAACTCGCTGTAAATTTTGCGGAAGGTGATTTTTTAGTTTCTACAAGTTTTGATATTTTCCCTCGTATCTACGCGAATGGTTAATTTTTTTCATTGGTACAGCTGCTCTTCTTCTGTTCAGGTGTATAGTAGAAAGGTGGAATATTTGTATTCACTGGTTCTGCGCGCTTTGGAGTTCGTTTCTCAGAATAGGTTAGATTTTTGCTGGTCTTTGCTGTATTTTGTGGGAAATGGTAGTTGTTTTGTAGGATGGCAAGTACGTCGAGCACTGCTACCAATACCAATGTTCCGACAAGGAAAAGAGCTTTGAGGTCAGATGTTTGGGAACATTTCATCCAGAATGAAGATGCAAATACGGATAATCCAACGTCATCATGCAAGTATTGTGGTGCAGTATATGGTTGTCATCCAAGGAAGAATAGTACGACAAATATGCAGAGACATTTGTTGAAATGCAAAAAATATGTGGCAACACAGGATGCGAGACAAAAAAAGATATCATCATTTACAGCAAAGAAAGAAGCAGAAAGTTCTTCCACTTCTTCATTTACTCAAGAAGGTGGGCGTGAAGTAATTGTGAAATTATTAGTTAAGGAGGAGCTATCGCTGAGGCTAGTAGAATCAGATAGCTTCAATCAAGCATTCACGTACTTTCAGCCGACATTTATTGTGCCTTCTCGGATGACAGTTTCAAGAGATATCGAGGTTTTATACCTGAAGGAGAAGAAGAAATTGAAAGCCTTCTTCGAACAAACTAAGCAAAGAGTTTGTCTGACCACTGATTGTTGGACATCCAGTCAAACAAATAATTATATGGTTTTAACTGGACACTTTATTGACAGCAGTTGGAATTTGCACAAAAGAATTTTGAATTTTTGCCAGATTGACAATCATAGAGGCGATACAATTGGAAAGCTACTTGAGACGTGTCTCCACGAGTGGGGGATTCAGCAAATCTTGACGATCACAGTGGATAATGCATCCTCAAATGACACGGCCATTTCATATTTGGTGAGGAGTTTGCGGCAGTGGCAAGGGTTGGTTTTGGACGGAGACGTCATTCACATAAGATGCTTTGCCCATATAATCAATTTAATTGTGAATGATGGCCTCAAAGAGCATCAACCTGCCATTAAGAGGGTTCAAAAAGCGGTTAAATATGTTAAATCGTCACCTGGTCGATTGCAGCAGTTCAAGACGTGCATCGAAATGATGAAGATCAACTTTAGGGGTAATGTTACACTTGATACCCCAACTCGATGGAACTCCACTTTTCTGATGTTAGATAATGCAGAAAAGTATGATAAAGCCTTTGAGAAACTTGGAGAGATTGATGTCCAGTATTTCTGCAACTTCAACGAGGAAGGAGGGGCCCCGACCGAGGATGATTGGGCAAAAATTCGTGACTTTTGTAAGTTTTTGAAGGCTTTCTATGATGCAACATTGAAAGTTTCCGCCTCTAATCACGTGACTGCGAATTTGTACATTCGTGAAGTGTGCAAGTTGAAGTTAACCATCGACGAGTATGCAGCACGTGATGATTCATTGTTGAAGACCATGGCTCTCGGCATGCAAACAAAATTTTGCAAGTATTGGGGCGACTTTGCTAGGATGAATGCTCTCACGTTTGTTGCTGTTTTATTGGATCCGATGTGCAAACGGACGATGCTTAGACATTGTATGTCCATTTTGTTTGGTGAAGAACACAGTGACGATTTGACAACAAATGTGGAGAACGTTCTCCGACGCCTATATTCAGAGTACAAAGGCGAGGATCCAGCACTAGCAGCAGGCAATGTAGAACGGCAACCACTTCCTACGATTGATAAGCTATTCTCTTCACTTTACAAAACAACTCCCAATTACGAGACAATTGGTAGCAGGTCAGAAATTGAGGAGTATTTAGCCGACAAATGTGAAGTCTTCATGGAAGATTTTAATATTCTAGCTTGGTGGAAGCTGAATTGTCATAGATATCCAATTCTGAGTCAAATAGCGAAGGATGTGCTGATTACGCCCATTTCTACTGTCCCGTCGGAGTCCGCTTTTAGTTGCGGGGGTCGGGTTGTTGATGCGTTCCGAACCTCTCTTTTACCAAAAACAGTAGAAGCGCTAATATGCACTCAGAATTGGCTCCGGTCCAAACTTCCAACTATATTGGACCCAGTTGAAGATTATGGCACAATTGATGAAGGTACATTGATTTTAATGTCATAAGTCAATTTATTAATTTTCATTGATTCTAAAATGTCTTCCAATTTCTATATGTTTCTTTTCCAGAAATTGAGGCTAGTTTTGAACAGCCTGACATTGACACCGAGTCACAAACAGAAGCAAATCCAAATCTTCAACATCAAGATTTAACCGTAGACGAAGAATTGCCAATGATTATTGAGTAGTTGAGATGTATTATGGATTAAACAGTTACACATTTTCTGAATTTTTAAGTTGTTATTTAATGGTTGGATTTATGATTGTTGAGATGACAATTAGATTAGTTAGTTGTAGATCTATTTTGATTAGAATATGGATGATTTTTAAATATATTGAATTGATTGTTTTTAGGTGGGATTAGATGAAATTTTAGGGAAGATTATGTTGAATTTTTTTTAACGGTCGTTGACCCGATAAGGACCCGATAAGGAGTGAGTCGGGTCAAGATTTTTCCTTATCGGGTCAACTTTTTTTCTCCTATCAGGTTCGGGTCGGGTCAAGATTTTCCCTGACCCGACTCGAATTGACCCGCGCCCAGCCCTAATTCGAATCCAAATTTTTCAACTCGTGTTAAAAATCAATTTCGAATTTCGGGTCAATATTTGATTTCAAAAACTCCAGACCAAAATTGCAGCTGTGGGCCGGTTTGATTAGTTGGGCCGGATCAGAGGGCAAGAAGCCCAATCTTTATTAGCCAAATCGCCGGGCCAAACCCTAAATCACCTCTCCACCTATATATACTCTTCGATTTCTTTCCTGCCTCCTCTTCCACTGCTCCTTTAGGCGGCCGATCTACCGTAGGCCTCTTTCTTGCTCTGCTCTGTTGAGCTTCATTTTGTATTCAATTTAGCTATTGATCATATATGAAGCTTGTTCTTGTTTATGTCGTTCGGTTATTCGATTGGGGAATAAGGAGTGTGTGTTTTTTTGAACTTTAGGTGATTATAAATGGCGGTGCCTTTGTTGACGAAGAAGGTAGTGAAGAAGCGGGTTAAGAAGTTTAAGAGGCCCCAGAGCGATAGGAAGATCTCTGTCAAGGTACGATCGTGTTTTCATTCTGATTACTTAGTGTGAAGTATATAGTACGGGCATGTATCTCCTTGAAAAGAAATGAGAATCTGGTAGTATGATCAATTCTTTTGGTATCTCAGAAAGTAATATGGCGATTCGAATTATCTTGTCGGATTCTTCTTTCATTTGAGAAATCTAAATCTCTATGATATGAAAATCAATACATATATGACATCTAGCCTAAATTGTATCATCCGGTGCACTATGGTGATCTAGGAATCTGCATCGGGGTCGTTTTTTCTGAAAATTTCTCCCACTGTTTGGGATAATTTGGTTCGCCATTGTCTGAAATCAATATGTTAATATTATTCTCGTTGACTATTGCTCTCTGATTGTTGAAGTTTATTCAGACTGATAAATGTAAATGTTACTTATTTTCATGCCTGACATAATTATTTAGATGTGACATAATTAGTTGGATGTTAGGAAACTCCAGTGACATAACATTTGTTTCTCTTGATATTATAGTTGATTTGTAAAAGATTATGGCATTGATAATCGATGTATTCTGTCTTTTGGTGCCTAGTCCTGACAAATCAAATATTTACCTTGAAATTTATCTTTTTTCGTATATCCAGCTCAATTTTTAAGCAAGTTGTGTTATTTGTTGAAAAGTTGTGATTTTTGCTATGAAGTATTGCCCACTTTTGCTTCATGTATTGGTGCTTAATTCTATGTACTAAGAAATAAATCGTGTTCTGCGTCTAATTTTAACCCTGTGATTTGTTACAAGTTTCTGCTTTCAAGCTGATTGATTTTAAGTTCAAATGGGTGCAAATTCACGACTTCATGAATTCATATGTAACAGGAAAACTGGCGTAGACCAAAGGGTATTGATTCCAGGGTGAGAAGAAAGTTCAAGGGATGCACTTTAATGCCAAATATTGGTTATGGCTCAGACAAGAAAACCCGCCATTATCTACCAAACGGATTCAAGAAGTTTGTTGTTCACAATGTGAAGGAGCTAGAAGTGCTTCTGATGCATAATAGGTATGTTTCATACCTCTTCCACTTAATTTTTCTCTTCACTTGAAAGAATACTCCTGAAAATCCAGTTATATTTCAGGACTTACTGTGCTGAAATTGCTCACAATGTTTCAACTAGAAAGAGGAAAGAGATTGTTGAGAGAGCTGCCCAGCTTGACGTTGTGGTGACCAACAAGTTAGCCAGGTTGCGAAGCCAGGAAGACGAATGAGGCGGAAACACTCGATTGGTCGGTGATAGTCCTCTTAAAATTTCGTGCTCGTAAGTAAAATCTACTCTTTTTAAGATGGTTAGTGTCGATTTCTCATTCCGTTCTATGAGATTTTTATCGATCTTAGTTGAAACTTGATTGATTAAACATTATGTCACAATTATCGATGATTGTTTATCTTTAGATATGCTATTTGTTGTGAAGAATACATGAGTCGATTAAGGTTGCTTTTTTATTTAACTGAAATTGAATTATTTGGTTTTTGGTTTTAAGTTTGGGACCAAAAACCGATCTCAATATTCAAAATTAGATTTTCAACACGATTTGAAAGATCTTGGTTTTGTTTGAAACAGTGGTAGTTTTTTCAATAATAATTTAATTTAAATTATTAAAATAATGAGTTGTATTCAAGTTTCTATTACATTTAATTTAAAATTTTAAAAAAATAAATAAAAGCTAGAAAGTTTTATTATATTTATAAAAACAATGAAAATTTAAATAAATACCAATTTTATGTCGTATTTTATTTTAATGTATTAATTAAAATTAATTATGAGCATTGGTTTTTTGGGTTTTTAAAAAAAAAATACAAAAATCGATAGGAATGTTGGTTAATAATTAAAATCCACCTAAACATAAAATTAATTTTTTAATTGACCCAACTTTAATCAAATAATGCATGTTGCAAACATATTCCGAATTGGCTTTGAGACATGGTGTCAAAATAATTTATCTAAATATAATGGAATAATATTTATTTAAAATAATTAAAACTTGAAGTTGAAGGAAAAAAAAGTCAAAGATAATTGCACTATCATAATACAATCAACCTTCATTTTTATAAAATAATAACTTCATGTTTACATAATAATAATAATAATAATAATAATAATAATAATCATGAAACATGTATCATTTCATTTCAAACATGACCATTGTCATTTTTGTTTTATTTTTTTTTGGCATCTTATTTTTTTTAAGTTTCTTAAAAATACTGCATTTGATTATTAAGTAATTTTTAATAGGTTAATTTTCCATTTCTAAAATAAATTAAAATGTTATTGAATAAAATAAAATAAAAATAAATAAAAAATTATTAGAAAATCAATTTTATCTAATATAATATATTATATATTATATTAAAAATTATTAGAAAATCAATTTTATCTACTATATCTAATATGCTATATCATCTTATCATATTTCTTGATGTGTCATCGTGTGATTAAAAGAATTTAAATAAATTATTATCATATTGCTTGACGTGTTCATATATAAATATATTTAAATAAAAAATAATTATTTATTAAATATATTTAAATTAATTCTAATTATATCAGAGTGTTTAAGAGGTTGAGCGATCTTAATTCTTGAGATTTTCTCCTTCCTTCGCATTTGAGATTTCCTGAAACCCTAGCACGGCAGATCCCATCTTCCTCCTTTCCGAAGCATACTGTGAGTTCTCTCTCTCTCTCTTTCTCTCTCTCTGGTTTTGATTCCCGTACCAACGATTGTGTCGTGAGCGGTCATATATTCCAAGGGAGCCTTTTTATTTCGTTTTATGAAGTTTTGGAATTCCGTCTGTGGTTTGTTTTAGCGAACATCGAGGTTTTTTTTTGAATTTGGAATTCTTTTGTCTTTCGGGTCTCAAAATTTGCAGCAAGCATGGCATATGCTGCAATGAAGCCTACGAAGCTGGGATTGGAGGAACCCCAGGAGCAAATCCACAAGATTAGGATCACCTTGTCCTCTAAAAACGTCAAGAACGTTGAGAAAGGTACTTGTTTATTTTTCTTCGTTAATTTGTAATACTGGAACATTTACAAGTTTTTTCCTCATTTTGTTTTTTTGTCAGTAGAAATTCTATATGCTTTACCAGTAAACTGGTTTTCCTGGAGTTATCGTCAATGTCCTTTTATTCTTATTATGCGAATCAAGTAACGATATGGTGGATGCAGCGATTTGAGTAGATAGTTCTAGGTTTCCATTCTAGAGTTAAGCCATGGTTTAAACTCCACGTTCTTATTATGCATGTTTTATACTTGCAGTCTGCTCTGATTTAATTCGTGGGGCCAAGGACAGGAAACTGAAGGTCAAGGGGCCCGTGAGAATCCCCACCAAGGTCTTGAAAATTACCACCAGAAAGTCCCCTTGCGGCGAAGGTATTTATTGAATGTTTCAGTATGTAAATTGAAATAATTTAATCTTTTTCTTCATAGCTTATGTCTTTATGCTAGTGTAATCACATTCTCTTCGAAATGTGCATCCATATGATATCATAATTTACTTTTATTTGGCTATTGTGATGGGATGAGGTAATCCAAAAGTAGAATAAAGTTGTCTTAACTAATTGTTTTACACATTACCCTGGCTATATTTTCTTTACTGAGGCAAATCATTATGTTATATATTTTTCAAAAAAAAGAAATGGATTAAACGTTTTATACGATGATATTCAAATTCGCTATGTTGTTTGAATTTTTTTTGGTGATTTTAGGTACCAACACATGGGATAGATTTGAACTACGCGTTCACAAGCGAGTTATTGATCTTTTCAGCTCGCCTGATGTGGTTAAGCAGATCACCTCCATCACTTTAGAATCTGGCGTAGAGGTTGAGGTCACCATTGCTGATTCTTAAGTCTTCAATCCTCACTTTTTTGAAATCTTTGCAGAACTGCATGTCTTCTATTTACACTGCTCTTGGAAGTAAGGTCAGATTTGATTTCTCAGTTTAAAGATTTTGGTAGAAAGTTTCATCAGATCTTTGAGATATGAGTCTAGCAATTTAGATGATAGTGTCTAGTTCTAATTGACACATTTGCTTTCTTTTTTTGGAACATTAATTTCACATAAGTTGATTTTGAATTGAAATGATCTTTTGAATTGTGTGACTTTAACATCCATTTAAGAGTCTTGCTCGATTTGTTGACTATGCATAGTTTGATTTTCTATCGGTGATGTATAAGTACTCATCGTAGATAATGGTTTCTTCTAGTCCTTAATGCAATTCGTTCGTTATTGAATCTAGGATTCTCGAGTCTTGTCTCAAAAGATGTCTGAATTTGGAAATGTAGATCTTTACGATCGTTGTCCCATTAAGCTGAATTCGAGGAACATTTTTTGATCGAGTCTAGTATAAGCTTGTCGAATGCGAGGTTGTTAACTCGACTTTGGAACGTGTAATTGGAATATTTCACTATAATAAATTCATTACGACATATAATAGTGAATTAAAAACTCTCCAATGAGCCTTACATCTCATACACGAAGGCAATTTTTTGCGAACTCCAAACAAAGTTCTCAAGTTCAAAGTCCTCGTGATTGAACTAATTCTTCTCATCGATGATTGGCTAAGGAATGAACTTTAAGGCGCAATCAATGATTGTTGACGAGAACGGGAGCTAACAATTTGGGTGTCGTTTATGGTAGAGAACAAATCGGCTAATGATCAGGCTGGCTCTGCGTGTCGTTTATGGTTCTAAACTCTAAACAGAAAACCAATCGTGTTGGTTTCGATCGGTCAAAAAATTGAAACATGATCATCCTGAATTATTATAATTCGATTAACCACAAATAAACGAGAAAATAAAATGAAACTACTCGACAACAATTGATGTTGGTTTGTGCAATTAAATAAAGGGTCTTAGTTGAAGTAGATTTTCAACCCTGTAAAATGATCAAACGACTAGAAATCAGAGATTTCCAATCTGAACCGCACGTTGATCCAATTGATAAGCCACGTGTGGGTTTGTCGAATAAAAAGTCAACGATCTCTCCAATAATGTCGCATCTTTAGCGAACAAAAACCAAGCACACCATCTAAAAACTTGTACACTATTTATATCACCATTTTATAAATACCAAAAAAAATGAATTTTAAATCAAATAAAAAAGAGAGAGTGAAGAACAACCCTCTCTCTCTCTCTCTCTCTCTGCATTCCTTTCATTCTCTCACTAAGTTTTTTTTTGTACAAAATAGATAAACATTCTTCAAACCAACGTCCAAGTTTTCATTCCAAACCGATTTCTTGGGTTTAGCATTCTTCAATGGCAGATGCAGACCGAGTCCGAGCATTCTCGTCTCCGGAATTACTACATCGATGCGACGATCATAATCTAGAAGGTAATTGAATTGAATTGTTCTTCGTGTTATTGAAAATTAACGATGAATATCTTGTTCGGTTTCTCCTCGAGAGCAGGCATTGCCGCGAATGTGAAGCTGCTTTTGAAGCTCATACAAGAACACACCGAGGCAAGCCAGAAAGACAACGATGACCGAAAGGCACAAAGGGTGGCCGGAATGATCGGCATCATCGATGATGTGAAGACGAGGATCGAAAAAGCACAATCTTCGAGCCATAAACGGGCAGCCGAGCTCCGGCGATGCAACACCGATCTCCGACGAAACGGACCGAATGACAAAAAACCGAGCGACCAGATAGCGAATGAGAAAGATCGGTTGAGAAAGGAGTTGAATGCGAGCTTGGCTGCGAGAAAGAGCTTGGAAATAATGTGTTCAAGCATGGGAAAAGAGAAAGAAATCATGGCAAAAGAGCTTTCTAAGAAGGTTCAAGAGCTCAATGAAATGGAGGAAATGATCAATGACTTGAAAGCTCAAAATGGGAGGCTTTTGGCCAAAGTTCAAACTTGTGCTCTAGATCACAAGAAGAAGAAGAACCCAAATGATGAAGAGAGTCAAGGGAACAAGGCCCTCCAAGAGAAGAACAAGGCCCTTTCCGAGCAACTTCTCCGGTCGCTCGATGGCTATAAATCGATGAAGCGGAAATTAAAAGAAGCACGAGACGAAAACCGAGGGATCTCTGAAACCATTGAAGAGATGAGCGTCGATGTCAAAGCCGGGCTAGATCGGATAAGAAGCTTCCGAGAAAGAATTATATCGAAGAAGGAAGAACAGGTGGACGTTGAAACGGAAATATCGGCATTGGATAGTATGTTTGAAGATTTCAGCTTGAAAATTTCACAGCATAGACAAGGCCAAAGTGGATGTTCTAAGCCAAAAAGGGAAGCTAATTCAAAGAAGCAGCCTGTTCTTGCTTAATTTCAAAGAATCTAACTTGAAAAACATCAATTTTGCTACTTTTTTTTGCTGATTTTGTCCTGTTTTTGGGTGGCTGTTCTCGAGATTTGTGCTTCAAGATTTTTGTTCATCCTAGGCTGCAGTGTTTGAGGTTGTTTTTTTGGACCCCAAGTGCTTGTTTGTTTAGCTATCAAGAAACTAAAATCACATGTTAACAAAGGTGACATTGAATTCATTGTCGGAAACTCAATGAATTCAATGAAAGAAAAAGGTTATCAATAGCTTTAAAAAAGAAATCATCCAAAGGAAGAGAAACCAAGAAAAGGTTCTACGATGAAAGAAAAAGCATATATTCAATAGAAGACACTGCACTCTCAATATGGTGGACGTTGTTCGTTGGTTGTGGCTACTACAAATAAAGAAGTCGATTCTCATATCCCGAACGATCCGACCTTGCCACCGCATCTAGTCTGCCAACTACACAATGTAATGCTCAAATGACATTGCAGCCTTTGAGCCCTGTATGTGACCAACTTCACTGAGTTCGTGATTTTTAAGATTAACATTATATATTCTGGATCTTTAAGTCTATTTTTTTTTGCAGCAAGAGCAAAAGGAAGCATATATTTCGGCTGAGTTGGGTGCCCCGAGCAAACAGCCAACAAATTATTATTGTAAGACATTGACAGCCAGTGATCCGAGTACACATGGCAGGTTTTCTGTGCCTCGACGAGCAGCTGAGAAAGGTTTTCCTCCATTGGTAAATGCTTTGTATAATAGTCTCTGAAAGTGTTTTCCTTGGTTTTTATTGAAGTATTAGTAAAGTAGTTACAAAATAGTTATTATTCGGTTTTATTCAGTTTACATTTACTTGTATAAATACTTTGGTTAAATAGAAAATACCTTTGACGGTGAAGCTTTACATGGTATCAGAGCCTCCTCCTCCTCCTCCTTCTTCTTCTTTTTCGTTTCTTCAATTTTCCTCCCTGTAATGGCAGCTTCTTCCTCAACCTCCAATGAAAACAGACCAAATCAATTTCAATTTCCGCCTTTCCCAAACCATTCCCAAAATCTGTCAATAAAACTCAATTCAGAAAATTATTTGATTTGGAAGAATATCTTACTGAATATCATCATCTCCAATGGCTTAGAGCCGTTTATAGAAATACCGTCAACAATACCTCCTCAGTTCCTGGATACGTCGTCAATGCAACCGAATCCAGATTTTACAACTTGGCAAAGATACAACCGACTCGTAATGAGTTGGATTTATGCATCCCTGCCAGAGAATATTCTCCCGCAAATCGTGAATTTCACAACCGCCTCGGAAATATGGCGAAGCCTCGGAAAATCTCATTCGTCCGTCTCCTTAGCACGTCTCAATGAGCTGCGAGGGAAACTTCACAACATTAACAAAGGTAACTCTTCAATCACAGAGTATTTACAGAACATTACGAAAATTTGCAACAGCCTTGCTTCAATCGGTGAACCAGTACCGATGAAGGACCAAATCTTGATTTTATTGAATGGACTCGGTAGTGAATACAACTCCTTCGTCACAACGATCTCAAATCGTTCAACCGAAATATCAACGGAAGAAATTCAAAGTATGTTACTTACATTTGAAGCTCGCCTGGAACGACAGAACAATTCGTATTGTCCTCCGTTACTTCCGTCGCCAACAGCAAACTTCACTGCCAATTCTTGCCCCCCTCTGTTTTCATCCTTCGGCGCCACAAATGAAGCAACTATTGGGTTAGGGCAAAGTTATTCTCCTCAGCAGAAGGCTTTTCAAGCCCAACAACGTCCGCCGTTCAAACCCAACAATTTTGGGCAACATATTCACTTCAACCATAATAATGGTGGGCCTAATAATGGTGGAAATGGTGGATCACAATTCAAGCCCAACAAAGGATTTTATCGACCACGTTGCCAAATTTGCAACAAGGTGGGTCATCTCGCCTCGGTTTGTTATCATCGAACAAATCTATCATACAATCCGATTGGGTTTAAACAAAATTCTGGAAATTCGTCTCGGCCTACAGCAAATTGGACTCAATCGGGAATACAATCGGGTTCCGATTTTAATCAAATTACTCCGGCTTGGTTTTTGGATTCCGGCGCAACTAATCATTTCGCCTCGGATAATTCTCTGCTGCATAATTCTGCTCCATATACAGGCACCGATCAAATTTCAGTCGCTAACGGAATGAGAATCCCGATTTCATCGGTAGGTCAAGCATCGATCAATACATCATCCGGTAAATCCTTACTTCTTTCCGATGCAATTCATTCATCTTTTTTGTCTTCTAATCTTTTAAGCGTCAACAAATTATGTCGTGATAATTCAGTCTCGGTTTCCTTTTTTCCTTCATATTTCTTGGTCACTGACCTAAATTCACAGGAAATCATACTTCGGGGTCCGGCAATTAACGGACTTTATAGCCTTCCCGTGTCATCCGAAACACCCTCTGCATTTTTCAGCAAAGTTCTCGATGCTCGGACTTGGCATAATCGACTTGGGCATCCTTCCATCCCGATTCTAAATTCGGTATTTTCGAATTTCAATTTCGCTTTGAATAAAAATTCTACTATTGAACCTTGTATTTCGTGTCCTATGAGTAAGTCTCATAAACTTCCATTTGCATTGTCAAACTCTCGATCTTCGAAATTGTTTGATTTGTTACATACGGATTTGTGGGGACCGGCACCAAAAATGTCAATAAACGGTTTCCGGTATTTTCTTTTAATAATTGATGACTATAGTCGTTTCACTTGGATTTATTTTTTACAATCCAAAGATCAAGTTCCAAATATTTTCAAAAATTTTTGTGCTATGGTTCGGACACAATTTAATTCTTGTGTCAAAACGGTTCAATCGGATTGGGGGGGTGAATTTCGTCCATTACGTCAATTCTTTGATTCTAATGGTATCATTCATAGAGTTTCATGCCCCTATACTCCGGCACAAAATGGTCGGGTCGAACGTAAAAATCGGCATGTTGTCGAAGTCGGGTTATCAATCCTTTTTCATTCTCATATGCCCTTGTCATTTTGGTCATTTGCTTTTCATACCGCGGTACATATTATTAATATGTTACCCTCTCGGGTTTTAGATTTTAAATGCCCATATTTTTTACTTCATTCAATTTCACCCAATTATGAGCTACTCCGGGTTTTTGGTTGTTTGTGCTTTCCGAATCTTCGACCCTACAATTCACATAAACTTGAACCTAGATCCCGAGAATGTGTATTTGTTGGTTATTCCAACAATCATAAAGGATATATTACCTTTGATCCATCTTCGGGTCGATTTTTTATATCCCGAGATGTAATCTTTCATGAAGATTCTTTCCCATATAAAAATTCTAAATTTGAATCTTCATCCGATCAATCTTCCTCTCCTCCGATTGTCATTCCGGTTTCTTTACCTTTCTATTCGAGTTCAAAAATTCCTTCCACTATAATTCCGTGTCTCCCTTCTTCCGAGTCTCCGGTTGGTGCTTTGAAAGATGGCTCTTGTCCGAATGATGATTTTCGGGATAATACTCATCCCATGGTGACTAGAGCAAAATCGGGAATACGTAAACCGAAAGTTCTAGCAACGAATCTCGTGGAACCGGTATCTTTTAAAGAAGCTATTAAATTTCCGTGCTGGATTTCGGCTATGAAAGAAGAGATGGATGCTTTACTCTTAAACAATACTTGGTCATTGGTTACCTTACCCCCGGATTGCCCGGTTATTGGATGCAAATGGGTTTACAAAATAAAAACCAATCCGGATGGCTCTATCAACCGGTATAAGGCTCGGTTAGTGGCCAAGGGATATCATCAACAAGAAAATATAGATTATTTTGAGACATTTAGCCCGGTTGTTAAGCATACAACCATTCGGTTTGTTCTAAGTCTAGCATTTTCTAAAGCTTGGACCTTCAAGCAATTGGATGTTAGTAATGCATTTCTTCACGGAGATCTAGCGGAATCGGTATTCATGGAACAACCTCCCGGGTTTGTAAGTCAATCTTCTCCTTCATTAGTTTGTCGACTTCATAAATCTCTATATGGCCTTAAACAATCTCCTCGGGCATGGTTTTTTAAGCTCTCTTCTGCTCTTATTGAGTTCGGATTTCGAGCTTCGTTGGCGGATCCTTCTCTTTTTATCTTAAAGAAGAATTCGGTTCGGTTATTAATGCTTATATATGTCGACGATATATTACTTACGGGAAATTCCGACTCGGAAATTACTACTCTTATGAATTTCTTGGGTAGCAAATTTGCTATCAAGGACTTAGGAATCCCTCACCAATTTCTCGGGATTAATTTCAGATTTTCCGGGAATTCATTGTTCTTATCTCAATCCCGGTATATTGAATCTTTACTTGATAAGGCAAATATGTCGGAGTGCAAACCGGTGGATTCTCCTATGTTGACTAAACCGATATTGTCTTCAAATGATGGCTCGGTTTTACCGGACGACACTCTTTTTCGACAACTCATTGGTGGGCTACAATATTGCAATCTCACGAGACCGGACATCTCATTTGCCGTTAATAAATTAAGCCAATTTATGCATTCACCTACGGATACTCATTGGCTTGCGTTGAAGAGACTTTTACGGTATTTGAAAGGTACAATTTCATTTGCATTGAAATTTGTACGGGATTCGTCGTGCCCTTACTTACTTGGTTTTGCGGATTGGGGGTCCTCTCTTGACGATCGTCGTAGTACGAGTGGGTTTTGTTTCTTCTTTGGATCGAACCTTATATCTTGGTCATCCTTCAAACAAAAATGTGTTTCCCGGTCAAGCACGGAATCCGAATATCGAAGTGTTGCCGATGCGGTCTCGGAATTATTATGGTTGAAGAAGCTTTGTGGTGATCTTGAAGTCTCTCTCAAAGCCATCCCAGAAATTTTATGTGATAATATTAGTGCAACGTTTCTAGCATCTAATCCGGCTTTACATTCTAAATCGAAACATATGGATTTAGATTTCCACTGCATTCGAGAAAAGATAGCTGCAAACGAGATTAAAGTGTCGTTTACGCCATCATCTTCTCAACTTGCGGATGGTTTAACCAAACCTCTTTCCGGAGATATATTCAAATTTTTACGGACCAAGCTTAATGTCGTTCCTCCTTAAGCTTGAGGGGGGGTATTGAAGTATTAGTAAAGTAGTTACAAAATAGTTATTATTCGGTTTTATTCAGTTTACATTTACTTGTATAAATACTTTGGTTAAATAGAAAATACCTTTGACGGTGAAGTTTACAGTTTTTGATTTCTGTCTTTAGCCTCGAGTTTCCACATGCAGGACTTCTCTCAGCAGCCCCCTGCCCAGGGGTTGATTGCAAGAGATCTTCATGATAATGAATGGAAATTTAGACATATATTCTGAGGTGAGTTTCATAGGAAATGACTTTCAAAGATCCCTTTCTCTCTCTCAGTGGATATTCTCTTGACAGACAGGTTAACTTAATGCAGGTCAGCCGAAAAGGCATCTCCTAGCAACTAGATTGAGTGTGTTTGTGAGTGCTAAATGGCTTGTCGCTGGCGATTCTGTGCTCTTCATATGGTATGTTGTAAAGTTGATTAATGACACTTATTTGTATTTGGCGAGGAGTTGCTATTGGTAATTGATCGTTACTAGTTGGAGTGGGAAACAACTAACCAGAACCATTGGCTGGACTGGAACCGCCGATTTTAGTTAGGTTCTTGGCCTAATTCTTAAAAACTGTGAAATCAGAACCAGAATCTGGGTAAAAAATTAATCTAAAATTTTATAAAACTTGATATAAATTTAAACACTGTTCCAGACTGGGTTACAACACTCAAAAATCAATTCAAATATAATAAAATAAATAAATTTTATTTTGAATTTTTTTAAAATAAAGAACCGGACAATCTCGGGTAAAAATGGACTTAGAAATTTTCACTATGGACTGTCCAATCCAGGGATTATTGTTGCACTAAGTTGTAATCCATAACACTCCATCTGAATCTCAATCTCAGCCACGTGTCCTTCAGCAGTTGGTTGATCACCGAGTTCCGAGCACTACTTCTACAATCTCTCAATTTTCGGCGACTTCTCAACCATCTTCATCGTTGATACAGAGCTTCTCCGATTCGAATGTTAACCCTTTGAATAGCTCAGTTATGTTGCCATTGGATAGCCTCTTGTGCTCATTTCCAATTCCTTCTGATGAATCAACTAACTTACCATGGTCTTCAAAAAGAGCTGCAATTAATCCTCTTCTCCCAAGCACTCCTCAATTTGCCATGTCTCATTTGGAACATTTGGGGGCTTCTCAAGCTAATGTGTCCCCTAATTCCATTTCATTGCCACCATGTCCCCTTGGAGATTGCGCGATTTACCAAGGAGGCTCGGTGTTAATATTGACCATTCCCCTTATCTAATGCAAAATGGAATATCAAGTTTAAGGGGAGTTGGGAGTGAGGGTGGTTAATCTACTTTCCCTTCCCTTCCCTTCCAACTTTATGAGCTCTGGCTCTACGAATTTCTTGGCCAACACGATTATGACACCTTCTTGTTGCATCGATGACTCGGGTTTCATGCAGCCGTCCGAAAATGTGGGCCAAGTGAACCCACCGACAAGAACCTTTGTTAAGGTTTGTTTGAGCAATGTTTCTCTTATTATAAACCTTTTTATTCCCATGTAATGTGCAATGTTTTTCAGTAGATTGTATGTTTTTTTACAGGTTTACAAGTCAGGGTCCTTTGGTCGGTCGCTGAATAGAACTAAATTCAGTAGTTACCATGAACTTTTCCTTGAGCTTGCTCAAATGTTTGGGATTGAAGGCGAGCTCGAGGACCCTCTGAGATCAGGCTGGCAGCTTGCTCAAATGTTTAGCATACATTTTTATTGTACACACAAACATGTCGAATTATGATTGATGCTATACATATGATGAATAATTTTTTGAATGTATTACAATAAATACACTTCGAATAAAACAATCTTAACTTGACATATCAGCTTGTATAATAAGAAAGTATGATAAAAAGATAAATTTATCATTATTCTTTTGCAAACTCGAGAGAGTCTAGGATCGACAGTTGATTTGGCGGGGGAAAGAGGCCTCGAGCTTTTGAATTCGGTGCCTATTTAGAGGAAAGCAACAGCCTACCTCCATCGTTGCTCCGAAACCCTGATGTCATCCAATCTCATCTTACAATTGTAAACTTATGCATTCTAGAAGATGTTCATCGAAAGCAAGCTAACACTTGGACTATTTTTAGCTTATAGTCTTAAAAATTGTTGGTCTTATTTTTATATATTTTATGGTTAAATTCACTGTAAAATCCACCTCCATGGAGACTTTTTCAAAGGTTGACTGGGTGTCATTTCCTCCCAACGATTGGTCCAGAATGTCCTGCCAACTATTACCTACTATTTTCTTTTCAACTCTTCTCGAAGACCAGCTCTTTATATAAGCATTGCTTCATTCGATCATTTGCACCAGAGCCTCTCCAAAAACACCCAGAAAGAGCTCGAAGAATTAGGGTTTTCTACAAATAATTTGATCTTTTATTTGTTTCTTGAGCTTCTGGGTTTTGGAAGAAATGGAGGTGGAGTTGAAGTACAGGCAAGAGGTGGCACCGACCCTTTTGAGATTGCAAAGGAAATCCTCTTATTCCTCTTCTTTTTCTTCATCTCCTAAGCTGGAAACCATTTTGGAAGAAGAATCTGAAAGTTTTGACCTTTTTTCGAAGAGGGTTTTGCTTCTTTTTCCTCCCTTTCTCTCTCTTCTTTCTTATTTTGTGCTGTTTAGACACACATGATGTTCTTTGTACACCCACAGTAACGTAATAAAATTATATTTAGAGCAAACTGCCTTTGGTTTCTTTTTATTGAAAGAAATAATAATTTAAAAAAACTAATTTTTTAGAAAAGAAAAAGAATGAAAAATGAAAGAGATAACAATTTGTGAACTCTTATCTTCTTTTAATTTCGTTCAGCCGCTATATATGATACAAAAGTGACATAAATTGCATTAAAAATAAAATTAAATAAAGTAGTAACTCTTGTGGTCTTTATTTATAAAATTTCAATAATAATTTCTGGCATTTTATTATTAAAATAGTCATAACTTCTTCCACAGTGCTAAGAATGACTTGAAACTTGAACCATCAGAAACTAGACATCAAGGTCATACAAATTCATAGTTCACACGTTAAATTCGTTCTTTGTTTTCTTTTCCACAAGCCAATCAAAATCCACCCAGAAAAACTGACGAGTTTTTATTATCATTTATTTCATTAAGTTTAATGTTAAATATTTATTTCTCATAAAGTGTAAGATTTTCATCCTAATCTTATCTTCAAGTGATTTAATGCTCTTGAAACATGGAATAAATCTAATTTCTGTAAATATAATTAATAAAATAATAAAGAACACTTTGCATTAAACATGCATAACACGGTTTGACAGCTAGAATAATGAAGGAAATATGAAAAATTAAATTTATGATACAATTTTTGTGGAATTTGAGATTTTTTTTGTACGGAATACGAATGCAGTAACGATGAAAAGTAATCTCGTTCTTAATGTTTCGATCCATCATTTTCGTATAGCTGGTGTTAGTGTTACAACACTACTTCTTGTAAATTATTGTATGTACATCAATCAATTATGGGTAATTCTATGATTACGTTTTTATTCTATGGTTTTCAATTTTTCTACGTATTATTTGAAAAATAATAATTTATACAATAAATATAAAAAATAATTATTTATATAATTTAATTAAAATAATCATTGTTCGACCTCTCGAGTTCATCCATACCCATGGCGGTTATGATCTTAGAGAGTTTCCGAAGATCCAATTTTAAGATGACAATTTGCAAGGATTTTAATGATATTTTACGGATTTGAACTAAGGTTTAAATAAAACTAAATAATGATTAAAAATTAATTAATCATTTTTATATTCAGACGTAAGAATCAAGACGTAGACATAAGAAGCTAAACATAACATTATTTGAACTACCAGATAGTTTGTAAAATTAATTGAAGTTAGATTTCCAATTTTTCTTCATTTGAAGGTTAATAATGAACTATAAATTTATTAATCATTTAAAAAAGAGTTTAAAAAGATCAAGTAATGATAATTTTTTAATGATATTAGTATTTTTAATAAAAGGCGCATAAATAAATTTCATTTTTCCAATCAAATTGAAAAGGACTTCTTTTGAATTCTCGAAGAAAGGCACAAAATGACTCTATTTTAAGCTGGTTTTGATTCAATTTTAATAACTATTAGGTTTTTATGGGATAAATTAAAATTTAAACTTGTTAGTTCAGATTGATTATCTGATCAATCAAACTAACTAAAATTTAATTATTATTAATTTTTTTATAAATTTTGGGTTGAATTGATTAGCCACCCGTTAAGACAGGTCATTTAAGACAGGTCATCTGCTAAAGAGCATATCCAAACCAAAGCCAACTTGACAACTGCTTCGAACTAAAGTCAACTTGAAATTTGATTCGGTGTTCGAGGTTCACATAAATAATTAGCTTACAAGAGGGTGCTTTAAGCTTAGACGGTCGAGACACAGGCTATTATCCGACGAAGAACATTATAATATATCACATTTAATGTAAAATAATCAAATACATACCTACAATATTCACATATTGAAATGAAAGACTGCACGCTCAAAACTTGTAGCACTTAATCATAGATTCATGCACTCTCACAAGCACCTGCCTTGTTGCAGTTCAACCATCATTTCAAGCAAAAAAACATGTCTCGTTTGCATTTGGATACAACCTCGGATTCTTGCTGTCCGATGAATGACCAAAATTGTTCGTTGAACTTGTCTTCGTTCAAACAAGTGTCTTTTTACCTGAAAAAATAAACCATTTCCAAAGTAAATAAAAGTACGGAGCAGATTATTCACTCTACCGAATAATCTAAAGCTATATTTGCTTTCTTAACATATCTTTTTATAGTACATGCTAACGTATGAGACTGAGATTGAGATAATAAATATTATAAATAATTAAGACTTTAACTAAATCAATTATAATCTGAATCGTCAGTATCTGCATAAAAGTATAAGAAAATAAACTTAACATTAGTCGAAGCTATATCGGTAAAGTTTCAACTAGATGTTCAATGAACTAAAGAGTTGTAAAGCAATCAAGAGAGAATATAAAAGCCAAATTTTACCTAGGATGTTTCTAAATCTCATCAGAAAGAGTTCATTTCAAGCGAGTAAGTTTTCCCTTTGAGCAAAATCTTTGCAGCAGTCCCATAAGGCTCTTCGAATGCAGACGAAATCCACAGCGAATCAGAAACATCCTTGGACTGATCGCTTGGCCGAATCGCCACCAATGTCGCGCCTTTTAGAACAAGCCCATCGGGCAATTCGAGGTGTGGAGCATACCATAATCTCATGGTTAAAGCTGGAACAAGAGTCCTCTTTGATGCAGATGAAGCCGACAATGGCTTCACTCTTAGCTCCTCTAGCTGATCTCTATTCATGCATAAGACTCCTTGCCTATCTGCATCAGTTAGAACCAAATTATCCAGAGTTTTATGGTTGGCGATTATCGGCTGCAATAAATAATGCCTTGCCGAAGCTGCAATTAACGAACTGATTGTCCAAACTACTCTTAATTTTAATCCTCCATTGGTGTAGAAAGACTCTGGTATACTTCCATTGTCATCGTCATTTCCACCATAGCTAGAGTAAACTACATCAGTTCCAGTTTCTTGAGCTAGCTTTAATGGATTCGATTTGATAACAGAAGACGCTCCGAGGATCACACAGTTATCTAAAGTGGATCCGAAATCAGCCCGCCATTTCAGCAACACTCCATCTTCAATCCCCAATTCGCCTCCAGGAAGTTCGATGCGAAGAAACCGAATCTCGTTGAAATTCTTCAGAACTTGCGTCGGTGAGTGATGGGTCACGCCAGCTTCACCAAACTCCGAATCATCTTCGTTTCCAACGGCGAGCGCCGAAGACGAGGAAGTGACCGAGCCCAGACCACAAGATGGAGTTCGAATAGGTCCCAAGAACTGGCCCAGAGCTTGAAATGGTTTAACGATTCCGCCGAAAACCAAACGGAAGAGATACGAAAAAGGGCCGCGAGACCTGTCGGAGGAAGAAGAGCAAGAAGAGCCATCGTCGGGAATAACGCTGTCAACTCGAACCACGACGTTTTCCACCTGAGATACGAGCGCTTGAAATCTCCGAGAAACGACACAGCAACGGCCTAGGGCTTTAACATCGCCGATCTTGTTGAAGATGATGAGGAGAAGAGAATCTGGCAAGGGATCGAAATGGTCGACGAAATCGTTACTTCCATCGCCATCGACGTTTACAAACTTGGATTCAAAGTGGGGTTTAGTGATCAGATCTGGGCGGCGTAAAGAGGACATTGATAGAACGATTTGAGGGGAAAAAGGAAAGTGGGTATGATCGACCAGACCATGAAATGAGTGCAGGAGGTTCGGATGGAGAATCGCGTTCAGGGTTAGATCTGAATCGAGAAAAATTCAAGGGCTTCTTTTGCGTCAGAAAGAGAAAGCAGAAGCGGTCCAGCGGACAGCAAAACCCCCATCTAGAGAGAGAGAGACTGGAAATGGAGGGATGAGATATATCTACTCTCTATCTAAAAAAGTCGATAATCCTCTTGACCCTCGCCACCCAATCCGAAAGTTTATAAAAATATTAAATCACAGTTATTCGGCCGATCAAAAATAGAGAGTCATGCTTATTGTCGCAAGAAATTACATCATATTAGAAGTAACGACTCACTGCATCTAAATTTATTATTTTGAACTAACTGAGCTATGTCCGTGCAGTTGAGATAGATCTACTGCTTCATCTTCACAAAGAGAGAGAGATCAGATTACAGACGTTAGGCAGAGAAAACATGTTTTGTGGAATCATACAAAATAAATACAGGCAAACTAAACCTCCACGAATCATGATTCCCAAAAGTTATCGAATTTCTTCTATTCGGTCAAAGGTGGGCAAAATCGAATTTGAACCATGTTCTCAACGGGATATGTAGGTTTTCATCCAGTCTAAGTTGGTTTTGTCTCCTCGTAGTTGCAGTTTTGTTTCTTAAAATTTGTGATTTATAGTCCGATTCTGATTAAATTTGTGATTTATAGTCCGATTCTGATTTGTGAGAATAAAAAATCTTACAATCAATACAGTGTAAAAAAACAACTCAAAATTGAGTAAAATCAAAGAAAATAAATAACATCTGAAAAATTTGAGGTCAAACCAAAATTAAAACCGTATTGTATTTCACGAGTCTGACCCTGCAACCCACAATTTTTAGTATCATTCGGTTCCAAAAGTTCAAATTCGTGGCAACTGGTTCCGATTCCAAGTTAGACCGATAAGATTATCTTACAAAGTAAATTAAAAAAAAATCAAACAAAAATTAAAATCACATTGTATTTTACGAGTCTGATTATGAAATCCACAATAATCAAACAAAAAAAGAGTCTATCAAGTTTGAAGAATATTTTAAATCTAAATATGATAATTATTGTGAAAAATTTAATTTATTTATATTGTAATAAAACTATTACAACGATATAATTTCATCTGATGTATTTTTATATGATCATATTATATAAAAACTATATTTTTAAATAAGATAAACTATATTTAAAAATACAATTATTTCAAGCTTTAACACTACAAGTCAAACACATATTTTAATAATTTATATTAATATTCTACTCATATTTATACAATATATATCTTGATATAATATTTACATAAATAATCAAGAAAGTGTCTACTACAAAATTGTAAACATAATAATAATCTATATCGTTGAAATAACAAACATAAAATCAAAAAAATAATAATAATAATAATTAATACTAATTTTTACGTGAAAATCCAAAAAAAATGACTTGATTTACTATATTGACTTACTTATCATATAAACAAGATTATCATAAATATTAATTTTTTCATATTAAAAATACAACATTTGATGATTTCACTAACAACATGATAATAACGACGAAGAACAGAGGAGGAATCGACGGAGGAGCCAGCCGGCCGTCGATACCCTCATCGGATCGCGTCGCGAATTACAGATTTTTACAGAGAAATTTCCGAATTACAATTTTTAAAAATTCGATCTGATCCGAATCAGATTAAATCCGATCGGATCAAAATTGTTGATCCAATTTTTATCGGATCAGATTGAATTTGCCTCAATCCGATCCGATAACACAAAATCGGATCAGATTGAATTTGCCTCAATCCGATCCGATAACACCCGATGCCCACCCCTGCTTTCTCACATACTTCAGTAATAATCATATATTCTGTTTATGTTATAAAAAAAATAAAACTGTATCATGCAAAGTAGCTTTCCACCTTAAAACATAATCTCCAAAATTAAACATATATCATGTAAGAGATATTCTCTTATAAAATCTCCCGCATAATTTAAGTTATCACACCCAATTACAAAATTATTATCAAAGCTTGAGGTTCCATAAATGAATCTTTTAAGAATTTAATAATAATTTGTCTTGAAATTTCGTGCGATGTGCATGAAGCCTGTTGTAACACTCAATAGGACATATCGTTTGAACGTTACATTTATGCTCGTACCGTGTTCAATTCATGGATGGAATTAGTGGAATAGGTCTTCTAAATATCCTCGAGTATTTTTTAGGATAATCCTCTTTGTAAGTTCGCTGTCTTAGTTAGGAAGAGTGTGATGATGAGACAAGTTGTAACGATCTTTTGTATCTTGACTTTAGGCATTGATATTGAAATACTCCACTTGAATCCTTTTGGAATTTCAAATGCATTTCGAACCACTCACAAGCGCGTTTTATTTAGTAGCCTATGAAAATATAGCATATTTTCTATCGATATCGTTATCATTATCCAATTATCGTTTACGAGTAAAGACGGCATAAAAAAATTAATTATAAATGCTACAATTAATTATGATAAATTAATTATAAAACAATTAATTTATTAATATCATATAATAATAAATTAAATTACTTGTCTTAAATAATTAATTTTTTTATAAATGCTACAATTAATAAAAGAATGACATAGATCACACTATAATATTGATGTGTGGTCGTATAATAAATTTGTTAATTAATTTTTATTAATTATTCATTGAATTTTTTCTTACAAAATAGTGAAATTATTTCTTTTCTATATTTATGATATTTTATTATGACTTATCATTTCACAAGATATTATTTTTTAATTTTGAAAAAGAAGAGACGTTGGCATTTTTATTTTTCTATAACAACATATCCAATAATAATTA
>QAOC01027100.1:0-11724 GCA_003255005.1 Begonia fuchsioides | reverse complement strand
AATTAGAGTTTCTAAACTACCAACCTCTAAAGGTAATTTCTATTGCAGTTTTTAATTAATAGACAAATTATAAATATTTAATACCCAAGAAAAATTATGTATTTAAATATAAATATTTAATATTTAAATACATGTTCTTGATTAATAATTGTTTATTGAAGAATTGAAAGATGTGTAAATATAAATATTTAATATTTAAATACATGTTCTTGAATAATTAATAGACCGAAGTATTTTTTGCTGTAATTTTGAGTATTTTTCAGGGAATTAATGGGAGACCTCATTTTTAATAACGAATTTATAATGATAAACTTCTCGGACGTCTGAGTAGGTACGAACGTCCGAGTGGGGGTGTCACCGTTCGATCTATTTTTTTTTAATTTTAATTAATTTAATTTGACTAGTCCGATGTTACTCAAATGATTTGAAATTTTTTAGTATGCATTTATAATATTATAAAATAATATTTTGTAAAGTTTCGTGAATTTTAAATAATTACACGATTTACTATAATTTTTTAATGCAAAACACTAAAAAAATCAACCAAAATCCGTACGTCATTAAAAAAAATCTACAATTTTAAGGACAATTCATCACAATGTTTCCTTAGCACACTACAAAACCATTGGAAAAAAGTCGAGCTTGATTAAAAAATGAAATAATATATATTTTCGAATGTAGCGAATATGAATTTTCGTATTTGATTCAAGTTTGATTTTTTTTAAATCATTTTGTAGCAAGCGACATTATTTTTGTTATTTAGCATTAGGGTTTCATGATCGTACTAACGATTACTACTAGTGTCGGCGCGATACACATGAGAAAAGAGAATTTTTATCGATCTAGGAACAATGCGAGGGGAAAAATAACATTCTACAATTTTCTTTTCCCTCGATTTTGCAACTTTTAATCTCTCAAATTGCAATACCTTGTTTGTTCGATCTTAACGAGAAACTCTCGACTCGCTTAGTTAGTAATTGTTGAGAGTCGAAAAATAATAATCGGACAAAATTAAAATAAACGTGGAATACTAAAGAGACCAAGATTTGTATGAAAAACCAAAATCGTAAAAGATAACAAGGGAGAAATATGAAATAGAAAATTAAAATACAATGAGTTTGCTACTCGGACATCAATATATAAAATAAACCTAACAATCTTCGTATTGATTACGCAAGTTCTACTTACCCATATCAAATCAAAGTCACCAAATTCCCATAGTAGGAAAATTCCTTTGCTAACAAAGCATAGAAATTTCGATGAACTTTGGCGGTTCTTCGCCAAATTCGGCAAAAAAAACACACTTACACCCTATCCTCGTCTCTTCCTTGATAAAATAGATTGTGGTTTTAGGGTAAAACTTGGTGTTGAAATAGAGTCTACGATCCACCTTCGAACAAAACCGTAAAATCCTAACTGTTTCATTTATCGGATTCCACAAGTTCGCTTTTATTCGCCTCGGGGGAATGAACAAAATTCGGATAGATCTAGTAATGAGATGACCATAACAAAGAGTAACTTGGTCATGATTCCAGAAGACCTTATGCTGGACAGTGATTCTTGTTGTGCATTGGCTGAGTTAGTCCCCACCCCTTGAAGAGCTGGGGATAAGGGGCATTGATTAGGTCCCTCCTCGTAGTGCCTTGGCCCAACCAAAATGAAGCAAAGAAACATAATAGATGCAGTGGCGTGAAGGAATTTTCCAAGTATTAAATACATTCTGTGTATCATGTTCTTATATTCTTTCGTTCAACTAGCAATGAATGCTTATTCTTTATGTTCTCTTTCTATGAACATTGTATAGGATAACTTGCAAATTTGATAATAAATATAAGTCGGAAATCAAAACATAACTGGAAAAAAGAACACAATCCGAGACATCCGATTTAGGGTAAATTTTTTCAAAAAACAAAAATATCATATGAAAAAATAAATCTACTGTGAAAATCACAATACGATTGCAAGTTTCGCGACTCAGTCTCATATAAATTTTATATTAAAAAAACCCTGATATAATTTTGGACCAGAATTAGGTGTCACAGCTCTATGAACCCTAAATTTCTTCTCGTGTTTGTTGTGTGTATCGGGAGAGATCTTTCAAAAGAGGAAGATTGCACTAGATGAGGTAACTTGAAAATATTAGTAGGATAACCAAAAGGGTGTTATTGAAAGTTAATCTTACATCTAGGGTAGGACAAAATTTAAGCAAAAAACGTCAATTTAATTTTGGTGCAAATTTCTAAGAGCTTGGAGACGAATCTCATTGTTGAATCTTCGAATAAATTCCTCCACTCTTCGGTGCAGTTCTTCATCTGTCAGCGTTGAAAACTCATTCTCAACACTTGTTTCCTCTTCTTCGTTTTCTATTTCTGAGTTTCTTGAATTATCCTCTCTCTCATCAACCTCAATTCTTCCCAAATCTACTACTTGAATATCGATTGTCGCACCGTCTTTGATCATCTTATCGGTTTCAAATTCTAGAGTTTCTCCACTTTCTCGATTTAATTCCTCCTTTTCTTGAACAACTTCTGTCTTTGAAGATCTTGCTTTGGTAAAATATTCTTGGTCTTGCTTAGCAAAGGTTGAAATCGAAACACTTCTTGTTCGGCTTTGAGCGACGATTTCATGGTAAAGATCGTGTTTCGATGCTGAGAAAGTACTGTAATCGATAGCTATTATGAGGACGAGATTATTGGAGAGGAAGAACCAGAATTTAGTGGTGTGGAGTAGGATCATAGGGGGGATGAAATAGAAGACAGAAACGTAGATAAGGACAGAAAACATGAAGGCGAAAATGGAGCTCACATTGACATTTTTAGGGTTTTCAGAGGGGCTATATTCTTCCATTTTCGAACCCTGAGGAAGATGAAGTTTTGAAGAAGGGTTTAAGGAATCTTGGGTTTAGATGTTTCTGCATGTACAACAAGTTCCAAATGGAGGACAGCATTTATAGAGCCTGTTTTATTCAATAATTATTTAAATATTATTTTTCTCATATTATTAAATTATTTTTCTCTCACTTACTCTCTCGTCTCTCTCGTCAATGGTTTAAATATTAAAGCCATTAGAGAAATATTACACGTACGATATTGGTTTTAGTAAACTATTGTGTCGTATTTAAGAAATTCTTGATATCCTCTCTGTGTAATTATTTTTTAATTAAAAAAAATAAAAATGCAGTACGTCGAATGCATGAATTTAATTTTTAGGTTAAAATAAAAAGGTTGAATTTAATTTTTAGGAAGAATTTAATTTAATCCTCTCTGTGTAATTATATTTTGATTTTCGGTTTATTTTTATCAATTGAATAATAAAATATTATTTACAAAGGTTAAAACAAACTATTATTCAAGTGCAAAGCACCTAATGAAACGTGACATGTATTGAAAATGCACCCATCTCAATCAATGATAGATCACACGTATTGTAGCCACATGATGAGACACTTGGACGATTAAAATCATTTTCCAATACTTGGATATTGAAAAATGTGTTTTTATATCCATAAATTAAAAATACGTTACATATTATCTCCCATCTTTATCTCTTCAATTATTTTTGCAATTATTACTAAATTAAATAATAATAATAATATGAATAAAATCACCATGCAAAACTATTGGCCAACCGTGCAAATATGGCCCACATGGATGAATTTTAACTTGTCCACGTCACCTTATTTTATCACCACGTGTATGGTTCTAGATTGAAGCTCATATTTCTCAATCATGAATGAGATCAATGATTGTGGTATTTTGAAGTTTTAAAAATTTTAAATATCTTGAATTATGTATGCAAATCTAAAAGCTATATTTGCTAGAATTTCCTTTGACTTATGCAATAGGTCATTTGGACATTAAATCATATAACGAGTAAGAATACCAAATTTAAAAGGGCATCGACTCATTTATGCAGATGAAGATGAACTTCAAGAGAACGATGTCACGTTATAGTGTAGTAGATCAATATAGATGAGTCATTGACATCTCGATCTTATTTTTTGTTCATCTTCCTTAGCAATTTTACGTATTAAAAATATTTATTTTGGAGATTTGAATTCTAGTCCATGGCTCAACAAAGCAATCATC
This sequence comes from Begonia fuchsioides, assembly GCA_003255005.1. Taxonomy (NCBI): domain Eukaryota; kingdom Viridiplantae; phylum Streptophyta; class Magnoliopsida; order Cucurbitales; family Begoniaceae; genus Begonia; species Begonia fuchsioides. The sequence continues at coordinate 7,636 of QAOC01027100.1, read as the reverse complement.
TTGCCTTGCTTTTTGACATTACATCGAAGTTCCACTAATTCGAGAAGAAATCATTTATCATAAAGAGGGACGTTTAAGAAGCTATGGTATCATATCATTTATGATGAATAAGATGAACGGCGACCACGTTATTGCCGTGTCAAACAATTACGAACTCTTGAGAGAAACTTGATTTTCCTAACCACCATCTTCTTGAATTGATTAACAAATACCTTTCATGCCGGACCACCTTAACCTAACTTTCGGTTCATCAAGCATCCTCAAGTTTGTTTATATATACAAAAGATTGTTTTGGAGCTTTGGATATGTTGTGTGGCTTGAAAAGCAGTCCCGTTCTTTACCTATCTCAAACTTGAGAATAGGTCAAGGTCGTTATATTGCTACTGAGATGTAATGTCTCTTGGCGATACCAGTGAAATATTTTTGTTTTGGGTTGAAACGCACATGAATTTGTCTCTAATCTTAAACTCAAAATACATTGTATTGGTTAGGAAGAAGAACTCTGCTTATTTATAGCATAAATTTTACTCTTACAAACAGTATAAGATTATCCACTCTCCGTTGTATCGACTAAGTCCTCATAATCAATATAGTTATGTAGTGCAAGAATTCACAATGTGTTCCAACAAGGATAGCCAAGTTTAGCGAGAGGAGTCGTTTTCTTCATTGATGAGTTCCCCGTTTGTCTTTTTATTCCTCCGCTTGCTTCAAGATGAGTTCTCTGTTTGTCTTTTTATTCCTCCGTCTGCTTCAAGATGAGTTTGTCCCTTTCTTCCTCCCAATAGCCAATCCTCTTTGGATTATATTGAAACTCAATTTCTGAATGTTTTATTTGAGTCTTTTTTCGAAACAATGACCAAGAAGCTAGCTTGCATAACTTGCGAAGATCGCAATAAAAAATAATTGTTCTTGCGGCATCGATGTTACTCTTCTTTCTCATATGGTAAAAGGGATTGTCATAGGGTTCGTGAAAAGCCATGCTTCTTGAACGATAGTTAATATCTCACTACTTACAAACTTTTTTAAAACTTTAGTTGGCTGTGATCATATTGAACCCTAATATCCCTTTCATGATTTCTAGAAGAATGAATTACAAAATCAAAGACAAGAAGGGACTTTATTTAGCTTACAGGATTTGCAGTGCAAGGAATACTTCAATTTTACCGGTTTTTTTTGTTTAAAAAGGTTAAAGAAATCCAAAATTTTGAAGAAATAAGAACCCTGATAAAGAGTTACTTCTGACCCTTCATGTGAGAGTGGTTCATCATTTATCTACCACGTCAGCGCAGGTGCTATTTTTCTTTTTAATTTTTTTTTCAAAATTTAATTTTCTCAAGCATATATTATCATAATGACTTAAATTTTTACTACATATCTCAATTATAATGAGAAGATATTTGAAAATTTTTGTAAATTTTTAATCATTTTCAAAGTTTAAGGTTTTTTAAATCTATTTTTTCAAAGTTTAGGAGTTTTTTAAACTCTTACCCTTTTGTATATGACAGCTCTCTTCAATGGTAGCAACCCTCCTCGACTCTTTTCCATGTTTTTTTTCAATTCAATTTCTCTAAGTTCTAGGAGAAAGAGGGACTTAGCCTTTTTCTTGCCTATGGAGGGGCATACGACGATTTTGTTATCGATCCAAGCCTACCCAACCAGTCTTAGGTTTGAGATTTCAAAACCAAATATTTATCGAAAACCCAAAACCGAAAACCTATTCTTTGAACTGATCCTAAAAATTTCATTTAGATTTGGATTGGTTTTGGGGTTTTTAATAAACTTTAAGTAATAATATATTAATTCAAGATTTAAAATAATTTACTTTTTAATTAGAATTTTCTCCTATCTTTAGTTTTAAAAATTAAAAATATAAACACAAATATTTTTTTAATCTGATTTTTCTATTATGTTTGGTCAAAACTTAAAAAAAAATTAAAACAAATTTCAATTAAATTTATTTTTATGTTGTAATTTAATATTAATAATGAGGTTCAATTTGGTTTTTTTACTAGCCAAAAAGCTCAAAAATCAATCTGAACAATTAATTAATAACCTCACCCAAACACAAAATATAATTCTTAAACAAACGGGCTAAACTCCATGCAAGGGGCTGCACATTAGTGCACTTCCCACACCACACTTTTCCTATGAGGGAGAGTGCTTCAACTCCGGCTTGTCACGTCATAGTAGATGATATTTTTTTTAAAAGTTTTTAATTTTTTTTATTATTTATTAATTTTCTAAAGCATTTACCTTTAGAATAATTTGAAATTTTTATTACATATCCACAATATAATAAAAAGATATTTAGGAAAGTTTTAAAATTTTTAGTAGACTAAACGATTTATTATAATTTTTCAATTGATAAATTAAATAAATTAAAATAGTTAATAAAAAATACTTATATCATCCAAATTTTTTAATCATTTCAAGATGAACTCTTTTAATATTACAGTAAATATTCAAAACAAATATTTATTTGTACATACTAATATAAATTTACTAAAAATATGTATACTGTAAAAAAATTCATGATTTTGATATTTTAGGAAAGTTTTTGATTTAAATCAAGTTCCAATTCAATGAAAATATTATAAGAGTTCATCTTAAAATTTTTGGAATTTTTAAACGATGTATGCATTTTTAATAAATATTTTTTAAAAAAATTACATCATCCAAAATTTATAAAACTAATAAGATGAACTCCTATAATATTGCGATAAACATTCAAAAATAAATATTTTTTTGTACGTATTATACAATTTTACTAAAAATGTATATCCTATTAGAAAATTTTCATAATTTTGATATTTTGGGGAAGTGTTTTTTTAATCAAGTTCCAACTTAAATAAAATATAAGAAGAGTCTATCTTCGAAGTTTTAGAAATTTTGAACGATATAAGTATTTTTAATAAATTATTTTTAAAATATTTACATCATCAAAAATTTATAAATCTTTGAAGATAAACTTTTATAGTACTGCGGTAAATATTCAAAAACAATATTTATCTGTAAATATTTATATAACCTTACTAAAAATATGCATGTTATAAAAAACTTTCACGATTTCGATATGTTAGTGACATTTTTTAATCAAGTTTTACTTAACTGAAAATATTAGAAGATTTCATCTTCAATGTTTTAGAATTTTTAAAGATGTACGTATTTTTTATGAATTATTTTATAAACACATAAATTATCCAAAATTTGTAAAACTTTCAAGATTAACTCTTATAATATTATGGTAAATATTCAAAAATATATATATCTTTGTACGTATTTATACAATTTTAGTAAAAATATGTATGCTACCAAAAATTTTCATGATTTTGATATTTTTGGGATGTTTTTTAAAATCAAGTTTCAACTTAAATAAAAATTTTAGAAGAGTTTATCCTTAAAGTTTTAGAATTTTTGAATGATGTACATATTTTTAATAAATTCTTTTAAAAATATATATACTATCCAAAATTTATAAAACTTTCAAGATGAACTCTTATAATATTCAAAAAAATATTCGAAAATAAATATATTTTTGTAAGTATTATACAATTTTACTAAAAATATATTTGATATAAAAAAATTTCATGATTTTGATATTTTGGGAACTTTTTTTTTAAAATCAGGTTCCAATATAAATGAAAATATTAGAAGAGTCATCCTCAAGATTTTAGAATTTTCAAACGATCTACTTATTTTTAATAAATTATTTTAAAAATACGTACATCATCTAAAATTTAAAAAAATTTCAAGATCAACTCTTATAATACTGTAATAAATATTTAAAAATAAATCTTTACACATATTTATACGATTTTACAAAAAATATGTATGCTATATAAAATTTTCATGATTTTAATATTTTGGAGAAGTTTTTTTTAATCAACTTCTAATTTAAATTAAAATATTAGAAAAGTCATCCTCAAGATTTTAGAATTTGTTAACATTGTACATATTTTTAATAAATTATTTTAAAAATGCTTACATTAAAAACAATTTATAAAATTTTCAAGATGAATTCATACATATTTAAATATTCAAAAACAAATCTTTCTTTGTACATATTTATTTAGTTTGAAATACATATATGGTTCAAAAATTCTAGAACCTTGAGGATNAAAAAAAAGTAAAAAGAAAAAAAGCATAATCCCCGCTGGTAGGGTTCCACTAAGATCTGATTTCCCGTTAGAGTTTTACTAATCGTTTTCAAAGTTAATTATTTTTTCAACATATTTCTTCAAAGTTCAATTTTTTTTTATTTTTACCTTTTTCTTAATTATCCTTGTTATTCTCTTGTTTCTCTCTCTAGTTTTCGCCTATCTCGTTTTTCACTCCTCTCTTCCTCTTCCTAGATGAGAATCTCATTATCTCCTTTTTATCACATAAATTCTTATTATTTTTCATCACAGAAAAACCACCAATATTGAGAATTTAACCCAAAATGACTACAATTTTTTTTTAAATGCGAAAGGACCACTACTGCCTTTGGCGGGCAATTGTCTCCTGGTTTCGTTAATTTTTTATTTCCTTTTTTAATTTAAAAAATGTTTTCACTACGCAAATGTCATTGAAATAACTTGAATTTTTTACCACATGCACACCAATACAAGACAATATTATGGAAAGTTGCATCAATTTTTAACAATTGTACAATGTATTACAACTTTTTAAATATAGAAAACAATTATTAAAAATACGTATGCCAATAAAAAAATCCTAAAACTTGCAAAATAAACTTGTATCCTATTTTTCTTTACAGTTGTGAAAGGATTTTAGAAAATATTAAAAATCAAAAGTAATTACAAGTTGCAGTTATTAAAAATATTGCGTGATTTAGTATTAAAATTTTATAGAGCCATAACTTTGCGATCAAATGTCTTATTTAAATGCATAATATGTCAATTTTATAGTGCTCGAAGGTCTGACTTTCGAGCACCAAAAAACCTTGTTTGATACCCTAATTTAGCTTTTGTGATGAAAATTCAGAAAGCTTCCGCCCGTTCAGACTGTAATTTCTCAATGTTGCACAGTTGAATTTTTGTGCAGGTCATGTAGGTATTCTCTTGTTACATTTACGTATTGCACTGTTTAATAAAAAATAATTTCATATTTTTGTTAATCAATTTTTGCTCATCTCATGGAGTTGTAAAATCCGAGCAAGGGTCAAATTCGACTCTTTTTTTAAATCGTTTTGCATTTTGGTTGTGCAACATTGTGAGAATCCTTAAATTTGTATAATTTTTCATTGACTTAAGTATTTTTAATGAATTTTTCTATTTTCTGAATTGGAAAAATTAAAATAAATTGTATAATTACTGAAAATTCACAAAATTTTTAGAATATTGTTTTTATGTTTATGTGAATATGTAGTAAAATTTCAAGTCTTTATGATAATATTTTTTTAATAAAAAAAAATTTAATTAAAAAATTTAAATAAAAACTAGCAGCACCTAGCAGCCGTTCGGCGTGATCATTCTAAATTTTTAAAAAGCATGGTCATTTTGGGTTAAATTCCCAAAATTGGTAGTTGTTTTTGAATTTAACCTTTATTTTTTTGGTTCATTATGCATAAAATGAATATCAAGATAAAAATTTTTTGTTTACCCATCATACTATTGTTACATTTAATGATTATTAATGGGAATATCATTTCCCAATTAAACTAGTCGACTCATTCAAATTGACTTGCCCCTTTCATGACTGATTGAGCCGATCGGCTCCCAGCTTCCATGTCTGAATGAGAGATTAATTGATTGCAAGGATGAGACTCGGTCGGGGATTGGTTTTTGAAAGAAAAAATTGATCTAATCTAGTAAATCAATATTTAAAAAATTGAATAAGAACTCAAATCAACTGTATAATCAATCTGAAGCAAAACCAGATCAAAGGTTTTATTTAGTTATCGTTCAAATTCAGTTGTATGATTTAAACCGGCCAGTTATCAACTAAACACAACTAAAATTTAATTATTTATCAAAAATATGGTGTAACATTAGTTATTCAACTCGATTTGGCTGGTCAATTTACAAAAATTCAATTTTAACTCAAAGCGATTAGATTATTGATTCGGCCCGCTTGGGTCAGTTTCTGTTGGGGTTCTTTTGATTTTCTTTTTAATTAAAAATCGATTCAAGGCGGCTCAAATGGTAGTTTGGGTTGATTTGGCCGGCAGATTAAATCCAATTGCTTCCCTAAGTAGGTTGAATTTAATTATATCTTAGATTTAATTTAGTGGTTTATTCTTGGTGTGCTCTTTCTCAATTAAAGAAACCCTTATTCATTTTTTTTAATTTTCACAATTTATTTTGATATATAATAACAATTTGTAATTTATATCACTGTGAAAGCAGATTGGCAATTGGGCTTCGCTGTCTAAATTGCATGTTGTAATTAGTTTAAGTCAAACTGATTGGTTTATGTGGAGTGTCATTTCCCGTTTTCTAATGTTTTCATAGATGATGGAAAAGTATTGTTTCTATGCTTCGATTTCTCGTCTTTCGAATACGAAATTTTAATCCCTCGTAAACGACTTAGGTGACAAAAGTTCACGTAGAAAAGATAATCTTACGATAGCAAAAACATAATTATTTACGTTAAAATGTAGCATGTTTGATTGTTACATTTATAAATGCTCAAAATGGACAACCGCATGTGAGAATACTAGTTTCTATCGGATGAACTCAACCGAGCCTCGCAATCGAACTCAGGGAGGCGGGAGTTGGAAATGAATTTGGTTGCTCGATATTTTAACCTAAATACTAAAACTTCGGTTTTGAGTAAAATTGCGAACGGTGTTCTTCTGTTTCAAACTTTGTTGAAAATCCAAATCGATTGCATGTTAGTTTTACGATACGAACATGTTTGTTTTGCTACCCGAATCGATACTAAGTGAATTTAGAAACACATAATATGGTTTTAAGCGTGGAGAAAAGTTGGAATATTTCCTTTTTTGAACTCTTTGAGGTCGGAATGAGAATTGGTTTCATGGAATCATTGGATAGATATTTAAATTTTTTTAGCGTCGAAACGGAAGATAAAACACTAGAGTCGGGTTTGTGTGAAAACATTATCGTGAGTTTTGTAAAGGGTAAAAATTAAATTTGGGCTTGAGTTTTGAGTAAATAGACCAAAAAAACTTGAATTTCAAAAAATTATTCCAATAAAATTTGCTTAGTTAAATTAATTAACAAATAAAAAAATAAAATAAAATCGACCAGACGCACACACCCTCGTTCGGACGTCCGTACTGAAGGCACTGACCCTCCTTCAGACGTCCATACAGTGATCACTCTTTGGACGTCATAAGAATCTTCAAATAGTTTTTTAAAAACTCATGTTTTTTTTAACCAGGAAAGTTTAATAAAGTGATCGATTGAGATTGATTCGGAAGTAATATTAGGGTCTAAAAGTTAAGAAGTTTGAGAAATCTTTGTTCTTGAAGTTCTTTGGAGGCCACCATTGAATCTAGGATTGTGCAGTCATAAGGTTGCATTTTTAATTTGATATAAATTCTTATGAACTATTTCATTTAAATTAGGGGTGGAAATCTGTCCGGTCCAAACCGAGAAACAAAACTAAACCGACCTATCAGTTTTGTTATTATTTGATTTTAGAATGGTCAAAACTAATTTTCAAA
>QAOC01027047.1:3214-25852 GCA_003255005.1 Begonia fuchsioides | reverse complement strand
TTCACGTCGAAACTGCAAAAGACAACCTTAAACCAGCAGCGGCGGAGGAAAAAAAGAATAGAGAGCCCAAAATCAAGAACCCAGTGGCTGCTGTAGATACTGAACAGAATAACCAGAAACCAGTTTTAAGAGATTTTGATGGGATTGAGGTTGTCGTTGATTCAAGAGAGGAGAATGAACGATCGGAGGAGGAAGATGACGTGGCAAAGAGGTGTGAAGCGTTGAGAAAGGAAGAGGAAGCAGCGAGGGTGAAAGAGAAGCTCAAGGTGGAGGAGAAGGTTAAAGCTATGGCAGCCTTGGAGAGGAAAAAGCGGTTGGCTGAGAAAGCTCGAGCTCGGGCCGCCGTTAAAGCTCTGAAGAAAGCGGAAGAGCGAGACAAGGTAAAATTTCAGTGCATTCGAATACGTCTCCGTGCCTCCGGCTGTCGTGTTACCAAAATCCGTACACTTTATGCAGGAAAAGGAGAAGAAAGCGACAAGGAAGGAAAGGAAAAAGGCCGTCGGTGGCGGAGAGGCTAGAAACGACGCCGTTGATGAAGAGGAACCTCCCGTCGGCGCTCCGGCGGAGCCTCCAAAGGAATCCAAAACGGCAGAGAAAACCCAGAAAAGATCACAGTTCATCAAGCCGAAAAAAACAACTTCTATTCCTCCGCCCCTCCGCCGGCGAGGTAAGAGAAAAATGGAAACATGGATGTGGATTCTTCTGACCGTTGTGATCGTCGCCGCCGGGTTTTTTCTGGGATACGGCGGCTCTCTCGGCAAACTGGGGAGATGATCGGCTTTAGGTTCTAGGTATAAATAATATCTAAATATATAATAATATTAAACGACTAATAATTAATTATTTAAGAATTGATTGACACGCTTGCTTATTCTCTCGTCTTCTTTTACATAATGTGCTATTAACATCCCTCATGACATACCAGAGAACCATCAGAAAGACTTTGCCGCATTGAAACACCACCTGCAGATGCACCTCTAATTCGTCCTCCTTTAGAAGGAGGTATTACATTACGTAGCTCANGATGTGGATTCTTCTGACCGTTGTGATCGTCGCCGCCGGGTTATTTCTGGGATACGGCGGCTCTCTCGGCAAACTGGGGGATGATCGGCTTTAGGTTCTAGGTATAAATAATATCTAAATATATAATAATATTAAACGACTAATAATTAATTATTTAAGAATTGATTGACACGCTTGCTTATTCTCTCTTGTCTTCTTTTACATAATGTGCTATTAACATCCCTCGTGACATACCAGAGAACCATCAGAAAGACTTTGCCTCTGATTCAACCTTGTCAGCCATGCTCCCAGCCTTCAGAACAACAGCCCTGTGCGCTGGGGAAATAAAGGAAGATTGTGCGCAAACCTTTCAAAACAGCTTTATATGGCAGGCACTTTGCTTGTAATCTTGGAGACAAGATTAGGCGTCTTCCCTGAAGGTCCATCAGCACTGCCTTTTTTATCCTTTGAACTCTTTGATGGCAGAGAAATTTCATTTGCCCTATATTTGTCTGTCAGCGAGGATACAAAAACCAGCGGCGGCTCCAATCATTAGCTTTTGCACTTTTCTTCAACAGATACCCTGCAGAAGATAAAATGTTCAAAAAATACACAAGTCTGAAGGCATTCTGAGGACCTTTACAGTTAGCTGACTTTGTAATGTCAAGGAAGAGCTGAAGGTGCAGGAAAATTAAACCATCATTTCAGCTAACTTAATACACAGATACTTGAAGCCAGCATATAACCAAACTCATTATCCAGCAACAATCCCAGTTCCATACCAACTATAATAAAGAGGACGAGTAAACTCAATCTCGAATTGAAACAGGGCATAGACCATTCACTTTGAAACAAGAGCAATATCAATACTCAACAAAGCTTCTAGTAAAACATTAAAGCAACCACTTGTTAAATAATATTTTGCACCGCACCTGCTGTTATTTCTCCTTCGGGACCAGCAGTCTTCAAACCAGAACTTTCAGGGGCTTCCTTTCCAGATTTGTCTTTCATTGATTTCAACCTTCCACCAGGTTGTTAGTTAAAAACTAAAGAAAATTAGAATGCAACACTGAAAAAATGTCTTTCTGATATATATATATACATACAACTTTCAGACTCACGCTTTTCAGTATCCCCTGATCAGCCTCAGGACCTTTTTTTGAAGATCGTTTCATTTCCTCCTCTCGTCGTTGTCTCTCCATTCCGAATGAAGCAAATTCAAAAACCTTGAGTTGGAAGACAGCTTACAAGAAGTATAAAAATGGCAACTCCCCAAACCGCCTGGCCAATGTTTCTCTTTTAAGACAGCTAACTATGAAATTTTATATTGACTACTAATCATCATAATAAAACTGTCTAATGCAGCACTTGCAATGGCCACAACCTTGCAAAAGATAATCACATCGTAATCAAGCAGATGTGAATGTTGTGCATGAAAAAACAAGAAGAAATATCAAAATAAAAAGTGCAGTGAATAGCACCCAAAGAACATTACCTCTCTTTTAAAAGGAGGATATCTTCCAAGACCTGGTGTACAACTAGCAGATGAAGCTACAATATCTACCAGGACTCGGTGCACCTATTTTTTTCCACATATTAGCATAGTGACCAAATGGAACCTATTAAAGAACTACAAAACAACCATTGAAACATTTAACCATGGTTAACAAGCAGAAAAATACTAAGATGGGGCATTATTAAAGATGCAACGGAAAGAGAAACTCAAGAAAAGGAAGCGAGACAGCAATGGAAAAGTGGAGGCAAGAGGGGTGACACTATCCCATTACTTTCTCCTGAACCTAGAGAAACAAGAACATTAAAAACGGCAATCATGGAATCCCTTCGCCTTAAATTGCAGGAAGCGAAAGAAGCCCAAGAAATATAGAGTTTAGAATATACAAGAAGTTCTCATAGATGAATTCTAAATCAGTGTTACCTCATCAACACAAAGACGTGATGGTTCTTTAGCAAGCTCCAAAACAACTTTTATCAAAGATCTCAAACCCTTTTCAGGGGATATAAGGTATGGCTGATAACCATCAGCTTCTAGCACAATCTATCACATACCATTACCAGGACAAAGAAAGGAAAGAACAATTAATAGCTAAAAATGATACTTGAAAGTACACAAACTATGCCACCAAAAAAAAGAAAAAAACATACTCGTTTCACATGGTTAATGTCAAAGTGTCTATCCAAAGGTAGCTGCTTGATTCTATTTGGAAAATTTCCCTCAAAGCTAGCAACAATTTTCCAACCGGCACCCTGGAAACCAAATTGGTTATGAACTAGAGATTGACTGCACAAATAATCATTTATACAATTTGATATATCATTTTAATCCAGTGTCATGCATAAAGGAAAACTAACAAAACATGATAGAAGAAAGAAACTCACCTCACAGTCACAATATGTTGGAGAAAATTATCCTCGAATTCACGGCAAAGTTCCAAAGCTAAGGCTCTCTAGTCCCCTCAGAACCATGGACCATTTGTTTACCAAGCCTTACTAGCTCATCTTTAACTATTTGAGACTTCCCTTGCAATCTACCATAAAGTGATAAATATACTTGATAAGAATATTTAATATCTTAATGCATAGAGGAATACAATGGACTGCACCAACTGGTATCTCAAACATTACCCAGAGAGAAGGTTTGGAACACCAACTTTATCTGTTGTGCCAGAGAATTCACCAATGCTATCCTACCCAACTTATTATGTGGTGCTCTAGTTAATATGGACTTGAGACTCTCAGTTTCTGCCCTCCAAGCAGTTTCTAAGGAACTTCCAGAGCCTACAGATCCAGACTGGGCAGAAGCAATTGAAACTGATTGACCAATCAAAGCAACCCAAGGGATGTCTGATGGGCGTGACGGTCCTTTATTCAAAAGGATGGCCTGAACTGCAGCGAGTGATTTTGGATCTGAAGCCGCTTGATCTATTTTGCTGATTATTCCAATTGTTCTGGTACCTGAAGTTAAAACACTATTTCTATTTATTGGTTCAAGGAGAAATTGAGAAAGAATAAGTGCAATCTTAAAATCAAGATTTTGTGCTCAAACTTGTTTGTGGGTAACTACAAAAAAGTATAAAGGCAAACAGGTTGGCTGAATGAAAAGATAAAATGCATGATTTCAAAATGGAGGAAAACATAAAGACACATTGAGTTCAATATAAATATAAAAACAATGAGGTTAAAGACTTGTATTTACCGCAACCATGAATGCCAGAACAAAAAATTACTCCAAAAAAAACAGGACCAGAAAAACAAACGTATATCTCTTTTCTTTCTCAAAGCAAGAAACTTATGTTCTCTGATGGACCAACAGAAAAAGATAATGAGATCTCAAACTACTAGGCTCTCACGTAATCCCACATGTCCAATTAATACTGTTACAAACACTGTAAGAATAAAGAACGAGTAAAACGAAACTGGAGCAAAGGTAAGTAAAAATCTAAACGTTCTTGAGGTAATATGTAGTTGCAATATGATAGTCAAATAATCTCAGAAAATAGAATACAAGGAATAATAAAACATATTCCAAGTCCAAGAGATGTCAAATATAAACATGTTATCTTCTATTTTCTATGTTGGACTCAACCTACAACAATTCACCTTCTGCATCATATTCCTTTGCAGCCCTGAGAGCTCGAGAGGAAGCAATCTCAGGAGCTTGAGCTGCAGGTACTATAACAAGTAACATGGCATCATTGTGTTGAGCATAGCCACTGACCTGTGTGAGGACCACAATAAAAAATCTTCATCCTAAATGAGAACTAAACAAACCTATAATATACCATTTTGCTTACAGGATATATAGTAAATATCATGTAAACATTCTGTCAAAGATCTTGGAATAAACTGATGTTCCAGCATAAAACTCACTACTTACCATAGAATCATCTATTATCCGTTGATCAAGCCCAGGTAAATCAATCAGTTTCAGCGGGGGCGCTGTAAAAGAAATATGTTAGGAAAAGAAGCAATACAAATCAAACAAACTTGCCAAAAGAAATATTGATGACAAATCATTAAAAAAATCCCATAAACAAAGACAACTCCAATAAATGCCTCTGCTGAGGAAATCAAGATTAGACCAGGAGGTGAAGATTGGAGTCAATCATTGGCAAATGTATCAGGTAAAAAATTAACAGCAATCACTGGTGATTGGTTATTGTTTGAACTATTTGTTGAAACACTTTTAATATCAAGTTTAAAAAGTCAGATGATTTTGAATACTTGAAAAAACCAAGTGCATTGATCTAGTTAACATGAGTTTTGCAAAATAAAATGTCAAATTCAAGAGCAAAGGTCCAGCATAAAAAACCTGAACTTAGGATTTAATTCCATAATTAATTGGTTTGACTAAATCTCACCAATGTCTTGTGACAATACTATAACAAATAAAATTAACAAACAGTTTCATAATCTTACTCCTCGAATTTGTTCAATGATTCAGATTAAAAAGACTTTGTAATAGGTTTGTACGTTTATACAAGAAAAAAAATGAAAATAATAAAATACCACCTGTGTTGGTGCGAAGCTTCAAATATATTTCATCCCACTCTTCCCAGAAACACCTTTGCCAAGTCTGTCTTGGAGAGAATGCCGTAAAGCACCTACACGACACAAAAGGATGAAGTCGAAGCTCCTTCACTAACTTGAAAATGCACATTACAAAGGCTAAAGAAGAAAATTGTTAGGGATGAAATGAAAATAATATTATCATGGTATCTTAGGAAATACTCGTGAGCAACTTTAGTAAGTTTCTTAGTTAGTTTTTAGTTTATATTTAAATAATAGATGAGAAGGAATTATCAAGGTCTCTCGGAGAGCAATTGGGAGAAGGCAAATCTTCGAATCTTTGCGAGGGAAGATTAACTCAAGCCCGACCCACGGTCTCAGCCCGACCTGCAGCTTTTGGGTCGGGCTTTTAATGAAAAATTTGAGTTTTTTTTTAATTTGGGTCGAGTTCTTATCTATTGTTTGGTTTTTGGGTCGGGCTTTTATTTTTACTAAACCCGCAAGCCCGACCCAAGAAAGATGATCATCGTAAGTGTATTTTATCCTGATGACTATTGACTAGGGTTTTGATTTCTATGAAGTTGTGTAGAGAAAGTTATGCTCATTTGAAGTTGGTAAAGGAAATCTGGATTATAGAGTTATGGACTTTTGAGCGATGTTCGGTCTTTTGTATATTTGATTATGTTAAACTATTATTTTGAAGTTTATGTCTTCTACAAAGTTAAACTAGACTTAATAAGAAAAAGATTGGAGTTTGAATAATTGAAATCTAAGTTGTATAAGAAAAGTTATGAAAGTTTTAACGGTCGGTCGACTTATGAACAGTGTCCGGTCGACCTATGAACAGTGTGAGGTCGACCCCTTTGGTTATGCGGTCGACCGCAATGGAATAGCGGTCGACACTTTGTTAAACGGTCGTCCGCAATGAAGTAACGGTCGACACCTTCACCGACGTAAGTTATGACTTTACGCAATAAAACAAGTTATGTTACCTGAATTCTGATAATTGGATGATCTATATGTTTAGGTCCTCAATTGGATTAAACGAGGCTCAAGTAGATTAATTCAATATAGCGGTCAAAAAAATTTACTGTTGTTTTTAAAGAACGGGATGTTACACAACACTTGCCTACGTCCGAAATTTTCTTGAAAAAATCGCTGCTAAAGATGAGCTTGTTTCATCCTTTCATAGGTTGCTGCCGAATTGGGTCGACACTCGCTGTTGGGGGGTCGACACACGCTGTTGGTATAAGTTATATTGTGTCGACCCCTCTTCGATCCTGGGGTCGACCGAAAATTATCTTGTGTCGACCCCTCTTCGATCCTGAGGTCGACCGAAAGAGTCATGCTGATAAAATTATGCGTTTTTTATGGATATTTTTTATGAATATTTTTATTTTGAACAAATTTTTTAATAAGACCAAAAACCCGACCGGACCCAACCCAAATGGGTTTGGGTCAGGTTGTCTTAGAGATTGCGGGTTTTGGGTCGGTCTTTGATTTCGAGTTTGGGACCAAACCCAAATGGGTCGGTGCTGGTCGATTAAAAACTCAACCCAAACCAACTCATGTCAATCCCTAGATGCAGGTAGCGATAAATAAACATAAAATTTAAAACTTAAAATTTGACGAGTAATATAAAGCAATAAATAAACATAAAATTTAAAACTTAAAATTTAAAATTATAAAATTAAAAAGAAGAAATAAAAAATAAAAAAATCAAATATATATACTATAAATGAGTAAAACACAATAATGGAAAGTAAATTTAAAAACACTCATTTCACATCATTTCTTGGTTGAATACCATACATAGTAAATAAAAGACAATAAAAATTAATCCAAAATCAAACAATTAACAACCCAACACCAAGTACCAAAACCAAAGTCTAGTCAATTCGGTTTTTGATTTTTTAAATTTAACCAAACCAGACCGACTCCGAGCATTACATCCTCAAATTTAACACGGTTTTTATCCGAGTCAATCTAAAAAAATGCGATAACCTCGAGAGAAGCCAAAACGTACAATATACTTAGACCTCAATGAGCAGTCTGATTAAACAACTTATTAAATCTAATATTTGTGTTGTATATAAATGGTTACGGTTGATCCATAACCACTTTGAAAACGGCATAATGATGGTTCAAGCTCTTCTCTCCCTGCAGTCGATAAACACTGCCCAACGCGCCTGCATTTGGGTTCGGATAGGCATAAAATATTCGCCTCATTCTCTGGTGGACAAGTGCCATTGCGCACCTACATCATACATGGAAGTTCATCAAATATATCAAGGCAATAAAAACCAAAAATTTGGAAATGCAAGTCTTTGCATCTACATTTCCTTCCCATTTGTATATCAACAATAATATGTGCTTTCGAACTTTGGGTTTTCGTGCAAAACAAATATGAGTGAAAACAAATCTTCGGATTTTGATAATATTTTGTTTATATCTTGAAGCATGTCATTGTTCTAAGTTTATTTTATTATTGTACATGTTGATCTGTCAAGTTAGTGCAATAAATATAATAATTATTTTAATTATAGGATATTAAATGTATTTTAACTAAATCATTCACAACTTGACATTTATATTCATACACTAAGAAAGTATACTAACAAAGAAAACCTGACATTACTCTTAATACAATATCAGTTTTATTGTCTAAAACAATAAAACATTGTCAAGGATTTATGAGATTTATGCTTCTAATTTATTTTTAAATTAAGTGTTTTTATCATAATAATTCTTCTCCTCGTCTTGTATCTGTTAAAGAAATGTGCTTTGTAGTCGGTACTTTTTATCGATAAAACGTGCACATAGGAACAAGAAACATTATTGTCGAGTACTTTAGGGGGAGTAAGAGATTACTGAATCCAGTCAACATATACTTTGTTTTATAATGCCTTTCTATAACCTTTTTTTTTCATTTTCTAAATGGAAATAATGACGCAACTTTAGTAAACTTACATAACGCATGGCTCCCAGACCAAGTACATGTCATAGCCAGTGCAGAGGTAAGGCCTCGACGAATTGGAAGAAGCACGTTCATCAGGAGAAGTAACATTCTCATCATTCTTAGCCTAAAATATAGCAATAACACAATATTAGAGCAATTAATAGTTTACTATTAAGTAATTATTTCTTGAAAATACTTGCATTTTCCAGATCAATCTTTTGTCGTTTTGAGGAAGAACCAGCAGATGAGGCCTTCGTTTGGCTTAATTCCACTGAATTTTCTCCGTAACCTGGAAAAAAATAACGCTAGGTTACCTTATTATTGTACTTTTTAAAAATATATACTGACATGTCAAATGATGATTAATACAAAAAACGTACTAATAATTTTACTATTTATAACATTAATTTTACTTTATTTACACCAATAATTATTTAAAACGTAAGTGTGTATTCTAAGAATAAATAAATAAAAGGTAAACGTAGACTTACTTACTCTCCCTGTAAACTTGTACTTTAACTTGAGAAAGAACATTATTAAGATTACCTTTTTAATATGCACTATTAAAATGCATGCATGCTGGCGTGTCAGACAGTGATTGATACAATAAACGTATAAATAACTTTTTTACAATTTACAACATTAATGGTACTTTAATCACACCAATAATTATTTGACGTTGTGTATTTTAAGAAAGTATAATAAAAAAGTAAAAAAAAAAAAACTTACTCCCTGGGAAAAGTTCTCTGTCCCGTGCAGCAGATGATTCAATTGCAACCATTGCCGCGTGTCGTAAGGGATGCCAATCATGAGAATTGTCCGTATAAGACGTTTCTTTATCCCAGTTCCAAGGATGCATACAAGACACACCATTATGATTCCGATTCAATTCTCTGATACAACCCTTTAAAGCCAACTCCGAGTTCTCAAAACGGGAGGAGCATTTTTTGAAGCACGGTTTCCTTTGAGATGTATTTCGAGTACAAATTTGATCCCATGCACTTGCTATTATCTGCTTCGTTGAAGGATCCACTATAACTGCAGCATTGACTACCTATAGAAGAAGCATAGTCAAAGATTAGCAAATTTTATATGTTTCACATAATCTGAATCGAACAAAGAATTGAATTTAGTTGAAAATTTTAAATTATCGATGTTCGGGGGAATCGGCATTCTCAAAATGAAGAACACTAACCAAATCATCGTCGTATTTCGCCAACTCAATAGCAAACTTCATAAAGTTGATAACTGATTGTCGGTCCTCTTCACTAAATCCACCAACACCATCAATCTTGCTGCAAACCCGAAAAAAAAACGCAAGATAGAACAAGTGACAACTACATTGAAAACCAATTTTTTTCAAACAATATGAATCGCTTTCCTTGTGTGTTTGCTCGGCGGGAATGAGTGTGAGATCCTAAATGGTTAAATTTCATGAAAATGCATAATTATATTTATGAAATTAGTATGATCTTTGGTTATACGAAATGTAAAGAAAATCCAGCGAATGGTTGACTACCTTCTGATTTTCTTCTCGTTTTATTTTTATTTAAAAATACATCGAAAGGAAAAATACTGTGAAAATAATAGAAAACAGAAAAGGAGAAACTTGGATGATGATAAAGTACGTACTTGGTTGGTGGATGAAAGGATGTTGGCCAAAGCTTGCATTGTTCTTCCCACTGTTCTTTTGATGTCGCTGCTTCTTTGCAAACCTAGAAGATATGCACAGTTATAAGGTTTTGGTAATTTAATTTAAGTAAGTCTTTGTTTACCCTCTTATTGTACATAGCAATCTATATTACCCTCTTATAGTACAATTGAAATACAATTAATACATTTATCATAGCAATCTATATTTGACACATCAATGTGTATTCTACGAACATATAATGAAAAAGTAAATTTAGCATTACTATAAACTTTCATGTCATAGATAATATCATGAAGTTTAAGAGGTTGCGGCTTCTTTCAAATCTATAAGCATAATGCGAATAAGACTGACTTTAAAAACTAACTATATACCTCGAAAAATACTCAACACAGTCGGTACAACAAGCTCAAAGCAAAAGAAATTCCACAATTAGTCTAAACTTGAAAAAAAAATCTATTATTCTTGCCTTATAGCATCAAAGAAGATGTTTATAAAATTTTCACTATCATAATTTTACTGTGCAGTAGGAGAAAAACATTCTAAATTAAAAAAAGAATAAAATAAAATAACTTTCTTAAATTTGACGACAAGTAGCAATTAGCAAATACTCAAGTAAAATTATTATCCTTGAGTCTTCAAAATAAGTAACTAGAATCTAAACTCAATATCCTCAAAATGAAGTCCATGCAATAAAAACTATGCACCTACATTGAACAAATGAAGTTTCATAAACGACATAAAAAAGTCAGGATAACAATCAGCAGAAATGAATAGTCAATCAAGATGAATTTAAGCAGGTAAAAGTAAACATCTAGCTAGATATCCAACAATAACCTAAATGCTCAATATTTAAGAGAAGAGTTACTTTCTTATATTATTTTCGTATTGTACACGTTGACGTGCCGAATTTTGATTGATGCAATAAATGTAATAAATAACTATTTATACTAGAATATATTTAATATAATTTAATTAGACCAACAATTTTTTGTCACATCATGAAGTACAATAAGAACTCTTAAGAGATGCAAGCAGTATTATATTAACAATCCTCCACTCAAATGTAAAAATGAGGAACCATAGTATCATGATTTCACTTTGTTGGTTTCATGAAATATCCATATATTTTAACTTAATAATAAAAATATATGATTAAATCGAAGGACCCACTTTTGTGATAAAAGCACTCAACTGATGGCAATCCATGATCTCTAGTACATTATCAGGTATGCTATCTGGGTAAAGTCCATTTGCAGTAGCTTGACATAAGATTACAGCTAACAGAGTTGCTCCTGTTCAAATAATATATGTCATAAAAAAGCTTGAAAACCATTTTATAATTGTAAAACTCAACTTTTATAAAATAATACATTTCAACAAGAATTTTTATCATGCAAGCTATGTTATATTTTTAAAAAGTCCTACTGTAAAGTCACTAGACAATTTGCTTCATGTAGACGACTTTAAAATAGCCACAACTATCAAACTTTTGAAGAGCTAGAAATTCAAATTATACCATCAATACATTTCTTCTGAACTCTCTTCACGTGGCGTAGATTTTCCAAAGGTGCTATCTGATTTAACCGCCTGATAAAAATTTCTCACATTTTAGAAAAATAACTTGAGATTGAGAAAGCAATTATAATCTATTTTTTATAGTATTATATTTACCTTTTAATTTCAGACTATAAGCTTATCATCTGAATGTCATCGATTAACTGCAGTACTATAATGCAGACAGATACGATCATAGTGTAAAATTAAATATGAACATAAAATTACTGCCCTTTTTTTCTTGATCTCCCAATTTTATATTTTTCTTATGTATAAAATATAATATGCATTTGAAACATGAACGTAAAATTAGGCAAGCACAGTACGGTACTATTTTTATTTATTCCAGCATGAATGCAAAACATATTTTGATCAAATTCCAACGCATCCAAAGTTAATGAACTGAAAATATTGATACTAACTAGAGTCCCTCAGTAAAAATGGTTCTTGGTGACCAAAGCCTAACCTTACAAGAGCATTGATTAGCTTGGGCTCAACAACAGCAGCGAAAACGTTCACTGTTGACACATTATAACCCAAAAGGTCAAACAAGAAACAATTTCAAAAATTAAGAATGTATTGAGAGAATTTCTGTTAGTATTGGTCCACTACCAGTCGGCTGTTGATCAGGGGAGACATAGGGATTTTCAAGAATATGAATGATTTGCCAAGTGTCCACGTTTGTGTTCATTGTCTTGCTTTCCTTAAAAATCTTATCTGTTTGAGCACGTGTAACAAAAATAACACCAGAATGAGCATTTGAATATCATACCAGCAGCCATTTTCTCTTCCAAATCATAAATACAAGGTAAAAGGCCCTAACTCTTATAATCTCAAGATAACGTTCAAAGGTGCTCCAAAATAGGGGTAGAATTTACAACTGAAAGGATTAAATCCACCCTTTCTTCTCAAAGAAAACCAAGAACAAAAAGCACAAGAAACCCTAACTCGTGTCTCCAGACCTAAACACTACTGGACCAAAAAACGTTAGAGATCAAACAATCCTGGATCCGAAATTTGACAATAATCTCGTGCAGCACTCAATTTGGCACAGATTGATTAATCCCCAAAATTTATCGAAGCCAAACGCTAGAACCACGTCAGAAACCATAAAATAACTTAATCTGCTCTTCAATTCCTAGTTCCCGCATTTTTTTTCCAGGATCTGTTTGTACATCCATTTATCAACTTGATAAACCAGAACGAACACAAATAAACGATCTCAAAAACCAAAATTCAAACATCCATCCTCCGTAATAATTGAAAAGCGAAACCTTAAAAAAAAGCTGGCAAATCTGCAGTGTTGAAGAAAGTAATAGCGACGATGATTCTGATGTTATCTTTTTCCTTCAGATGATCGAACCAACCCTAGAAAAATCACGAAAAATTGAAAGTACAAAGTAGATTTCATTTCATTTCGTTCAAAGGGAGAGACAACCAAAGAAAGGAAGAAAAAAAACGAATATAAAAGGATGAAAGAGAGGCGGAACGGAGTTGTTGGCATTTGGTTGGCCACCGGCAATTCCAGGTTACCCGGTGGATCACGCAGTGGTCTATTGCAGTGTCAGGCTCTGACACGTGGTTTCTAGGAGAAACTTGCATTTCACTTTATGCTGATAGAACAACTTTTCAACTTTGGTAAGAAGGGTCATCTTGTTTTCTCGGGGTGTGAAGGTTTAGGGGCAAATGATTTGCCCCTAGTGGGAGCTGAAAAGCAACAACATTGAGCTTCATCAAGGTCTTCTTTTGCTTTTTTTGCTCTGGCTGAGATGCGAGAGAATTCTTTTTCATTGAGGCTCTTGAGATCAATCTTTAGTTTTGTAAGCTTCGACCTTAGGATGAATTGTTGAGTGTCATGACTCGAATAATTCCAAATGGAACTCGTCATAGCTAGGAATCGATCGTGCTTTGTCCACATATTATAGAATTTCTAAGGAATTTTGCCTGGGACGGTAGGGTTGGATATTGTGACAATACATGGGGTATAATCAGCTAGGATCGGAAATAGGAATTGAGTCTCAACATGTGGACAATTTTGCATCCAGTTATTAAAAGGTAAATATAATACTATAAAAAGATAGATTATAATTGCTTTCTCAATCTCACCGTCGATACTCACCGTCAGATCGTGATCTGTCTGCGTCGACCGTCGATAGTTGTACTTAGGCTGACAAAATCGAGCCGAAACTTTTAATCTGTTCCAATTTTTAAAATACAGTAATCGGTATTGACTTTTAAGAGTAAAAAATTATGAAACCGAAACCGAAATATTAATTATAAAATAGCTCAATTATTTAAAAATCGACTTAAATATAATAAAAAATATATTTTATGTCTGTAGCTTCCTCCCAATCTGATCTGTTTGAGCAGGTGTAACGAAATAACACCAGAATGAGCATTTGAATATCACGTTGAAATTCAGGGGTTTAAGATACAAATCCAGAAAATACGAACCTTTCTCAAATATTGAATTGTCTCCAAACAGGTTGCGATTGTCAACAGAGATGTTCTTGTACCGACTCAAATGTCGTCTCTGATGAGATTTTGCCGGAATCAGATGTCGTCGACAGTCGCCTTCGCCGGTCGACACTCAATCTCGTCGGAGAAAAGGGTATTCCGATCGGCGGGTTTTAGTCGGGGTTTGTTCGCTAGGTTACGACTCCGTCGGACTGAGCCTGTAAATGGGCGCGTACCTGGAGGTGGCGGGAGGAGATTTTAAGTTTACTGGGTTCCCATCCTACCCCCTACCACTATTTTAGTTCTTTAAATATTTTTATTATTTTATTATTATTATTATTATTATTCTGTTAGCTATAAATTTATATTATTAAATTACTCTATCAATTTAATTTCATGACAAATTATATTAATTCAATAATTATTATAAATAATTATTTCAATTAAACTATCATATCTTTACACGTCACAAATATATTAAAAAATATAAACCTAGCAGTCAACATTCTTTTTTAAGTAAGGATGGGCAAAATCAGACCAATACCACGATCCGGACTGAAATTATTAGTTTTGAGTTGATTCTGTTCTCCATGTCTAAAAATTATGAAACTAAAATTGGATCTTGAAAATAAATATCTAAAATTAAATAAAACTCAATCTAAAACAAATAAAACTTTATATGCATTTAAAAAATAATTCAAAACTCGAGCCAAATTTGGATGGATTAAGGTTAAAATTTGTCCAATGGAAACTTTTAATTTTATCCATTTACGTAACGATAATACCAAATTACCAATCCTCAACTACATTCTTTCATTTCACAATTCATTTCGTTCATCACAATCAAGATCTCATCTTTCCGACCATGTTTCGGGAAAATCCCACATCAACATTCGCCTCCGCAAACATTCATAGAACATTAGTCGATTTATCGAAATTGGATGAACGAAGAGACAAGATTAAGAGAACAACAACATTAAAGTCTCATATTTAAAGCATAGAAGTGAGTGGCAATACAATCTCCAATCACCAACCATTGATGATAGAGAATAGAGTTTAACCCTTGATGTTCATAGTAGCATCCATCCTAATCAAGATAAAAGCAACATAATTTCAACGATTCCAAGGTCCATCTCCGAGTACACGTTTCATAGAGAGAGAATGAAGAGGAAGTGAAGAGGAGAGTGAGAGGAGTGAGAAAGTTGACCTCGAGTCCTAACCATGGTTTATATGATAGTTAGTAGCGAAGAACAACCCNAAAGAAGTAATGGTTCGGGATAGGCATGTTCTTCACCTTGCTGCCATGTTTTAGCTTGTTTAGGAATGTTCGATTTTGTGCATGATGTGTAATCATGTTGTATGTTTTGCTGTTTATTTTGGATAGCGACTTGGTCGGGAAAGAAGTCCTATTTAGGGTCCTTGTTCTGTTTGAATGGGACATCTTCTGTAATATTTTTGGATGGAATACAGTGTCTTTCCAAACTCGTGGGTTTAGCCGGATTTGTGGGTGTGCGTAGAATTGTTCGAACCTCTTTGAATTGCATCATTGGTATCAGAGCCTTACTGGAAAAAAAAACTGCGATGGCCAAACAAGTGCTTCGGAATGAAGGAGTAGGTGACTCCGGGAAGGAAACAAGCGAGCTCAAAAAAACGATAGAAGGGCACACTGAGCAGCTGAATCTTCTGAAAGAAAGACTCGGGAGCATAGAAGAAAAACTTAAAGGGCTGCCAGAGTTAATGACAGACCTTTCATACCTTCGGACGGCGTACCAACCGTCACCACCGGCGCAGCCAGAAATGACCGGCCCGTCGGAACAAAAAGGTAAATCAACCGTTTACATACCTCCAGAGCAAAGGGAAAGACGTGGTAATCCATTGCTGCGTGCACCGGAAAAGGGCCCAGGATGGCGCGAAGGTCCGCGATTCTCCAGAGATTTTTCACCTGAGGGTAGTAACAATCACAGAGCTAATGAAAATCAGCCAAGGAGGACGAGCGAGGGGTGGTTCCGAAACGATCTGCCGGTCTTCGATGGTGAAGAATGGGAGGCATGGGAAAGGAAGTCGGAGAGATTTGTTCGACTAAATCACGTTCCGCCAGAGGAGAAATGTCTTTACCTTTCAGACTATTTTGTGGGCAGGGCTTGGGATTATTTTGCATGGGTTAGTGAGGAAGAACCCAATATAACCTGGGAGGAGCTGAAGATTGCAATGAGTCAGAGATTCGGGCTCAAAGATTTTAAATCTGTCCAAGAACAATTACTTGGCCTCAGGCAGACTCATGGGGTAGAAGAGTATGGAGACCAATTCCAAACATTAGCAGCCCGAGTGAGAGGAATGGACCGGGAGACAACCATTGGGGCCTTCATTAATGGGCTTGTTGTGGAATTACAAGATGATGTTCGTGTCATGAGGCCGCGAAATGTGTATGAGGCTTTAATGTTAGCCCTTATGTACGAAAATAAACTTAAGGGAAAGACTTACAGGGCTGGAGGGCCCAGTCCCGGGCAATCAAACTCCAGTTTTAAGCAGCCCGGTAGCTACTCATCCAACAGCAGGCCAAACTTTGGCCCGTTTCCTACTAACTCCGGTCCAAACTACAGAGAAAGCTATTCTGCTCCGAAGAACCGGCCCGTGCTGAATCTGAATACGAAAGGAGAGGCGAAAACCCTAGTTTCGCAAGCCGAACGACAGAGGCGGAGGGAGGCGAACTTATGCTTCCGGTGCGGCGAGAAATGGGAGCCCGGCCACCGTTGCAAAGGAACTCTACGTCTCATCGACGTAGAAACGGGCGACGACCTTGGAGAAGAAGACCCGCTCTTGTACGAGCCAAGGAAAGCTGATACTGCAGAAGAGGAAGCAGAAGAAGGACTTATGTTGTTTCAGCAGACAGTGTCCCTAGGAACGATAGCCGGGATCGATGGCTCTCAATCATTCAAGCTAAAAGGAAGCATTCGTGGGAGAGATATTTTAGCCCTCATTGATTCTGGAGCAAGTTGCACATTTATTGATGAAAGAGTGGTTGGATGCTTGGGAATACCAAAGACAACTATCCCTCAATTCCAGGTCAGGGTAGGGGATGGGTATTGTTCCAGCATCAACTCCGTCTGTTCCTCGGTACCCTTAATTCTTCAAGGGATTCAATTTGTGATTGACGCATACCCCTTCCAAATGCCGAGCGTTGATGTAATTCTCGGAATGGATTGGCTGAAGAAATTGGGCACCTTCCAAGCAAACTTCAAGCACCTATGGCTGAGTTTCGGAGAAAGAGGGAAAGAAATCACTCTCAAGGGCGAGACTACACTCAGCCGCCAAGGTATCTCCCTCAAAAACACCCTCAAATTGTTTAGACAGGGAGAAGAATGTTTTTTTGTCGAGATAAACAGCAAGAGTAAACCAGAAAATCTATTTCCGGCGGACAAGGGGGCTTCCACAAGTCTAGTGATGGCATTAAGAGAGGAGTTTGCCCCTGTCTTCTCCGAACTCACTAGGCTACCCCCAAGGAGGTCCTTAGATCATTCTATCAGATTAATCCACGGCTCGGCAGCTCCTCAGATCAGGCCATACCGTTATCCGCATTCGCAGAAGAATGAAATATAAAGATTGGTAAAAGAGATGTTGTCCGTGGGGTTTATCCGACCGAGTCAGAGCCCATTTTCTAGCCCTATCTTATTAGTAAGAAAGAAGGATAGAGGGTGGCGTTTCTGTGTGGATTACAGAGAACTAAACAAGGTTAGTGTCCCGAATAAATTTCCTTTTCCCATTATTGAAGAACTAATCGACGAATTGTGTGGTGCAACTTGTTTCTCAAAACTGGACTTGAAAAGCGGTTACCACCAAGTCCGGATGGCCGATGATGATATTGAAAAAACAGCATTCAGGACGCATGAGGGCCATTATGAATTCCTAGTCATGCCGTTCGGCCTTAAGAATGCTCCAGCAACCTTTCAAGCACTCATGACAGATTTATTTCGGCCGTATTTGAGGAGGTTCGTATTGGTCTTTATGGACGATATTTTGGTTTATAGTGAAGACATTTCAACCCATGAGGAACATTTAAGGATAGTTCTACAAGTTCTTCAACAGGAGCAGTTTGTTTTGAATGCAAAGAAAAGTAAATTTTTCCAATCTGTCATCCAATACTTGGGACACACCCTATCCGGAGAAGGGGTGGCAGCGGAGGAGGAAAAAATCCAAGCAATGCTACGATGGCCGACCCCAAAATCTGCAAAAGAAGTTCGAGGATTTCTGGGTTTAACGGGATACTATCGGCGATTCATTAAAGGATATGGAAGTCAAGCGAGACCTCTAACAGACCTCCTAAAAAAGGGAACATATGCGTGGAATCCAGAAGCTAATGCAGCCTTCGAGAATTTGAAGAAAGCCGTGTCCAACACCCCTGTTTTGGCTTTGCCAGACTTTAGCCTTCCTTTTGAAATACATGTCGACGCATCTGGAACGGGGTTAGGAGCAATGTTAATGCAGCGGAACCGACCCTTATCGTTTTTCAGCAAAGGGTTGTCCAAAATCTCTAAGGAGAAATCGGTTTATGAAAGGGAGCTTATGTCACTCGTGCTGGCAGTCCAAAAGTGGAGATCCTACCTTCTCGGCTCGACTTTTGTTGTTTTTACCGATCAGAAATCCTTGAAATATTTGTTGGAACAGAGGTTATCAACCCCGGAACAGCACAAATGGTTAGTCAAATTAATTGGTTATGACTTCAAAATTGTGTATAAACCCGGGAAGGAGAATAAAGTGGCGGATGCGCTTTCAAGGAGAGGCGGCTGGGAAGAAAACGAGACTTTAGCCCATATTTCCTGCCCGGACTTCGTTGACTTGGCAACCCTAAAGCAAGAAATTGAGAAGGATCCCAAATTGAGAGCAATCAAACAGGGCATCATAAGAGGAGAAAATTTAGACCCAAGATACGAATTGCATAACGGCATCCTATTATATAAGGGGAGAATCTGGATTCCTTCTTCTAGTAGTCTAAAACCGAAGCTATTAGCCGAATTTCACCAATCCCCCATCGGAGGGCACTCGGGAATTTGGAGGTTTTACAAAAGATTAAGTGCGCAAGTTTTTTGGAAGGGACTTATGAAAGACATTCAAAAGATGGTATCTTCTTGTGGTATATGCCAGCAAAACAAATCGGAATCTACACATCCAGCCGGTCTCCTGCAGCCGCTGCCCATCCCAGAGCAAGTTTGGGAAGATATCTCTATGGACTTCATAGAAGGATTGCCTAAGTCAGGGGGGTTCGATGTGATTCTGGTAGTAGTGGATCGATTAACCAAATTTTCACACTTCATTCCTCTCAGGCATCCATATATAGCCAAGCAAGTAGCAGAAAAATTTTGCAGGGACATAATAAAATTACACGGAATACCAAGGAGCATAATTAGCGACCGGGATAAAATTTTTACAAGCTCGTTCTGGAGGGAACTCTTCCGCCTTCAGAAAACAGATTTAAACATGAGTTCGGCCTATCATCCACAGACGGATGGGCAGACCGAAGTAGTAAACAGATGTCTGGAAACGTATCTTCGCTGTTACACTGCAGAACACCCGAACCAATGGTCTAGATGGCTGACGTGGGCTGAATATTGGTACAACACCAACTTCCACAGTGCGATAAGTATGACTCCTTTCAAGGCAGTCTACGGAAGGGACCCTCCATCCTTGGTTCGGTATCTCGGCAAAGGTACGTCCATCAATTCACTTGATCAAATGTTGCTGGACAGGGACTCAATTCTCCAGCAGCTTCGTGGCAATTTGGTCCGGGCCCAGGAACGAATGAAAAAAATGGCGGACACATCAAGAACGGAACGCAGCTTTGAAGTTGGTGATCTTGTTTGGCTCAAGGCTCAACCATATCGGCAACAAACGGTGGCCCGACAGACCAACAACAAACTAGCACCTCGTTTTTTGGGACCGTTCGAAGTTTTGGCAAAAGTAGGGGCTGTAGCATATAAACTACAACTTCCAGTAGGCTCCAAAATCCACCCGGTGTTCCATGTCTCCAGGCTTAAGAAAGTCATCGGGACAATCGACATTTCAGCAGCCCCGGTTTCGTGGGATTCAACGGAGGTATGGGCGGCAACGTATCCTATAGCGGTATTAAAAAGACGAGACTCAATCAACGGAACTCAAATTCTGGTCCAGTGGAATAACAAGCCCAGGAAGGAGGCCACGTGGGAACTCGAGGCTTTCGTGAAGGAACAATTTCCAAGCTACGACCTTGAGGACANTAGTAGCATCCATCCTAATCAAGATAAAAGCAACATAATTTCAACGATTCCAAGGTCCATCTCCGAGTACACGTTTCATAGAGAGAGAATGAAGAGGAAGTGAAGAGGAGAGTGATGCGCAACATTCTAATGGAGCAAGACGTTTTGGAAGAGTCTACAGCCGAAAGAAGTAATGGTTCGGGATAGGCATGTTCTTCACCTTGCTGCCATGTTTTAGCTTGTTTAGGAATGTTCGATTTTGTGCATGATGTGTAATCATGTTGTATGTTTTGCTGTTTATTTTGGATAGCGACTTGGTCGGGAAAGAAGTCCTATTTAGGGTCCTTGTTCTGTTTGAATGGGNGAGAATAGAGTTTAACCCTTGATGTTCATAGTAGCATCCATCCTAATCAAGATAAAAGCAACATAATTTCAACGATTCCAAGGTCCATCTCCGAGTACACGTTTCATAGAGAGAGAATGAAGAGGAAGTGAAGAGGAGAGTGAGAGGAGTGAGAAAGTTGACCTCGAGTCCTAACCATGGTTTATATGATAGTTAGTAGCGAAGAACAACCCAAGGGAATCAAAATACCTCACTTGGGTCAAAATGCAAGATGATTTGAGAGCTCCATATCCACTTATGGAGTCTCGAAATGAAGCTAAGCTAGTCGAGTGTAAAACCCTAGAAGTTCTTCCCTAACCCTAAGGGAAGATGTCTAGTTAATTAGTCAAATAAAAACGTTGACCAGAAATCTGTAACTAACTAAGAAAAGATCTACGAAAACTAAATTCTAGCCCTACTTCTGCTTTTAAACCCTAAGGGGCATCCCATATGTCCCTTATCTTCTTCTTCCTAGACCTAAAACTGCAGCTCTAAACCTGATCAAGTTGGAGAGAATATCCAGTCCAAAACTCGTAGATTTTGGTCAATTTACAGCGTTCATGGCCTTTCAGAGGCTTTTATGTTAGAGGGAACTCGATTTTTTGGCGACTCCATGGCCAAAATTCATGTTTTAAAGCCAAAAAAGGCCTGTAAGAAATACCCTTCTTTCGGAAGATGAAATTATGCATGAGAAAGCTCCTGTTTCGGAGACGTTTTGCCCTTATGGGGGGCTCTGTAAGTGTAAATGTGAACAAACCCCAGATGCTTTGTCCAAGAATAATGGGGTCTGTGTGTGAGTTAGAGAGAGAAAGAGGGGAGAGAGAGAGAACCATGGTTAAGGCGAAGGTCTTTCGATGGGAGACTTTCGAAAAGGAGTGAAGGAAAAGAGGGTTTGATAATCTTTGGAATGTTCAAGATGATTCGTCTCTAGCGATGAGGAATTGGAGCTTGGAGAGCCATGGTTACGCCTGTGGAACAGCAAAACACACTGTCAAAGATATCAGTACACTTATAGGAACATAAATAAATAAACATTAATAAAATAAACATAAATAATTAAATTATTTTTTATTCTTAATCAAATTTTTAGAGTAATTTATAATTTATAATGATATCAGAACCATCAGAGTTAGAGACATCAACTTCAATCATCAGATAAAAAATATAATTAAAAAAAGAAAGTTTTATGTAAGAAAAATAAAATAAAGATAATTTAATCATTTATATTTATTTTTTTAGCATTTTTCTTCTTATGTATAATATTTTTCCGTGACTTTGATACCATGACAAATTACTAACTATTTCAAAGCATGAGTCTGTGGGTAAAGAATAATTTAATTATTTATATTTATTATCTGAGCAAAAAATAAAGATGAAGAGAGAGAGAGAAAACCTGATTGCAAAGCAGGAGGTGGAGCGAGAGACAATGGCGGAGCATATTGATGAGGGTAAGTGGTAGTAGCGGTTGAAGTGACGGGTGAATATGGAAGAAGATGGTGAGGATATTGGAAGCCATAGCCTTGGCCGGAAGAGTAGCCGGTAGCCCCACCGTTCCCTTCTCCGAATTGGAGAAAAGGGTAATAAGCGGCAGTGGCCGCGGCGGCGGTCGCTCCGGTGGTCATCATCCCTGTCCCGTACACAGGATATTGTGTACCTCCGTAAACATTGTAATAGCTCTGAAAATAGCGAAATAATTTGTTAAGTCATCTGGAAATCTTATTTCAAACACGACAATTGCATGAAATATTCGCATTTCAACGTACAAGTAACCTTTTTGACGATGAATTTAGGACAATCGTCAAAACCCTAGAGAAGACATCCTTAAACCTATATTTTCCATCAAACTTTGACCATGACCAGCGTAAATCCTTCCCTC